>JAODUO010000248.1:105000-200000 GCA_025642075.2 Ridgeia piscesae | reverse complement strand
GCGCGTGTGTAACGCGATTATAACAATGATAACGTTGATTCATAAAACTGCCAAATAAATTGATAACACAATCTGAAGTGGTTTCTTGTTTGTCATATTGTAGCAGTTTGTAAGCAAACCTAGAGTGCGCGCGATAATGTTGTCGTGTATCACATACGTCACGGTCACACTTTAACGGTGCAACATATTTACTTGATGTTGACATTGCGAATCAGATTTAATTTCTTTTTGTCATTTCATTTTACACGGTATCTGTTTATAGCGTCATATTATGTTATACTGCGACAATTTATTTAGCTGTTTTATTTGAAATATCAGGTTTTCATAAAAGTATAATTTGTAATTGCTTGATTGAGTACCACATGGCACATTTAACTGTCTACTTCACCGACTTGCGCCTATGCGAACAGGTAAATGCACGTCAATTGCACGTCAATTACAAAAAACATGACATGAAAAACACATGTCGGTGTACCAATAAATAATTGTTTATCTTGACCATGTTTCCTGACACTGACCATTGCTCACATGTGATGATCTGAGATTTGTTGGCATGTCTATTATACAAAATACACATACATTTTCGGCGGTTCCATGCTCTAATGACAACTGTTGCCTGCCCTGTTTATGATTACGGCAAATTATTTAATTTGTTGCGAATTTGAGCTTACATTTTCAATGGACATAGGCGGTGTAGAAATGTAATAGTAATAGTTATTTTTATCTCTGGCCTACGAAAGACCCCAAACAATTGTTGTTAGTTGTGCAAGTGTTCATCATGGCACGAACTGTACCGTCTATGTCACGTAGGGTTAAACGCATACGACGGGCAAATAAGTTACAAATCTGTGACGGTTTAGTCACGTTATATATGTAGCCTTCAGTGAAAACGTCATGTAGATATCGCACAATTATCAGTTTTAATGAAATTATGTGGGATATTTAGTTGAGTTTATTTTACTGTGTATAATATTATATGGCGTAATAAAGTCATTTAGTATTATATCATGGTTTACATTACGAGTTGTACAAGATACATATAATTATACAAAAATAGCACGTTCCATGTCAGAAATAACAGCTATATATATATATATATATATATATATATATATATATATATATATATATATATATATATATATATATTGTTTGGAATGCTGAATATTGTTTTGAGGACAGAATGATAGGCATAACATAAGTACAGTTCTCGTTTTATTTATCGTGTGTCGTGTTTATTGGAAATCAATTCGTTGTTGCTTTATTTATATTCGAAATTTCTTTAAAAAGTGTTCTTTGTCATACTAGAACCTTTTCACACAGCCGATTTTAATTCGGGTCTTCATGGTCTTTTCTGTCAATTCATGTGGATTCAATTAGCTATTCTACACAGGATTACATATATGTGCAGAACGTACATATTAAAAGAAATTCGTTGACCTACACGTATTTAAAAATGTACTGATAAGTGTCATTAAAAATACACCGTAACGCAAGTTAGACTGTACTAAATTAGCTTACAATACATTAATTTTATTTCCCAAATTATGTACCTGTGCGCATTTTAGGTATAATAAATAACTACTAGTTTATATCAATTTAATAGTTTTTGCAATGTTAGTATGATGGTGTCACATGCGAGTCTGCTACTTTTAGAAAGAGCGAAGCATGTCGGAATGCTTTTAAATATATCAATTCAAAGAAAAGAAGATATTCGTCTTAAACTGGTCAAATAATAAAAACAATATTATGATCATGTTGCACAAACATATATTAGAAATGATAAATATTACAACAAATAATTTTGCTATTAAGTGATGAAACTTGGATCCTTTGCGACATGTATCTAGTTGTATTGTCTTTTTGCCATGCTGTTTTATTTAATATTAGACTTACAGTTGTCGAAAACATCACATGATGGGATGTGAAACAGAAGACGTTAAAGATTGATAATGAAACGGGTGACTAACTAGCGGCAGCAACCCTGAAAAGAGCTATAAAATATCTTATATATACTATATTTTACAGATCGATGAACGTTGACTCGATACGTATTGATCAGACGCATCTCGGACTAAAGAACGTCAACGAATCTCGACAAAACGTTCTGTAAACGACATTTACCTGGATACGGGAGACTTCCTGTTGTCTGGAACCAGCGAGAATACGGGTTCTGTATGTCGAAGTTGGCCGTCGGTGTCTCCGATGCCGTCCCGAAGTCTACGGATATAGGCAACCCCTTGAGACCCCGGTGGAAGTCACCTCGGTCCCCGGGGGTGGGAGAAGGACCATCGGGCAGGCCCATGTGGGCGGCGGCGGCGGTGGCGGCGGCGTCGATGATCCGGTATGCCGTCTTGTATCCATCGGCGCTGTTTTCCTGCAAATCCAGTAGGTTTTTCACGTTGAAATTGTTCGATTTGAACGCGTCGACAGCGCTCGCCAGAGGCGCCCGCTGCGTCATCGTTGTACTAACTAACGGGGAAAACATCGGTTGGCCGGAGATAATCGCGAATCGGATTCGACACGCGTGGCTGAATTTCACTGCTCCCCTTCACACTCCAGCGACCCGCAGCGATGTGAGACGACCGCGCGACTGACGGGTTAGACGTGTGCGACACTGGCGCCGCCACACGCACTCCGGGCGTACTAGTAATATGACTGATTAATTAGCTCCACTGGCCCAGGGGCGTGGCCAGGACAGGACGGAAGGCGTGAGGCGATGACATTGGTAATTGATGGCGTCCGATGCAGGCTCATTGGTTGTTGGCCGTGACTGCGACTGTGGTCGGCACAACGAAATTAAACCAATGCCCACGGACTGGGGGCACAAACATTACAATGTAGAGATTAACAAGTCTATCAATATTATTATTTCTCACGACGGATAATTTTTTTAAAGTAAGTAAATAATAATATTTATTCGTAAATTATTACGGTGGATGACATTATTAAAAAACATCGAAATAATATTAATATGTAGCTAGCTGATCGATTACCAACATGGTAGCACTTGGACGAATATAATGACAACTGCAACAAGAACCGCTTCACTAATAATAATGACCGCAACAACAACTATATGAACATTAGTCATTACGTGTCAATGTCGTCGTATTATCAGTGCAAAGAGGCAAAACGAAACCGAACGGAATAATATGTTTGCTAAAAATATGCAAATTAATTTGAATACGAATTCTAGTGCTACACATTTTCATTCGCATATAAATGCAACTGTATCCCTGGCAGCTGTATTTGAATGCCATCCCATTATGTATTATGTTTTTAGCGCATATGATTTGTTTCTTCAAAATGTAGATGAAATTGTTTTAATATTCGTTATTAATAGCATCGTGTTCTTTGCATTGTTATCTGATTTTATTTTATATTAAATTAATCATAAATAAAGTAATAACCGGTACAACAATTAATTTAACAGCACACAACAAACACCATTTACACATGCATTTGAATAAAATGAAGTATTTGCACGTGCATGCATTTTATGAGTAAACGTGCATTTTTGCTAGTACACCTTGCAGTAGTAGCCGCAGTATGTGGGAAAAGCGTTGTTGCGGACTTGTTCGTTGTACAAATGTAAGTAGTTTATGTATTGACACTAAATTGTGTATCGTGAGAATACAGCAACACCTCACTTTAGGTTATCTCTTTAATATTGCCACCTCGCTATCGCGATTATCTTATAGGACGGTTATCTTATGTTTTGTGTTTTAGCGTATTTATTTTGTTTTAAGCAATTAGCAATTTAATTGTAATGTTTATTAGTTTATTATGACATATTTTGTACGTTTATGACGCTTTTGAGCGATTATTTTACCTGACTATATGGCGCATAATAAGTGCTGATATAATAATAATAATAATAATAATAATAATAATAATAATAATAATAATAATAATAATAATAATAATAATAATAATAATAATAATAATAATAATAATAATAATAATAATAATAATAATAATAATAATAATAATTATTATTATTATTATTATTATTATTATTATTATTTTTAGATATGCTAATAATAATAATAATAATAATAATAATAATAATAATAATAATAAATGCTAATAATAAATGCTAATAATAATAATAATAATAATAATAATAATAATAATAATAATAATAATAATAATAATAATAATAATAATAATAATAATAATAATAATAATAATAATAATAATAATAATAACCACATATCATTTTTTGTAACAGTAAAGTACAAAAATCTAGTTTCGCTACTACGGTCACCTCGCTATTCACTTTGGACCGGCCGCAGAAGGCCTGGTATAATGTGACCTTAATTGTGAGGACCCTTAGTTCGCGGAGGAGGATTACATGAATGTAATAATCTGAAGAGTTTATAAAACACGCTATGTTTACCTTATAATGTAACAGGTCAACCACAAACAACGAGGTCTAATCACCTTTCTAAAGAGTGCGTCAATTAACGATTATTAGCCTAATTGTTCACCTTTTTACAAAGCGCCGGTCTACCAGGAAGAAGGTAATTTAATTTGTCGGTAAACTGTGCGGTCGTCAATGTTTGCGAGGTCGTTGACTTTGCTCTGTCGTTGTGTGCGTTTAGTCGAAGACGGCAAACAGTTCGTGGACACACGCCGCACTACAACCCAAGATGGCGTCTGACATTGCCGCGCGCATACACTCCATTTCAAAGGCCACCCACCATCTGTTTGAACTGGTCACGCTGCCCAGTCTTACACTTTCTACGTAATCCGACAATTAATAGTCCCTATCGTCACTTTCCATGTTTGTAGTTTTGTAATTGGTGCACATTTTTATTATCATTTAACTTGACCCGAACGCAAACGTTTTCTAACATACAGCAGTGTTACACATTAGCATGTTATAACATATTATGTAAAAGCTTCCAAGTGTTTATTAAGTTGATGTAAAAGTTCAGCATATTGCATAATGCATAATGGAGTATGGTTTCAAGGGCACTGTCGGACAACTAAGTTTCCTGTGAATGCACTGTCGACGATGGAGTTCGCAGTAATCTTTACCCAAATGACAAGAAACCCGTAATTGAAGACATTCTACAACTTCTTCGCAGCCACATCGATAATCATAATCTCGTGTGATTTCGTCAAAATCACACATCCAGTTCTTTTCAAACGCACAAATGCACGGTGCGTAGGAACATTGTCAAAATACCTGTATTGTTCTGCAAATACGTATTATGCGAATAAATGGCAGAGAAATCACATGCTGGGACTCATTCCGTTGTTGTGCCATATCAGTTTCACCATAACACGTTTCTCTCAAATGTCATATATCACCATCTTGTAGGTAATCAATTATATTATTTTTAAACACAACACGTACACGTTAACCAGCGCATCACCGTTCGTGGTTATGGCTAATCCTTGGGAACCTGCGAAACCACGAGACTCTCGTCCCCAGACGGGAGAATCCCTCCTGCAGACAGACGTAGCATGGCCTGGCGCCTTCAAACTACGCCACAGTGCAATACCCTTCTATTAATGTTCAAGATCATTGTCCTGTGACGTCACGATGACGCCACAGCATAAAAGACGCCAGAAGGAGGTGCCACTGTTTGGGCTCTAGATAAAGCGGGACAGCTCGAGAACGGACACCGTATATCTGACCTGTTGGTCAGAGACGGATTAGTCCGCCGGACATGATGATTTGCAAGTGACCGACATTGGCATTTGGTTTTTGTTGTTTCTGTATATGTTCTATATTTTCTACGCGTTTGTTTTTAATGAGCATTCTTATTTTAATTAATGTAGTTTATATTTTATAAACAATGCAATTAATTCTAGTAATTTTAATTAATTAGCAATGCATTGTACTCGAAATACACGACGGCCGACTTACGAAATTATTTATTTCCGTAGATGCCCTTGACGGACATGAAACAGTTAATTGTTGCTGAACAGGATGATGTTGAAAGTTCACTTGCTCTGTACCCAGTACGGTGATAATTGCTACACACATTCCGTTCAATTACCAAAAACCCCGACGTATGATAAAACATTCAACCCTACTTGTGTTCCAACATAAACCGAAAGTGGAATAATGAAAATAATCCTATCGTACAAGAATATTATGCCTTCACATAACATATGTCTTAAATACATTGTAAAGGGGATGTAACTAAACTTTCTTGTTTCAACATAGTTTACTTTCCGTGACCGTGTCACATCTATTGCCGCATTACTGTAAGGCAAAGGAGTTATCAACTACCCCTAATATCACCCACCTGCGGCTGTCCCATGGCGGGCGACTCGAACCAGTGTGACAACGGCAGCATGGTGACACTGGACCTGTCCGGGTGTGCAGCTGTCGGCGACAGTGTCCACGCTGTCCCCGTCTCCAGTCCACGCCACGTCCACTTCAACTGTCACTGTGTCAACAAACTGTCATGGCGGGCTCGCTACGTCACACCCCCTACCCCATGACGTCACAACCCAGGCGGTGGTCAGAGCCCCGCCTATCTGCGCCGGCTGTGATGTGACACATATATCGCGTCGTAAATTATGTTATCTGTAGAGATATGAACTTTGTTGTACTTTTGTGTTGACGGATGTAGACCGGGGACTAGGTCGGCTTAGGGCTACTCGCACCTACTTCAATCGAAAAGTCTGTTACACTATGTAGTCTTCTTTGTATATTTTTCATTTCGATTTGTTAAAACGTTTTATTTATTTTCTTCCTTATGTGTTTCAAATCAAGTTGATAGCCTCATTTTTTTAATTCAGTTAATTCGTTTTTGTTTATATAACACTGTTTACAGTACATTATTTTATATACAAGTTAGTATTTTATCCAACAGGGCAGCAATTAAAAAAATATAGAATCAGACAAACGACATACGCACGCACGCACGCACGCACACACGCACGCACGCACACAGAGACGCACACATGCACGCAAGCACGCACGCTGATACATACGCACTCTTCGAAATGAGAATGACCACCTTAAATTACATTTCTCATTATGTGTAGTTCAAACCCATATAGGAAATACTTTTTTCAGGTTTTACTTAATTGTTTTTTTCAGGGTTCTACCAGTTGACCAATGTATTCATGTAATGAAATAAGCAAATGTCAGCAAAAATTCGAAATAATGTTTTTACGTATGTAGTCTACATATGCATACACAAAAGTAATTAATTAGTAACTAATAAACAGACACACGACATGTTAGAGGACGTCCTTGGCAGAAGCGATTCAAAGAAATAATCGAATGAAGTTTTATAAGGGATAATTTAATTCGACACGATTAATTTAACTTCCGGTTAAATTTGTTTTATGTAAACAACTGCCGAATACAAAAAACGCACGTCCGAAAAATCACGACATCTATCGTTTACTTTCTACAACATTGATAACTATGGTGAGACATTTAATAGGCCTTTGTAGTGTATTTTGCTATGGCGTACCATGCAATTGTCTTTGATGTGTTAAGATGCATAACAAATAAACAAACACACACATAAAAATAAACAAATAAATAAACAAAACAAATAAAGACATGTGTACTTTACTCCAGTGACTTGCTGATATTCCTGCTTCTTGTGTCCATGGGAGAGCAACTGGGAATGTATATTACATGTTTAATTTACACTAATACTATGCCTGAAGTGTACATAGATTTGTTTACGTAACAGAGCGCTCGTGGTCTACCTGCGGTCTCGTAATGATATAAACACAACATCGCATCTAGTCGCTGCCTCCACTATCGACACATCACTAACAACAGCCTTCAATGCCACATGTTGACATCGACGAGTTCACACCCTCGTGTTGTGTTCTGTCCACTTTGTTCTCGTCCGCCGTTTAGTATTCGCGTGTTCATGTCAGTGTCCGTTATCCAAAGTCCTGCAGTCCTCGGCTGTGTGAACGTCTCATGCCCGGCATTTCGCCGGTGTCCAAGTCCAGCAGGCGGAAGGGAAGGAGGTTTGCAATAACGAGCCCCGTACTTCGGAACCAACCGGCCGCTGTCCTTCCGTGGTGCTGTGTCACTCGTCTGTTTCCGTACAAATAGAAATGCGAAAAATACCGTCAAATAATTGTCCATTGTTGTGTACTTTTTGTTCTGTATGATGATTTTGTGTTTATTGGTGTATATTTTGATAGACGTTTAGTTCAATTGTGAGCGCAAATAACGTCGCTAGGTCAAAACCTCTGGATCGGAAAAATGCATTTTACATTCATTCGTTCGTTCGTCCGTCTGTTTGTCTGTTCATTTGTCCACACGTCCGCCATGTGTTCCTTCGTCGGCCCATTCTTTCTTTCCCCCTTCTTTTTCGCCTCCTTTTATTCCTTCCTTCCTTCCTTCCTTCCTTCCTTCCTTCCTTCCTTCCTTCCTTCCTTCCTTCCTTCCTTCCTTCCTTCCTTCCTTCCTTCCTTCCTTCCTTCCTTCCTTCCTTCCTTCCTTCCTTCCTTCCTTCCTTCCTTCCTTCCTTCCTTCATTCATTGATTCATTGATTCATTGATTCATTGATTCATTGATTCATTGATTCATTGATTGATTGATTGATTCATTGATTCATTGATTCATTGATTCATTGATTCATTGATTGATTGATTCATTGATTCATTGATTCATTGATTCATTGATTCATTGATTCATTGATTCATTGATTCATTGATTCATTGATTGATTGATTGATTGATTGATTGATTGATTGATTGATTGATTGATTGATTGATTGATTCATTGATTCATTGATTCATTGATTCATTGATTCATTGATTCATTGATTCATTGATTCATTGATTCATTGATTGATTGATTGATTGATTGATTGATTGATTGATTGATTGATTGATTGATTCATTCATTCATTCATTCATTCATTCATTCATTCATTCATCATTCATTCATTCATTCATTCATTCATTCATTCATTCATTCCTGTCATGCTTCCACGCTCCCATGATATCATGCTTCTATCATTCCTTCTTTTCTCTGTCCTTCCTTAATTTCTTCCTTCCTTCCTTGCTTCTTCCATTTCTTCATTATTCCCCACGCTGTCCTCTTGTTCCTCCTAATTTGTACATTTCAATGCTGACTGAGTGAAGACTTGCGGTTATCAACTCCTGTCGTAAGAGGCCAGTCAGTGGTGCACGAAACAGCGCAGGTCTAATTAAGGTTAAGTTCTATTATTGAAATTGCTCTTTGCCATTGCTATATTCGTCAATGTCACCGCTGCCTTTGTTTCTATTGAACCTTTACGTGAGATCAATCACGTAGCAGTAAAATACTACTTCAAGTCTTGGCTTCTTCGTGTTACATCAGCCGTGTAAATAAAGTCAGGACCGACCGACCGACCGACCGACCGACCGACCGACCGACCGACCGACCGACCGACCGACCGACCGACCGACCGACCGACCGACCGACCGACCGACCGACCGACCGACCGACCGACCGACCGACCGACCGACCGACCGACCGACCGACCGACCGACCGACCGACCGACCGACCGACCGACCGACCGACCGACCGACCGACCGACCGACCGACCGACCGACCGACCGACCGACCTGACCGACCGACCGACCGACCGACCGACCGACCGACCGACCGACCGACCGACCGACCGACCGACCGACCGACCGACCGACCGACCGACCGACCGACCGACCGACCGACCGACCGACCGACCGACCGACCGACCGACCGACCGACCGACCGACCGACCGACCGACCGACCGACCGACCGACCGACCGACCGACCGACCGACCGACCGACCGACCGACCGACCGACCGACCACCGACCGACCGACCGACGACCGACCGACCGACCGACCGAGCCGACCGACCTGACCGACGACCGACCGACCGACCGACCGACCGACCGACCGACCGACCGACCGACCGACCGACCGACCGACCGACCGACCGACCGACCGACCGACCGACCGACCGACCGACCGACCGACAGACCGACCGACCGACCGACCGACCGACAGACCGACACGACCAAGACCGACAGACCGACAGACCGACAGACCGACAGACCGACAGACCGACAGACCGACAGACCGACAGACCGACAGACCGACAGACCGACAGACCGACAGACCGACAGACCGACAGACCGACACATCCAACGTACCAAACCAGCCAGAGTTCGAAGTAGAGTTCGCACGCCACCTGGAGGGTAAACTGCTTTTCTGCATTATTCGCCAGATGGCGCACGACTTTCTTCTTGTTCGCGTGTTCAGCATTACCAATAAGAACTAAAATGCTCTAATCATTGATTAACTTTACCAATATAAACAACGTTGGCCTTGAAGAATCACTTGAACGCCTCCAATGAGACGCGAGTGGTGCGCCACCTAGCGACTAAGACATGTCCCGTTGTTCGACGACGTTGCGCCGCCTGCCTGACTGGGCCAGGCGCCGGCGACCCTCGAGTAAAGCATCGTCCGTCAATCGACATAGACCTCCTCGAGGAGTCTCGAGCAGCACTCAACAATCGGCCCACAACCCACCGCGCAACTCCGCAACGTCACCGCATTAATAAACCCGAATAGTCTCTTTTCAAATATTTGTCAAATCGTTCGAATGTTTCGTTGACATCTTCGGTCACGGCCACCGGTAAACGTCGATCAATATTGGTCGAATTCTGTGAATATTTCGACGGTTTGTTTAGCGGTTGGCGAGGACCGCTTCAGTTGGTAGCACTCGTCCGTCGATGAGTTGACGACAAGGAAGCCGTCCTCACGAGTGGGCCACTTGTTTTCACTTCCAATTGCGCAGTAGTCAATATTTGCGTAAATGTAAGATACGCGAATCGCCCATTTTGTAGGGCATATGTTGTTTACTTAAGGTTCACTCCAATAACCGCTATTGAGCTGTTTCCATTCAGTAGATTTGATGGTTTAATTACACGCATTTAGAGTTGTAGGCTGCTTTTATTAGAACTCAGAAGAAGAGCTACCCTTGTTGGAAAATCGTCGTTGCTTTGAGAGGCTGTTTTAGGAGACATGGTGCATTGCAGCTTGCCGCATGAACGTGCCTTGACTGAAGAAAACATTGGCACTAAAATAATATAAAAGTCTTTTAAGTAAACAGTTGTTAAACAATCATCATTGTGTAGTTGTTGTATCCAGTTTTTGGTCGAAGGCACCAGCATGCTGTTCGTCATCGTCTCACCGGACTTCCACGGGACCGTTTCCCTTCATAAAGTGTTGACACGTTATGTCCATATCTGACCTGGTGTTCTACTGGTGTGTCCTGCTCACGGTCCACTTCCTTGTTCTCATTTTGTTCAATCGCGTCTGTGATCGTTATCGTCTCTGTTACCCAGATGTTTGTTTTGTTTTCTGCCCCAACACATGGTGTTTACAAACTTATTTCTGTCTCTCCGACTCGTGGTAGTAAACGATAGTTCTGCTTTAAGATGCACTAGTCAAAGCAACTGTCACGGACATGATCTGAGACTGTTCACGCAGGATTGCTGAGAAACATTCGTGGGAAGTTGAGGAAATGGAAATTAAAACGGAAAGGGTGGATTTGCAATATAAAATAATAAAATTATTCAGATATGAGATGTCATGCAACCATTAATTAATAGAGTATGTCGTTTTGATCAACTGAAGCCATTTCTTCCATAATTAATAAGCACATAGTTTAGGAGTACGCAACGAATGGCGTGGATATCTCACTGTAAGATATATTATCAAACCAACTGTGGCTTGGCGTCTGTCGTGACACTATAATATTATCATACAAATAATGCTAGATTTATTGCACCGCACTGTCGTATTTCTTGTGTGGTTTCGTGCGGTCTATGACAAAACAAAGAAAGCCATATGCGCATGTTGATAAGCCTGTATCTGATATTTGGCCATCGCGTCAACTTGTCGATAGCGAAATGCGGTATTCGAGGCATATATGCAGAATGGGACGGTGCGATAGATGACCATCACGGACATGTGATTACACTGAGATAATGATATCTCTATGTTATCACGGCACTATCGCCATCAGTTCTATAATTCTGTACCTTTATTACTATAAGAGATTAAGGGGTTATGTAAATGATTTTATAAACAATTCCAATAAAAAATGTGGATATACGTTGGTGAGTGGATGGATGGGTGGATGGATGGATGGGTGGATGGATGGATGGATGGATGGATGGGTGGGTGGGTGGATGTGTGGATGGATGGATGGATGGATGGGTGGATGGATGGGTGGATGGGTGTATGGATGGATGAGTGGGTGGGTATGGATGTATGGATGGATGGATGAATGGATGGATGGGTGGGTGGGTAAGTTGACGGGTCCATGTGGAATAGTTTTATTGTTGTTGAAAAATGAGTTTAGTACTTCGCGATAAACAGAAAATGTGGACAAATTCCTCTGTGTGTATGCATTTTCAGCTGTGCCTGTAAAATATGGTTAGTTTTGATGTAGCAAAGCAGTTGCAACTCGCTGACATGTAGTGTGGTCTAACCAGTATTTCCAACAGAAAGAATAGAGATCGTATACACCGATGTCATTAGTGTAGCAACTCTGCCACTTGAAGACAGACACCCATTGATGTATCACAGCAGTTTATTGACTTTTCCTGTCTATCTTTTGGTTGAGGGGTTCCTGGGTCGCATCGATCCTATCCATTTTTATTACTGGAATTTTTATTTCATTTACGAAGCCGCTAAGCATATTCGATTTGTTTCCTCTAACAAGCTTCCTAGTCTTTTTTATTGGTTTCGCTGTATCTTATATTTCCGTTTTTAATAGCTGAGTCCAAACTCTGGTGAATGAGTAATGTGATTTTTACAACGCCAATCAACAAACCAACACGTTTGTATGTGTTTAAAGTTACAAATTCTTTGCTCATACGTTAATTTAATTTAATAGGACTAGTCGTGTAATGTCCAACATGTTATGGTGATTTCCCCCAACATGCACGACAGACTTTGTAGAGTTAGGACGACGCTGGGCTCGAGAAGTGGGATCGACAGTTATACACACAAAGCGAGACTATTCCATTCCGTGCACTAAGGCAATAACAAGCTCAACACGCAGACGACATTTAACGCATTAACGAGGCTTTTGATGCGGCTATTTCAATAAGCCGTGTCACACTCGAACATTATGCGAAACTCATCTGTCGCTGAGATCGGCTCTCCCTAATGTGCTTGAATCAAATCAATTACTCCTGGACTTATATACAACCATTAGTCGAGCAATTCATTACGTTGATGTCGCCACTGTAGCGCACGACGTCGTCGTTTCACATTTCGCGCGGCAATCTTTCGCCGCGACACCTCCGCCTCAACCGGAACAGGACGCTTTTTAGATATTAGCGCCAAATGGCGGTGAATACGATTAGGCCGGATATGTGGACGGCAACGACTCTGGTTTGATGGTTGTCGATGTCGTTGTTAAATTGTAAACCTAAATTACAAGCTCGCTGTCTGCACTCTCGCCCAGCAAGTGTCGTCTGCTACAGAAAATATTCGGTGCGAGTGGACGCTCACATGAAATGGCGTTTTGGACAGCACGCCATTATTGTAAATGTAGGCCCTAATTGTTCAACTACAACGCCTCAATGAATGGTCGAAGAAGTCGTTGAAAAATATATAGACAAATCTGGAGGCTTGGGGACACTTATCCCCCCCCCCCGAGTCCGATTGACCTTTGCAATATTTGGCCGAGCTAGACTGACGTGTTCCCCCAACACCTTCCGAATATCGTGACACCTTTTGGCGAATTTAAAGGAGGGGGTAACTAGAGATTGTTTGTGAGCGTTGAAAAATTGGAACGACGCTGCGATAAATATTTAACAGTACTGGATTCTCCCTTGGCAGGAGAAGGTTCTGTTTTATTTCTGGAGCAGCGATTAATTATAATTAATTATTTTCGCGCACCTACCAACACATGTACAATTTACACTTGTTGTGGCGACGTTTCCGTAAAAAAATACATTTTAATGATTATACCCGTTTGCTTCGATCTTACAGAAATTAAATTAGTAAAGTGACTTTTATTTCAATAACGGAAGCTTCCAAGTGAATTTTCGTTAGTCTGCGAATTAAAATTGGTATGACATTCCGCGATTTGGTCGCACTGCGTTATTTATTCTGTGCCGTGACATATTTCTCAGGCTGCATTCAGGAAAGAAGTGCACCATAGTTCAATAACCATTTTGCTTTCTCTTGCTACATTCCTGAACCAGTTCAATTAATCAATTAAACCAGTCTAGTGGGGGCAATATCTGATATAGGTCTCACCAATCCCGAGGTTCGTATATGCTTCTACACGAGGGCACGCTGAATGTGTACGGTTGCGTTGTCAATAGTAAATCAATAGTATTATTTTGCAAGAAGTGCCTCTTGTGTCAACAGTCTCTTCAGGTTGACATTATTGATTTTCTTGTGCGACATGTCAACGCAATGTCGCCTGTCCGGCCGCGTCACTAATTCGAATTTAAACACCGCCTTCACGCGCTGACATTGTGAAGCGTGTCAGTGGAACACTGGTGCCGTCGTAACAGTGGGCAACTAACCCGCGCAGTATCATCCCTCGAGATGTCAGTCGTATTTGTAAAGTACAATCGTAAATCTGCCGTGGTTTCCGCGCCAATATCCGAGATAGTGATAGCTGGCTGTTGGGTAAATATCGGACAAATGATAGGATGGCTGTGTTTGTTAGTGTGCGCGCGCGTGCGTGCGTGTGTGTGTGCGTGCGTGCGTGCGTGCGTGCGTGCGTGCGTGCGTGCGTGCGTGTGTGTGTGTGTGCGATATTTAAGTGTAGCGAGGGCAGTTATTCTTATATTTTTCCTATACTAATATATGTACACCAGTTCATATAATCTATCACTTAAACGTCTGTACATTTATTGAGTTGTGTAAACAGCTAGCATTTGTTTATATTATAGAACATGTCACACAATAGACGGTAGTGGAGTCAACAGTGCAAGACAAGTGAGGATACAACTAGGCAGTTAGGACGGTATCAAAACTAGACCCATCCCTGACACACTGACAGAGGAGAATAACATTGATAAAGACAAAATGTTTTTTTATTTTAAATTCCTTTTATATATTACAGTAATAATATAAATTAACAAGAAATCTCACAAATACATCACTTGTCCATCCTATTGAAAAAACGAGATTTATTTCCAATATATAAACATACAGTTTATGTATAATTTTTTTTTTTTTAATATAACTATGTGTGTGAACAAGTTTAAATTACAACAAATAACATAGGACACACAAGCATGGAATTTCATAGGTTCGGCATGTTTAGTAGCTAATGTTGCAGTGGTAAACATGCACAATTTATGCAGGCAAATAACGGAATAATTATAATGACAAAATGGCATTAGAAAAAAAACAGTGTTACTATAGTACAGTAAATGTAGCACATTATTACCCTGTATACACTTTAGGTGTTTTATAATGCCTAGTGGCTGGTATAATTGCCGAATGGGACCGAAGGTTCATGAGCAATTCAAATCTTACATATCCAGCACCGTCGCCATGTTGAACTCGCCAAATTGTGTCGCCACCTCACGGCGTCTGACAACACACGTCGACGTTTCCTTGTCCACGGTCCGGGGTGTGGCGCCACTGTTTGTTGATTGTGCTCGACACTGGAACATGCAAACTTCCAACTCTATGACGAAGACAATTGATTCGTAGAAAGCGGTGGTTTTTATTGCTGCTTTTGTTATCCCTTTTAATATCTTGTGGACGCACTCAATGGCTTAGTCCACTCATAGAATATTCAAAACAGATTGTCTTTTATGTGTTTAACCTGATGGATAGTATCATTGCTACTATATAGGAGCGGTTATAGGGGTGTTCATAGCAACTACCTGGCATTATAGACATCCATCACAAATGTGAGCTGGTTTCAATTAGTTCTTAATACAAATTATAATAATAATTGTGCTGACAAAGTGAATCGGAAACAGAAAATAGACTCGTGTGCTGCTCCATGCCACTGAAGGGACGTAGACCTACGTGTGTTTTATTAATTTACATAGACTAGCACAGCCAGCCAGCCAGCCAGCCAGCCAGCCAGCCAGCCAGCCAGCCAGCCAGCCAGCCAGCCAGCCAGCCAGCCAGTCTGGTAGTCTACCACTCAGGCAGAGGGAAACGGAACTACAAATGGTGATGTGGGTAGGTGTGTGGGAGGGGTGAGGTGGGTAGGTGTGTGGGAGGGGTGAGGTGGGTAGGTGTGTGGGAGGGGTGAGGTGGGTAGGTGTGTGGGAGGGGTGAGGTGGGTAGGTGTGTGGGAGGGGTGAGGTGGGTAGGTGTGTGGGAGGGGTGAGGTGGGTAGGTGTGTGGGAGGGGTGAGGTGGGTAGGTGTGTGGGAGGGGTGAGGTGGGTAGGTGTGTGGGAGGGGTGAGGTGGGTAGGTGTGTGGGAGGGGTGAGGTGGATAGGTATGTGGGAGCGATGTGAGGGTAGATGTACGGGATGAGTGAGGTGGGTGGGAGGGTGAGGTAGGTGTCTGTGTGTGAGGGGTGAGAGGGTAGGTGTGTGGGATGAGAGAGGGTAGGTGTGTGATATGGGTGACGTGCGTAGGTGTGTGGAAGGGATGAGGTGGGTAGGTAGGTGTGTGGGAGGGGTGAGATGGTAGGTGTGTGGGATGGATGAGGTGGGTAGGTGTGTGGGAGGGGTGAGAGGGTAGGTGTGTGGGAGGGATTAGGTGGGTAGGTGTGTGGGAGGGGTGAGGAGGGTAGGTGTGTGGGAGGGGTGAGGAGGGTAGGTGTGTGGGAGGGATGAGGTGGGTAGGTGTGTGGGATGGATGAGGTGGGTAGGTGAGAGGGGTGGATTAGGTGGGTAGGTGTGTGGGATGGATGAGGTGGGTAGGTGTGTGTAAGGGACGAGGTGGGTAGGTGTGTGGTAGGTGTGAGAAGGTAGGTGTGTGGGATGGATGGGTTCGGTAGGTGTGTGTGGGATGGATGAGGTGGGTAGGTGTGTGGGATGGATGAGGTGGGTAGATGTGTGGGATGAATGAGGTGGGTAGGTGTGTGGGATGGATGAGGTGGGTAGGTGTGTGGGATGGATGAGGTGGGTAGGTGTGTGGGATGGATGAGGTGGGTAGATGTGTGGGATGGATGAGGTGGGTAGGTGTGTGGGAGGGATGAGGTGGGTAGATGTGTGGAATAGGTGAGGTGGGTGGGAGGGGTGAGGTAGGTGGGAGGGGTGAGGTGGGAGGGTGTGTGGGAGGGGTGAGAGGGTAGGTGTGTGGGATGGGTGAGGTGTGTGAGTGTGTGGGGTGGGTGACGTGCGTGGGTGTGCGGGAGGAGTGAAATGTGTGGGTGTATGGGAGGGGTGAGAGGGTAGATGTCTGTGAAGGTTGAGAGGGTAGGTGTATGGGAGGGGTGTGAGGGTAGGTGTGTGGGAGGGGTGAGAGGGTAGATGTCTGTGAAGGTTGAGAGGGTAGGTGTGTGGGAGGATTGAGAGGGTAGGTGTGTGGGAGGGGTGAGAGGGTAGGTGTGTGGGAGGGGTGTGAGGGTAGGTGTGTGGGAGGGGTGTGAGGTTAGGTGTGTGGGAGGGGTGAGAGGGTAGATGTGTGTGAGGGTTGAGAGGGTACGTGTGTGGGAGGGTTGAGAGAGTAGGTGTGTGGGAGGGTTGAGAAGGTAGGTGTGTGGGAGAGTTGAGAGGGTAGGTGTTTGTGAGGGTTGAGAGGGTAGGTGTGTGGGAGAGTTGAGAGGGTAGGTGTGTGTGTGAGGGTTGAGAGGGTAGGTGTGTGGGAGGGGTGAGGTAGTTACAAAGAAAGAAACAACACTGATAGTATAATAGGCAGACAAGATCTACGCCTGGTGTATGTGTGGTCACCGGATCAAGGACCGCCAAGTTGATTGTGTCGCCACAGAACTAGCCAGTTACCCTTTTACCCAGTGTTGTGAAAACAATACGAGAAACAAACTATAATATATAGTTCACAGTTTTATTTGGAATGCATATACATAATTTATAAAGTACACATTGGGATCAAAGTTGTGTGTTAGACACGTAGACTGCACCCTATTCTGTCGCTCGGTCTCTACCGTGAAAGCGTTCTTGTGTACACAACTATTCAGTAACTCCCGGCGTTACAAATGTTACACATTTTCTTCAGAGATCAGTAATTTTGCAAATACTTGATACATCCAAATTGCATAAATACGGTAAACATAGTAATAAATAGACATTAAAACAACGGATTACTTGAGCGTTCCGATAATGCGATATGTTTTGGGTTCCAACAGACAACAATCTAACAAACAAGTCACCTTCTGTCCGCAGAATATGATTCCGTCGACACCGTGGATCGGTGTTGTGAATCACAGACAGCTGATAATAAATCTAACACTCCGGGAACATACATGATGTGTCATAATGTTCCCAATTACGTCGAAAGGTAGCAGATCCAAGGCCAATGGCAAGTAACAACAACAGCAACAATAATTTCAACAATATCCGTCCACCTTAATCATAAGAAGTCATCGCTCAGCTAATTCACCGCAAGGAATGCCTCTGAAACGAAATGCCAACGATAGTGACAAAAATTAAAGTCAAAACAACGTCTGATGGTTTACAATTCATAACCATATTTCGTAGTTACATATTATATACAATGCCTCAGGATTATATCTCAGTTTGTTATTCAGTTTCTGCACCAGTGTCGGTGCGGGAGTTGATGGTCTCGCTGTCTAGTTAAGAAGAATTGCCACCGAGAACCACTCCCAGGTGTCGCCACTATTTCTGACATTATTGCACTATCCGAAATAGGTAACATTACCGCCGCTTGGAGAACGTGCCAACGACACCGGAGATGACGTCATACTGCCTGCAGCTGGTGGCGCCATCTACCGGCTGTGTCAACGTTCATGCCCAAAGTCAGTACACACTGCAATCCATGCATCGTGCTATGTGCACCGTGTTGTCCTTAGCAAAATCGGGTGTCTATAAACACTACTTGACTTTTGCATCTACAGCATCAGTTTTGGCGTTTCGTTCGCCATTGCCAGGTTTCTTTTTTCACTTCGCGAGACACGGAAATGTCGGCAGCACGATCATGCCGACACCGACGTTCGCGTTTCCTCTCGTCGCCGTTCGCAGCGTTTAACAATTTGCATCGGCGGTCACGTGATACGCGCAGACACGCGATGCATCACGGGCAACTGGGGAAGTTTGCGATGTGCGAGAGATGCAGCGTCGCATCCGGGTAGTTGCGCAGCACGTACATCGACCAATCGTAGGAGCCGTCGTCATCGCTCGGCACGTTGCAGCTGCGCAGTATGAGTGACACGACACCGAAGGTGGCGGCGTTGACGGGGAACGCTCGAAGCACCGTCGAGCCGAGACCTCGCGTGAACACCGCCACTCCCATCTCGCCGTACGACTTCCGGCAGCAGTCCCAAAACCCGGTGTATTTGTTCGTCATGTCCGCCTGAACGCGCGACTTGATGACGTCAATCGGGTAAGTGGAGACCCACGCGCATATCCCGGCCATGCCGCCCGCTACGAGCAACATCGGAATGCTCAGATGGTGATGAAGCTGCGGGTCACTGTTCGCATTCGCCGCCGGGGGCGTGGCAGTCGCGCCGATGCGCACGAGCAGTCGACACAGGTACTCGTAGGAGCAGAAATAGACCCCGAAACTCGGCGCCTCGCGACACGCCGTGATCGTGAGCCCCCGAAACACGCCTCGCACCCCCTCGGCACGGAAGATCTTCACGAGACAGTCGACGGGGCCCGTGTACGCGTGACGCACGTGCGCGAACCGCAAGCGCGATTCGCCTTGACCTTGGACCTGCATCCGGGTCTTGGCGAGCTCCATCGGGCTGCAGATGACAGTCTGCGCAAGACCGGCGAGCGCCCCCGACCGGAAGTGAGACCACAGACTCGTTTTGTCGCGCATGTGCCGGTGGACTGCCCCCTCGACGCCGAAGACGATGGCGTTGATGAATGCGATGCCGTAGAGCGGCGACGTGAGGCCCTTGTACAGACCTTTCACCTGGAACGGCAAGCAGGCGTGATTACTACGGAACTTTGAGCAATGAAGGCGGGTCTTATATAATAACACATTCATTATGCTCTTGTAACTCAAAGGCCTATGTTAAATAAACTAAAGAACACACATTTAACAATAATGGCATTTACAAAGACACAAGCAAGCGACATAACTTGCAGGACAGTTTATTTGTTGTGCAACTAACGGTCTTGATGATCGACGGTGATTACGACAACAATTGTTTTATTATTGACGATGATGACAAGAACGGTAATAATAATAATACTATAATATATATATATATATATATATATATATATATATATATATATATATATATATATATATATATATATATATAATTTATATATATTATATATATATTATATATATATATATATATATATATATATAATTGTATATATAACTATATATATATATATATATATACATACATATTATGTATATATATACATATATTTATATATATATATTATATACATATATTTATATATATATATATATTATATACATATATGTACATATATACACATTATATATATATATATATATATATATATATAGTATATATACAGCGTATATATATATATATATATATATATATATATTATATATATATATATATATATTATATATCTATTATTCAAGGAGACATTGGTAATGAGGTAGCAATAAATAAATAAATTCATAAGCATCATGTTCATAGCAATGTGCAGGACAATCAGTAATAGTAAAAGTAATAACAATTGACAATCCGAGCTCAGAGGTGCAACAGGCAAAATGAGTCAACTTAATCATGAACGGAGACATGCAAAAGTCGCCATTAGAATCTCGGACCATAGAACGTTTAGAAAGATAATAGTATAGACATTATGACATTACTAATTATATATATTTATAAATGTTTAGAAATAATGATATTTTTCATTATCAACATTGTCGTCACTGGACCATCACGGTCGTTTATATAATTGCACTACCGGTTAATCCGCCAGGTAGCGCGGTTGTCGACCAAACACCTGCACGTGACACTCACCGACTCCTGCTTGATGATGGCGGCGATGCAGTCGACGGTACCTCGGTAGACGGGTGACGCCGCGCTCTGGGTCTGCAGACGGACCTGGACACACAACGGACACGGGTCAGACGTCACACTTCAGTGTACACGAGATTGAGTGACTAAGGGTCCGCAAATAAGGACTGGACATATTAAGCTGTCCGGTATCGAGGTAAAGTTACTCGTAAAAAGACTTTATTATACTGCACGGTCAGTGTGTGGTGAAATAGCTCAACGAAGCATAGGTCAGTGGTGACGTGAGAACAGGAGATCATATTATATAAACAAAGAGATTAGTTTCTCCGGGTAGCAGCTTGTACGTGTACAGATCCACGTTGCTAGGCAACAGAAGGGAAACAAACAGTGTCTCGTAACTTATATAAGTTCAACATCTTAACAGTCACATCCAGTGACGTTTTGAATTGTGCTGAATCTTTATTTCGCTGAACAAAATGTATGAGTCACGTGTTTTTGTACTAGTATGTCAACATTGTGTACAAACAAATTCAATTGATGGTGTTGCCCCCTGTTGTAGAAATGGGCATATGCACTGAGTCATTTGTTCTGACCCAGTATCAAAATGTCAAAGGTCTTCTACTGTTGTGACGGAATCATCAATCACCCCGTCTAGTCCCCCGCCAAGAGGGTAACGTACGACTACGTTTATCGTGGTGTTTTCGTGTAAAAACAGATGGAATCGGCGCAACAACAATTGTGAAGAAAACGGCGTTATGTTTAATGATTATTAGTGTCCATAACTTGTTCATTTAAAAGTTGTATTCTGAGAGCGTCCATACAAATGTTGTGCAAATGGAACCGTCCCTTCTTCCCTGTCACTGGTGTTAATATATAAATACCCAGAATACAACTTTAAACGAACAAGTTACGGACATGAATCTTTATTATGCATACCGCTATTATAGTATACGGGACAATTTGATATACATACATATATATATATATATATATATATATATATATATATATATATATATATTTTTTTTATTTTTATTATTTTTTAATTATTTTTTTATTTTTTTTTAATTTTTTTTTTATTTTTTTTATTTATTCAGGCTGAGGCATGCCTTGTTGTATAATAAAATTAAAGATATTCACCTTAACGGTGTCGAAGGGATGTCCAACGAACACGCCAGCTGTGCCTGGGAGAAGAACAAAACAACAACATAAATACAAAGCACTCAACAGTTTACTGATCGACCAAACGACAACACCACCTTTATACGAGATAATAGTCTGTACATTGTGTTGACGTGATGATTAGTTGGTCAGTCATACTCGTGTTTTATAAACGTTATGATGATAAATATAATAGAGCGTTATGCATTAAAACAGGGAATATACACGATTGTTAATGTATGTCTGCTTTGAGATACGAAATAACGCCTACTGAAACATCTTATTTGCGCGAAACCTAGAAATAGCTCTCTGTAAAGTTACCAATCATAATTGTGTATAATTTCTTTAATCCGTCCTGGACGCTTCCCAGTACCACCTAAGGTGTTATTCATCAATTCACGTGCTGCATCTAGCTGCGTCGAACATAACCATTTAAACGTGTTGCAGCAGCCATGTTACTTTCACTGAAAGATCTCATACACACACTTTGACAGAATGGTACAAACACAAAATGCATCAAGATAACTACAATAATATGATGCATTGGTGCAAAGGAATATAATCACATCGCATATAAGAACCCTCAGACAAAGCTAGTTGGAACTATGCAATATTCCTCAGTTGTTCGAATTTCAGTGTAGGCCTAGTAACTATTTCCTTTCTTGCTAGCTTTGGATATATTGTGAAAGTAGGCCTAAATATATAAACGTAAGACTATTTCAGAGGGTTACTGGAAACACAGGCTAAACGCATAAATATGTTTTCTTAATTGCATTTCTTTACATTTTTTCATATGTAGCATAACAACAGCTCCGCGCATAAAGCTTAGCTTACAGCTTAACGTGCTAAACATAATGAGTAACTTTGACGTCATAAATAAACGTTTCCTGAACACACTGGTTAGCGGTGATACGTGCGTGTGCATATGAAACTTGTTTTAGTGGCATGACTGTGTTATCATAAACTGGTTGGCATTATTAATTATTACAATTAACACCTGTTATTCACGCATGACCCGGTTCGATGGAAAACGTGGCTTAGCCAGCAAACAAGATGTTGTCCGTTTACAAACTAACTTCCGTTTGTGTAGTCTTGAAACATATGGAATGATTGTATATGATGTTGAAAGCACAGTTCTGTGCGTGCGTCGTAATTGTATACTCTTAATTTTTTATTTAAGTAAAATACCCAAAATAAGTTTAAACAAACTTAGAACTAAATGGGTCGCAGCCTCGTTTTGGTTCAACAAGGCACCTTGTGAACATGTTTGTCGCAATGAGGTTAGTAACAGAGGTCGCCTTGTTTAATAGCTTATTAAGTTACACATCGTAACAACATATTTTAAAATAGCACCCCAGAGTGTTGATTCTGTGGTGCAGACAGTCGGTAAATTACGGTGGATTTACGCGAATGCTAACACTTTGAACGCGCGTTTCTTGTTAAAGTTCAGTGACGCGTCGTCCGTCACACAAAAGCAAGTGGTGTAGTTAGAGCACGGACGTGGTTAGAGTGGCTAAATCCACGCAGCGCTTGTCACTCGGGTCAAACAGTTGCCAAGTTGCACTCGCTGTCAGCCGACACTAATGCAGTGGACAGTGAACCATGGCACTAACTTCTGTGCAATAATGACACTTAGGAGTTATTATTACCATCATATTGCAACAGCAGAGTAACGTACAGTACAAAAGAGTGGGGTATACGATAGTAGAGTAGAGTGGAGTGGAGTGGAGTGGAGCGGAGTGGAGTGGAGCGGAGCGGAGCAGAGCAGAGCAGAGCAGAGCAGAGCAGAGCAGAGGGTAGGGTAGGGTAGGGTAGGGTAGGGTAGGGTAGGGTAGGGTAGGGTAGGGTAGGGTAGGGTAGGGTAGGGTAGGGTAGGGTAGGGTAGGGTAGGGTAGGGTAGGGTAGGGTAGGGTAGGGTAGGGTAGGGTAGGGTAGGGTAAGAGTACAGTAGAGTACAGTAGAGTACAGTAGAGTACAGTAGAGTACAGTAGAGTACAGTAGAGTACAGTAGAGTACAGTAGAGTACAGTAGAGTAGAGTAGAGTAGAGTAGAGTACAGTACAGTACAGTACAGTACAGTACAGTACAGTACAGTACAGTACAGTACAGTACAGTACAATATAGTACAGTACAGTACAGTATAGTATAGTACAGCACAGTACAATATAGTACAATATAGTACAGTACAGTACAGTACAGTACAGTAGAATGTAGTTAAACTTTGTAGCGTAGAGTAAGAGCAACCATCATAAAGAAAACACGGACAATACAACGGCGCCTCGCACCAGTTGCTATGGTGATCGGTTCGTCTACGTCAATGACTTTGCGGTTGAGTTGTGACAAACAAACACGCAAAGAATTGTATCGTTAAGAGTTACATGTGCAAAAAATTATTTTGCCGACGGCTACCACAAACCACAGTTCACTTGTGACTCCTAGACAGTCTACATGATATGTTGTTGTTGCTGGTTTTGCTTCACAATGTGTATTATCTTCAAAATCTATGACGGCCAATGTTGATTTCGTATTTAAGAAAAAAATATGTGAAAGATTCCGGTCGTCTTTGAACCTGTTTCACATGGTTTGTGACTGGGTATGTTTTTTTGTAGAATAATTAAAACTAACACATGAAATGAAGCATAGTTATTTTTCTAATTACTTTGAGATTGTGAGAAACGATAATTAGTGGATTTTAATTACACAACCCCGAAAGAACTATATTTGAATTAACCATTGAAAGTCGTTGTATATTTCATTTAACTTATCTCGAGCGCATGTCGACGTAAACACAAGTTTGTGATTCAATATCCCAACGCTCTACTAATACCACCCGATTTGAACTAAGCCACATACTTACACATTGCATCAGCATGTCGTTTGTCAACATTTCCTAGATGAGATATAAACTGTCTATTGCATCAGCCGGAGACAACAACAAGAGCCGCTTTAACACGGTACACTAATTCTTGCATCAGACAGGCTACTTTTACTGTCGTGCACGCGCTTTTTGTACTTGCGTTTCTTGGTATAGAGATTACATCGACGCGGGGGGGCTTAATGGCGTGAAACACAGCTGACAACGAGTACATAACTCTTAGCATTTGCCTGCCTACCATTGCGAGGTTCACGGTTCAGTGCACCCCGCTGCATTCGCCGACCCGACGTGACTTTCTGTAAAGCCTACACAGGGGTCGTAGACTTCCAGTAAGTAAGATAGTATGCATGGGGTTGTAGCACGTTTTGTGATAGCTTTACACAGACCGTGGCGGGTCATAGTGACCCTAAATTTAGGTTTCTTAGAGTTTCTGGTATAATAAAGTATATCCTGAAGATGTTTTAAACTGCAATATAATATACTGACTGCTAAATCGTGTTAACTTGTCCGTAACAACGTTCGAATTTTTGAAAATACGCCACTCCCACAACAACTAGACATGGTAAACCAAACTTTTATTTTCAACACAAGCTTTAGTGACAATATTGCCGAGGCGGGTTGATGTCCAACGATTTCCCACGTTCAACACAGTAGTCCTGTAGTACACATGACTAGGCTGACTAATGCGGGTAGACTTACGTTGCCCTGGCACGTTTCGGCGTGTTACAAATAGTAACACGCAGCGCGCTTTAGAGGAAGGTGTTGCGTGCGGTTTAAAACGGGGTTTGTCTCAAGGACAGTATGATGACAGGAGGGAAGATGGGGAGCGAGATGAGATCCCTCAAGATGGCTGAAGGTTTTGTCTCCCAAAACAGGAGTTACGTGGGTGTTGAGACGTCAAAACATATAAACATGGAGATTCCTCACCTACATTATACTGCAATCGTATCGTTTGTCGTTGAGCACTAATATGTTGCGTGTGTTTACATGACTGTAGAGCGCAATGGCTCAGTGGTAGAGCTTCGGACTCTCAACTACGAAAACCGGGGTTCGAATACTGTGCTGCGGTGTTGAAACCTTGGGCAAGTTTTTTCACTCTACATTGCTCCAGTTCACTTGCTGTATAAATAAGTACCTGACTATAGACAGTGGTGGATATGTGTATGAGCAGCCTTCGCGTATTAATTGTAGCATATGGCTGGATGCTTCCCAGAGATGCCGAGATGGTGTCTGAGTGAACAGGTCTGTCAGGGAAGTAAGGTGTAAAGCGCTTTGAACGGTCCTGAGGACTAGATACAGCGCTGTATGAAAACGTGCCTTTTTTACACTGCTACTGTTGCTACCGCTACCGCTACCGCTACCGCTACCGCTACCGCTACCGCTACCGCTACCGCTACCGCTACCGCTACCGCTACCGCTGCTGATCTTTTTCTGTCCTGAGGACTGGATACTGCGCTGTATAAGAACTTGCCTTTACTTTTTTACTTTACTTTGTAATGTTTAAATTAGCAGTACTTTATATAGTATATATACTGCAGTCGATCGACAGATCGGTAATACTGTGTAGCACACCAGTGTAGTCGGACATGTAGCATTTTGATGTTTTTCATCATTACAGTCCAGGAGGCTAGCTCGTAAATAAAGAGTGGTGTCGCATGACACGCCACAAATAACTTGCTCTCGTGCGACGAGTGCACGCAGCAACAGATAACTCACGGGCCATCCACCAAGTGCGTCGGGCTGGTCTAACTAAACATAATATGTTTAGTTAGACAAGCCCGATAGTGATACTGTGCACTGAGTATACTAGTTCACTGAGGAGACCTCAACTGAACAGTGACCGTGCATCCATTGACATTAGCTATGTTCGTTTGGATAACGACCCCTAAAGCTCACGCCGCTCTCCCAAATGCATGCATACGTTTTCTTTAATATTCGTTCAATGCATCACCTTATGCGTTTTAAGGTAGAAAATGCGTTTTCGTCCAGTTAATAATAAACACTATAAATCTAACACAATGAACGGTCATTGAAATTATATTTTAAAGAAACGAGTGGTTAAAACAGGGATTGGTTTATTAAAGTTACAATGTCTGGCGGTTTTTACAGACCAGAGGTCACTCGACCCTAAAACTGAGAGAGGGACACTGGGCACTGGGATGTACCTGACCGACACAATGACAACTCCTCATGTACACGCCATGTACGTACATGCAGTGGTGACATAAGTAAGCATAACGCCATGATATCGTATTGCGCGTAAATAAATTATACGATTTTACGTAGGTCTATTGACCGCCGGAAAATCGGATAAATGATCAGCCGGACAACCGAACAACCGGACAATCGGACAACCAGCCATCCGAAAATCCGACCAAGCAGACAGGCGAAACACTGCCACATACCAGTTGAACGGATTTAGCGCACAAACATATAACAATACTTGTTTACTAACTTGCACATAACACATTTGCCCCGCCAGGGTGTTATTTTTGCAGTGAAAGGCCAAAACGATAAGTCTGGAGAGTGCTGAATCACTCCTGACCTTGGCCTATATACGACGGCTTTCAGGTGTTTACCGTAACGGACACAGGTCTGACGGCATCCACTCAGAGCGCATCTATTGTTGCTCTATTCATGACGCTCGCTCGATCAGCTGTTATTTATTTTGAGCTCACATTAGATGCGGTTGGCACCAGATAGCACTGACAGAGGCCGTTGCGTGGTCCATTGAAGCCGTACAAGAGTGATGGCGTTGTTTACTACTGTCAGCGACTCGTTCACATATATTACAATACGGTGAGAAAACTGCGGTTATTTTTAAGCGATACCTGCCCTAGATTTTTTTACGATATCTTATCAATAAAGCAAGGAGTTATTTACTAGAACCGCATTTTTGTTTGATCTGATAACGTTTTTATGCCTTCTGAGATGTGTTCACGTTGTTGTTTTTTCCAGATCAAACCAGAAATTGGACGAAGTTAGCCAGTGGCTATCGTCTGGTCACGAAAGAATTAAAAATGACAACATAACGGGGGGGGCGATTAGTGTATATTGTGTTCCTCTGGGCTCACTGAGTGTCGTCTACGTCACGATGACGTCACGACGACTAACATCAGTCGTCCGTATTTTGCATTTGTGACAAACATTTCTGAATACGTTTCTTAGTCTAGAATTTAAACATGCGAATAAGGAACTGTAGAAATGCTTCTCACCCACTTAAATTTGAGAATAACTTTTACTTTAATGACAATATTACATTTAGTCGCCGCTTTTTATATTACACAATTAACATGTTTCTAACATCGCTGATGGATCTGGTTCACCTGATAACCTTCTTCTTCTTCTTCGCCTTTTCCCACTAGGTGGGGTCAGCGGCCCGAATTCTTAATTTCCAGAATGTTCTGTC
Organism: Ridgeia piscesae; assembly: GCA_025642075.2. Taxonomy (NCBI): domain Eukaryota; kingdom Metazoa; phylum Annelida; class Polychaeta; order Sabellida; family Siboglinidae; genus Ridgeia; species Ridgeia piscesae. Next base: position 171,497 of record JAODUO010000248.1, on the reverse strand, counting down.
CTGGGCATCCTCTGGGGTGATCCGCAGTGCCTGCATATCCCTTCGGACGCAATCCATCCATCTCCCTCTTGGTCTCCTCATTGGTCTTTTTCCTGGCACTATCCTGTCAACAACTGCTCTCATTTCGTTGTTTTCTTCCATTCTCTGCATGTGTCCATACCTGCGTAGTCTTGTATGCCATTCACTCCTAGCTCCTTTGTGATGTCCACACTCTTTACTTTGTCTCTCAGTGTTACACCTTTAATTCTTCTCAACATCCGCATCTCTGTTTTCTCGAGAAACTGTTCCCCCTTCTTTCTAACTGTCCAACATTCTGTTCCATACAGAATTATTGGTCTAATGACAGTTATGTAGAGCTTGATCTTTAATTTCCTTGGCATTTTCTTGTCACTGATAACTCCGGATAGGTCTCTCCACTTTGCCCCACGCTGCACTGACTCTTGCTCTTACTGCTTCCTCTGATCCTCCTTCTTCACTGATGGTGACACCTAAATATTTGAATTTATTCACCTGATAACCTATATAACATAATATCACATATCGGAACACTAACTAAAGAGACTGTGATATCTTCCCACGTCGAGACGATTTGAGAAGCTGTTTATTTATACCGGGTGCTCCGAAAACTGTAACAATATCTCCTCCGCTCATCTCAGATCAGACCCTCGACGCCCCTTGAACTGGGCCTATACAGGTCCGTGGCTAAATCCACGATCGTGGCGTACGTTGCATCAGGCGCATTAGATTACACGTCAAATCAATCAAATGTAAGTCCATCTACCCAGTCCACACTGTCTGGAGACATATCGCTAAACCGACCTTTCCACTGTTGACATCATTATTATATTAGACTTCCGAATCACAACAACAATGTGGATGTTGACGTTTCGAGGAAACACCGTTTTCTTAAAATCCATTTCGAAATTAGTGAGTTGTCCGCGCGGAAAAGTATTTTTAACCAACATATAACATCTGGTAATACGCCATTTGCCAAGATGTGATGACAAACGCATATACAAGCACTAGAAGCGTGTCGACACGCATCAGTGCACACAGATTGCGACGTCGTTGCACATTGGAGCATCTCATGTGAGAATGGGAAAAAACGTTCGTCGATAAAATATGTCTAGCGTCTCAACTACGCAGCAAACGACGCAATCATCACGAACTAATGTCACGACATTGTATAGGCCGTGAACACCAGAAGCGATAAGAACATTCGCGACCATTGATCAGGTTCCACGAACTACCACTGTTATTGCAATGCAGCCACAAGAAAAATCGTCAAACTGCTTGTATTTGGATTTAAAATGAGTAAATGAAGCGTAGATGGTCAGAACAACAACGACAGTCCGTACTGTATTTAGGGTCCAACGGACCATGTTCCACCCACTTAGTTCAAATGTAGACTCAGTAGCGAAGTGGTTAGAACTGTATGCCGCCCTGTCGAGTCTGGGTAAGTATGGTCACTGTCGTTTCTCCAGATCACTCAGCTGTATGAACGAATATTTGGCTTTTAATGTTGATAAGAGGATTATTGGCGCATTAATTGCAGCGTGGCTGAATGCTTCCCAGAGAAGTCGCGTGTTTGATTGAACACGACTGTCGGGGATGAAAGTGTAACCCTAAGACTAGGACACCGCACTATATGATCTACGTAAGAAGTCAGTTTGACGTTTTTACTCATAATAATACTACACAACACACGATACTCCTTTCGCAGTAGTTATCTCGTTCTCGTAGTCGTTGTCAGTTTGTTGACGTACAGAGTGAGATAATTAGTTACGCCAGGTAACACAATATGTGTCACTTAGTTGGCTGCAGTCGCAAAGCAGAGCGTATGTCTTGATGGTTTTACTATCTAATCGCTTCAGCGACGGTGTGAATTTCGCCTCTTCCGGCGTGTTAAGACACTAAACCCCTATCGGTGACGGTTTACTTTTTACTCGTATACCAAACGGCGTTTAATCTTCTCTAGTCACCTGTTTACCGTACGACACATATCGTCATTCACCGAAAATACCTATACATTCGAGTTCCAAAGTAATATCTTGGATATAGTTGCGCCGTATTATAAACTGTTCGCTTCACCTGTTGTGTTCTCTATTCAAGATTCTTGCCCCCCGTGCGCTAAAACACAAAAGAATGAACTTATTCGGGCACCATATTTGTGCCCCACGGTCTGGCCAGACTTCGCAATCCAGACGTCATTATACATGGGTTTTTAATTAGGGCATTGGTTACTAACTTTACTTTCTTTTGAAAATAAATAGTGAGACCTTTTTCAGTCCGCTGTAGAAATTCTAAAATTGCGTCAACGCATGGTTTAGGTTGAATTTTAACTCAATACAAATGCATTTTATTACAAACTGTTAATTGTTGTCGGCGATATGTCGACACACTGTGCTGGTAAATTAATAGCTAATATGCCCATAATTGGGACATTTTGAATAAAGACTGGAGAGGTAGTGTTTGTGGGTTGAATCTTGTCACGCATGAGTAACAACTCGGCGGCCATTTGCAAAGAGTGCACGCGTGTTAGCCGACACAGTTAGGTCACCGTTGAATGGCCACATTACGGGGCCCGTTTTGTAACTGTTGTCAATCGTTTCCACATGCCGTGAGGTCAACGTTCTTACAGTACACAACTACGTCAACTGAAGTTGGCGTTTATGCGCTAACTATATTTAACTTATGAACATAGACACACTTAATATATTTTAATGGTGTTTTGATCAATTGGCCGTCCAGATCCGTTTTAATTAACTAAAGTTTTACTAAATGTGACGCTATAATCACTACGCAGATATGGGTCTTACCGTTACTTTAACATTCGAGCAGAAATTGCAATTCAATTGTATCGCTGCGGTAAATTTATTTACAAAACTGTATGCATACATTTAGGACGTCAGCTAACCTTTAAACTAAACAACAAAACGATAAAATTACGACACATAGTCCCTAACTGGAAGCATAACCGATCATGGTTGAAATGGTCTCGAGTCGACATCCTCATTTCCCAAATTGTCGCAATAGAATACGCCTATTGAGTAGCATGGCTATTAGTGGACCGGAGTCTCAATTGACAGTCAGGTGTATTGACACTGGGGACAACTGGACGTCCCGCTGTCGCTGTCAACGGGGCAGGCATTTGTCACCCGTCACAACAATAAGTGGACCCAACGGATTCGCTTGGAAAATCCCCAAAGTGGTTCTGAACGACTTCAGTAGTGGACACGGAATGAGTTTTGCCTCGAGATTGTCGGTAAACTCGAACTGGGCAATTTTCATATAACACGATGACATGTACCGAGTAAACATTCTTATCGCGACGAACTTCAGCCGTAAACTCGGTTCTAAAAGCGACATGTTTGTTTTTTGTCGTCTGGTAAATAGCTATGATGACATTCATAATGGCATTGCTGATGGACTGTTAATGTGTTCCTCGGTGTATTTTACCGTCGACTTAATGTTCTCGACCATTTTAACCTCACTCCAAAAATCGGTAGAATAAATTTGTATTACATATAAAACATGACAATTAGTCACACAATATACAAGGACAATTCATCATGTAATTTTCTTTTTTCTGTACAACGTACATAATATATCATCACGACATTAAGCCCTGCAACTTTGTTGGATACGATATGTTTTAGACCATAACATTACGAGCCGCCGCTGTTCGTGTGTAGGCGGTGGGTGATGCAATCGTCACTTTCATTCATAACAAACACACAACTCCACACTATCTACCGACGCGGACACTTCGGCGACTTACCTCCAACGCAACCGGCAAAGAAATCAAGAGCCATATCGGTAGGGTGTTAGACGCTGGGCAGAGGTGTGTACCCCGATCGCTGGATGGTATCTTTGGAAATTTCCACTCCTCCACAGACGACTTCTGTGTGCGCGCGAAAACTTAGACTGAAGCCGGCAGTCATGCGTTCGTGTTTATGTTCAGAGGCAAGGTCAAGGCCGATGCATTGAACCGTGACCCGGTATCCGTTTACATACTTTCATAGGTGAGTAACTATCAATCCACGACGGCCTTCGATTTGCATCAGAAAGCAGCAAAGTGTAGAAACATCTTGTTGACAACAAAACGTCACGTTTGTCGTGTTTTTGTCGCTACGGCGCGGGAATGCGGTCGTGTAACCGGGTTTGAAGGGTGGAGATCGGTCAACCAACCGGCTGGCGTGTTGGCGTGGGTGTGTACGCACGCTGCCAATCGGCTGCCAGAGCTGGATTTAGAGCAAGTTCACACAAACAACTCGGAATCCGTCATCGAACCGCAGATATACATCGAAGACACTACGTCAGGTGGACGACTAGCTCCGTGAAAAGGGGTTTATCTTAATTTGCGGGTACACCACACGCAAACACGCGTGCATACACGCACGCATGCACGTACACTTCTCTCTCCTCACTCGACTCTGTCTTGCCATCCACCCATTCCTACGTCCCCCCTTTGTCAGTTCTTCCGTCGGTCGGTCGGTCGGTCGGTCGGTCGGTCGGTCGGTCGGTCGGTCGGTCGGTCGGTCGGTCGGTCGGTCGGTCGGTCGGTCGGTCGGTCGGTCGGTCGGTCGGTCGGTCGGTCGGTCGGTCGGTCGGTCGGTCGGTCGGTCGGTCGGTCGGTCCGGTCGGTCGGTCGGTCGGTCGGTCGGTCGGTCGGTCGGTCGGTCGGTCGGTCGGTCGGTCGGTCGGTCGGTCGGTCGGTCGGTCGGTCGGTCGGTCGGTCGGTCGGTCGGTCGGTCGGTCGGTCGGTCCGTCCGTCCGTCCGTCCGTCCGTCCGTCCGTCCGTCCGTCCGTCCGTCCGTCCGTCCGTCCGTCCGTCCGTCCGTCCGTCCGTCCGTCCGTCCGTCCGTCCGTCCGTCCGTCCGTCCGTCCGTCCGTCCGTCCGTCCGTCCGTCCGTCCGTGTGGACTAAGACTGGACAGTCTTTGAGTGGTCTTCTGTACAACCAAACTGAAAAGAAAGTCGTCAGTGTTAAATTGACTCTTAATCTTGTGTGTGTAACAAAGTCGCGTTGATTTGGGATTCGCGAGCGAAATAATAGCCCGTTGATTAGGGCTGTCCGTTGAAAGCGGGTGATTACGGGAGCTGGTTCAACCACGCCCCATAAGACACCCGCATGGGGGTAGCTCTCTAGGGGTGGTCACGCTGTTGCCAACACCCTATGCGGGTAAAGAGTTCCGGAACATTATCAGTGTTTAAGGAACACTGTCCTTGTACATTTACGCGCTGTCATCTCGCAGAGTCACTTCCAAGAACAAACACGACACGCACACGACGTTTCTTTCACGGGACAGTAAGCTGAATGACGTCAATGACATTTAGAAATATGTCATTGTCCGAATCACAAAACAGTGATGGCGGTGTTGGCGACATGCCAGTCACACAATGTCGTCTCGCCGTCTGTTGATCTCAAGATATTCACGACATATATACGTAATGTAGTAATAGGCGTAGGTGTCTGTGTCTTCGTTTGTCATTTGGTATCAAGAAAATAGCCAATTGGACGTACCATTTTGGGTGGCAACAAACAAGGCGTAGATGAAGCTTTAGTTACTATAACAATCACATCTATCTCTTTATTCCAAACCAAGTTTGCCTAAATGTAACTACGCTTCCCACGCAGGTGACCATCTGCGTCTGATATTTATTATTATTATTATGAAGAAGAAGAAGAAGAAGGAGAATAATTTATAAACTGACACGTCGCCGGGATAAAAACAACCTAAAAGACGCTGTTAATATAAAACAAATAAATATATCAGTTAAATGAATAGGTTAAAGGAAAGTTTAATAATAAGTTAAATCAACCAGTTAAGATATAGGCATGTAGAATACAATACTAAACTTATTTGTTAAATTAGTATTCGCAATCACAACCTCCCCTAGCCCACCAACCCACCCTATCACTCCACCGTCCACCACCCCACCCTATCACTCACCCCACCCACCACCCCACCCTATCACTCACCCCACCCACCACCCCACCCTATCACTCACCCCACCCACCACCCCACCCTATCACTCACCCCACCCACCACCCCACCCTATCACTCACCCCACCCACCACCCCACCCTATCACTCACCCCAACCCACCACCCCACCCTATCACTCCCCCACCACCACCCCACCCTATCACTCCCTCCAACCACCACCCCACCCTATCACTCCCTCCAACCACCACCCCACCCTATCACTCCCTCCAACCACCACCCCACCCTATCACTCCCTCCAACCACCACCCCACCCTATCACTCCCTCCAACCACCACCCCACCCTATCACTCCCTCCAACCACCACCCCACCCTATCCCTCCCTCCAACCACCACCCACCCTATCATCCCTCCAACCACCACCCCACCCTATCACTCCCTCCAACCACCACCCCACCCTATCCTCCCTCCAACCACCACCCCACCCTATCACTCCCTCCAACCACCACCCCACCCTATCACTCCCTCCAACCACCACCCCACCCTATCACTCCCTCCAACCACCACCCCACCCTATCACTCCCTCCAACCACCACCCCACCCTATCACTCCCTCCAACCACCACCCCACCCTATCACTCCCTCCAACCACCACCCCACCTATCACTCCCTCCAACCACCACCCCACCCTATCACTCCCTCCAACCACCACCCCACCCTATCACTCCCTCCAACCACCACCCCACCCTATCACTCCTTCCAACCACCACCCCACCCTATCACTCCCTCCAACCACCACCCCACCCTATCCCTCCCTCCAACCACCACCCCACCCTATCACTCCTTCCAACCACCACCCCACCCTATCACTCCCTCCAACCACCACCCCACCCTATCACTCCCTCCAACCACCACCCCACACTATCACTCCCTCCAACCACCACCCCACCCTATCACTCCCTCCAACCACCACCCCACCCTATCCTCCCTCCAACCACCACCCCACCCTATCACTCCTTCCAACCACCACCCCACCCTATCACTCCCTCCAACCACCACCCCACCCTATCCCTCCCTCCAACCACCACCCACCCTATCACTCCCTCCAACCACCACCCCACCCTATCACTCCCTCCAACCACCACCCCACACTATCACTCCCTCCAACCACCACCCCACCCTATCACTCCCTCCAACCACCACCCCACCCTATCACTCCCTCCAACCACCACCCCACCCTATCACTCCTTCCAACCACCACCCCACCCTATCACTCCCTCCAACCACCACCCCACACTATCACTCCCTCCAACCACCACCCCACCCTATCACTCCTTCCAACCACCACCCCACCCTATCACTCCCTCCAACCACCACCCCACCCTATCCCTCCCTCCAACCACCACCCCACCCTATCACTCCCTCCAACCACCACCCCACCCTATCACTCCCTCCAACCACCACCCCACACTATCACTCCCTCAACCACACCCCACCCTATCACTCTCCACCACCACCCTATCACTCCCTCCAACCACCACCCCACCCTATCACTCCCTCCAACCACCACCCCACCCTATCACTCCCTCCAACCACCACCCCACCCTATCACTCCCTCCAACCACCACCCCACCCTATCCCTCCCTCCAACCACCACCCCACCCTATCACTCCTTCCAACCACCCCCCACCCTATCACTCCCTCCAACCACCACCCCACCCTATCACTCCTTCCAACCACCACCCCACCCTATCACTCCCTCCAACCACCACCCCACCCTATCACTCCCTCCAACCACCACCCCACCCTATCACTCCCTCCAACCACCACCCCACCCTATCACTCCTTCCAACCACCACCCCACCCTATCACTCCCTCCAACCACCACCCCACCCTATCACTCCTTCCAACCACCACCCCACCCTATCACTCCCTCCAACCACCACCCCACCCTATCACTCCCTCCAACCACCACCCCACCCTATCACTCCCTTCCAACCACCACCCCACCCTATCACTCCCTCCAACCACCACCCCACCCTATCACTCCCTCCAACCACCACCCCACCCTATCACTCCTCCAAACCACTCCCTATCACTCCCTCAACCACCACCATCTCCTCTATATAATTCTATCCTCTTCCGAACCACCACCCACCATGATATTCCAACCCCCACGTCCCACCCTATAAACTCCTACAACCGACCACCCCACAATAAATCACTCTCAACCACCACCCACCCTATCACTCTTCCAACCACCATACCATATACTCCTCCAAACCACCCCACCCTATCATCTCAACCACCACCCCACCTATCACTCCCTCAACCACCACCCCACCCTATCACTCCTCGAACCACCACCCCACCCTATCCTCCCCCAACCACCACCCCACCCTATCACTCCCTCCAACCACCACCCCACCCTATCACTCACCTCCACACCACCACCCCACCCTATCACTCCCCCACCCACCACCCCACCCTATCACTCCCCCACCACCACCCCACCCTATCACTCACTTCCACCCACCACCCCACCCTATCACTCCCTCCAACCACCACCCCACCCTATCACTCCCCCAACCACCACCCCACCCTATCACTCCCCCACCACCACCCCACCCTATCACTCCTTCCAACCACCACCCCACCCTATCACTCCCTCCACCCACCACCCCACCCTATCACTCCCTCCAACCACCACCCCACCCTATCACTCCTTCCAACCACCACCCCACCCTATCACTCCCTCCAACCACCACCCCACCCTATCACTCCCTCCAACCACCACCCCACCCTATCACTCCCTTCCAACCACCACCCCACCCTATCACTCCCTCCACCCACCACCCCACCCTATCACTCCCTCCAACCACCACCCCACCCTATCACTCCCTCCAACCACCACCCCACCCAATCACTCCCTCCAACCACCACCCCACCCTATCCCTCCCTCCACCACCACCCCACCCTATCACTCCTTCCAACCACCACCCCACCCTATCACTCCCTCCAACCACCACCCCACCCTATCACTCCCTTCCAACCACCACCCCACCCTATCACTCCCTCCAACCACCACCCCACCCTATCCCTCCCTCCAACCACCACCCCACCCTATCACTCCTTCCAACCACCACCCCACCCTATCCTCCCTCCAACCACCACCCCACCCTATCACTCCCTCCAACCACCACCCCACACTATCACTCCCTCCAACCACCACCCCACCCTATCACTCCCTCCAACCACCACCCCACCCTATCACTCCCTCCAACCACCACCCCACCCTATCACTCCCTCCAACCACCACCCCACCCTATCACTCCCTCCAACCACCACCCCACCCTATCACTCCCTCCAACCACCACCCCACCCTATCACTCCCTCCAACCACCACCCCACCCTATCCCTCCCTCCAACCACCACCCCACCCTATCACTCCCTCCAACCACCACCCCACCCTATCACTCCCTCCAACCACCACCCCACCCTATCACTCCCTCCAACCACCACCCCACCCTAACACTCCCTCCACCCATACAAACAGCCCAAGCACTGGGGTTGAACTAAAGTTTGTGGAAGCAATCCACGTACGTGTACGTGATGTCATCACGTACAGCCACTCCCGCTAACGAACACGACACGCACACGACACTTTCCATCGTCGTGGAGTACGTCGTATGACGTCATTGACCATTAGAAATATGCCATTGTCTGACAGGTGTCAACCACAAAACAGTTCGGACGGTGTTGGCGACACGCCAACCAGTGTCGTCTCACCGTCTCTAGGTCTCATGTCATTAGCCACAGATACACGCAGTGTAGGATTAGCGTAGCTGGCTGTGTGATTTGTCATTTGGGGTCAAGAAAATAGCCGACCAGACGTACCAGTTTAGGTGGCAACGCGCCATTGGCGTAGTCACGGGTGGATAACTTTTCAGTGAATCACATATAAGCTGTTGTTCAATAACAGTATAATATAAAAACTAATGGTAACTGCACTTCCTACGCACGAGACTATCTCCTTTTAGCCTTTGTAAACCACCACGATGAACCATTTCAGCAACTGTTTATCAAGTTTAATGTGTCTAGGTAAAAGACAGTAACGCGAGTGTCAGGTTTCAAATGATATAATCTAAAGCTCGCAGTGAGTAGAGTGTGACATTCTGAAGTGAACTTTCAGATCTTTTAAATGCTGGTTCATTTCATCTTTTACAAATGAAACGTATAAATGAAAACATAGTCTGGCGGAATATTTCTTCCGGGATGACGCAATGTTTCATTGGGATATCACAGTTTTGACTTTCTGCGTTGAACGAATCGTGACCATCGTGGCAATCCCTATTTGCGAAACAATACACCAAGGACACGGGAATGTACATCCATCATCGTGGGTCGAAACGACCTGAGATCGTCAAGTCATGCAGCGTATACATGTATTTGTATTTAAATAACACCACGGGATTGGCAACGTTGTCAGATTTCTAAATCGAAATAATAATTAGCGTGTGTGCTTTCGCGCACTCGTGTGTGTGTGTGTGTGTGCGTGCGTGCGTGCGTGTGTGTGTGTATGTGTGTGTGTGAGGGCGTGCGTGCGTTCGTGCGTGCGTGTGCGCGCATGTATGTATGTCGTAAATATGTAATGATTGTATATATATATACATATATATATATATATATATATATATATATATATATATATATATATATATATATATATATATATAAGCGATATTATTCTAACAGTTGGAACAATTCGTTGGAGGTCAATATGTATGATCAAATGTAATATGTATCAACAATATTTATCGGCTAGGATGGAACTGGTGTAAACAACATTACAGTGCAGTTTCGCTCCGTCCTGGCACCAGTCCAGTCCCAACGACGCCCCCCGCTGAGCCTTTTTCGTCAAATCACAATCCACTTGCTGACTCATCTAGCATCGAGATTATGAGTAAGCACACTAAACAAAGGTAGTTGGGACCATAATTGTGCGTCTTTGGGTGGGGCAGAAAGGGTTGTAAACACGTCATAAAGGTAAGTAAAGGTAAGTTCATATATCGCACTTTGCACATTATTCCCCGGCAGACCTGTTCAGTTGAAATGTGGGATGTGGCGTAGTTTGTTGGAAGTATTGCTCAAAAAGTGTCGACATCTGCAATAGTATCTCACTGAGAAATACGTTACGTTGATGGGTGTTTCTATTTTACATTTACGGCTTTACATTTTCAATCGAAGAATGACTTGAAGGACGCATCTCACATTGACGTGTGTTTTCATTCAAACCTTGAAGTAATGTTTACACTCATACGTTTTCAGTCAAATGACGAAGTAGTTTTCATTATGTGTTTTTATAGTCGAACGTGGAAGTCATTCATATTGATATGTATTTCCAGTTGGACACACACAGGAGTCAATAATGCCTTAAGTGTTACGTGCATTCCGTTGAAGGCGAAATACATTTGAAACTTACGTCATTATAATTATGTCGATACTTGGTTTCGATCGAACAAGGAGCTAGGTTATTTGCAGTGATATACCGTTGGCAAGAGAACAACCAAAGGGCCTTTCAATTGGAAGGCTGCACCTGCGCATGCTGGTGGTTCGTCACTACCGTTTCTTTCTGAAATCATGATATTGTTGTATTCGTCTTGTTGTATCCGGTACCGCGTTGTCTTGGTGAAGACACGGGCTTCCTGGTAGGAGAACGGGACCTATTTGTTACACCTAAATAACGTATGAACAAATGTAAGTATATTCTGGTCAAAACAATCTAGGATGGTGCAACGCAGCGGTTGGTAACATGATACCCACGGGCTAAAATCGGCCGGGGGATTAAAAACGAGTTTGTACGTATATTGCGTCATCTCCCCGAAAGAGATGCAAGTAAACGAAAATGCAAAACGTAATGAACGTCACCGTGGCGACTGTGGGATACGTTCGTACCCGTGACTTACACTACGGGCAGTTTCTACTCTTTCTTGTGCATGATTAAGTCTTCTACCGCTGCGTGGTGCGGTGGCTGAGTGGAAATGCCACAGTGCGCAGCATAACTGAGCAGAGACATGAAATGATATTTTCCTGTTGCACATTTACTGGAAATTGTTTGCTCTCTCACTTTGGTTTGCGATTTTGCATTTTCGGCAACATAAAGACCCACATCAACATCACGGTCGAAATGTTCCTGTTCGAATTCGATACACCGATACACCTGTGGGAGACACAATTGCAGAAGTCCAGCATGGTATAAGTGATGAGACGGGATATAAGTCTAACATACATATTGATATATATATGTATCAAGCTCCAAATAGGTCGGTGCTTTTATTTTACAATATGCTTTAGACAGAAGTTGACGATGCACCGTTAGATATTTAGATGGGGCATGTCGAACTATCGAACTGCATTTGCAGACTTCTATGGCAATATGTCGCATGCACTTGGTGTTGAAGTTATATGCTAGCCTGATCTGACACGCCAAGCGCACATTGACAATTACGTTTATGTGTGTGGATAACGTATTTTGAATATGAACTTTGTTAGGTGAAAGACGAGGACTCGGTTAACCTACGGACAGATGATGCAATACGTATCGCAAGTTTGCAGCCAGATGCGGACCCAGGCACGCTATAAAAGCTCAGACCACCCATTGGTTGAAACACCTCACTGCAAACTACGCAACCATCTCAGTAAACGAACCAATTGCATCATCTTATAAAGACTGTAAACACCAGCTGCGTTCAGGACGTAGGGAGATCTGATTAGATTACACGAACTGCTAATTGCAGTGGAGTCCCTTGAAAACATGTCGACCTGTTACTATTTCGGTTGAAAATACCTAAATAAAGCCTATACGGTCTGAATAACAACGACAATTCGTATTGCACCTAAGGGTCCAAAAGACAATACCCCACCTATACTTGGTTCAAATGTAGACTCAGTGGCGCAGTGGTTAGAGCAGCGGACTCGGATTTGAATTGTATGTCGTCGTGTGGAGTATTGTCGTTTCCCCAGTTCACACCCATATATGAATGACTATTTGACTATTCAGTGTGAGTAGACCCAATGGCGTAGTGGTTAGGACAAGAGATTAAGGTTCGAACTGTATGCCATTGTGTCGAACTTATATAATATCATGCACTCCCTCGGGTTATCAAAACATCCTACATGACACGTCGATTGGAATTGTTTTGACTGCATGGATGGGATGCATATGCACCCACGACACCTCGTAGCCGACTACCATGAACTGTCCAGCTATTTTAATCCAAGTCACCTCACCCAAGGCGCTTCATGCGAAATGTTATAGCCATGTGTTGAATCTATGTTAAAATGTAACCGTTCAAATATGCCTTCCATTCAGTAAGGGGACGAGGTATAGTTCCACGGTCGAAAAATAATAATGAAAACTAGAATATACGTTAATTGTAACGTAACTAAAATATGGAATGATGGTGTTGTTAGACGCTAGGTGCTAGTAATAAGATTCACAGGAACAGGAATTTCTGGTATTCCCACGAAGTTAGATCAATATTCCGTTAATGTAGATCATTAACGTGTATATATGCCCTACTGATTGTAAAACATTATGCAGAGCTTAGCTGATCTATTGTTGACAAAGTGTTTTTATTCTAAAATTCATTATGATCAGCTCATAAATAGCCCTGTAAAACTTATAATTTGGAGGCCCTAACTTAGCGGTGATGGCGTTTTGCTACCCATCCACGTACAAATATAATGTAAACATGTGATGTAAATCCTGTGAAAAGTTGTTGCCTTGTTGTCCCTGTCGTCAGGGGTGATGGTGGCCATAGCTACTGTCATCTTTTCTTCATCTTTTCTTTCATCTCCTCATTTTCCTCTCACTGCGTTCTCTGTCACCAGTCTCCAACCCCTTTTATCTTTTGCTGTTGTTCTCCATTCTCCTCCCACTATTTCCAGATCTCTCTTAACGCAGTCCTCCCATCGCATTCTCGCTCTTCCTCGCTTCCTCTTTCCCTCCACTTTTCTGAGCATCTGCTGTCTTTGCCAATTTTTCATCTCCCGTTCTTTCCATGTGTCCGGCCCATTTCATTCTACATCTCACCAGTTTCTTCTTAAAATTCCTTCACTCCAACCTCCACTCTCAGTTCGTCCATTGTGCTCTCTTCACTCCCACGATTCTTGTTGTCAAACGTACCTTCACTGTGCCCCCTAAACCTAACCCTAAACCATTTTCAATATCAGAACGACCATTAAGGGCATTTAAGGTAGGCACCTGCAAAAAATATCAAAATAGAATTACCACGCTTATGATGGTGCATGTCGATTGTAATATAATAGGTAACAAGATACCGTTTACAGAATTTAAATATCTTTAAGTAGTAAATAGTTATGGCACATTTACATTTCCAAAAATGGTACCAAATCTGTGACCTCAGTTCAAGCCTGCACAGCGCGCTGTGTAGAACACGTTCAAACTGGGGCTAAATCACTCATTTGAAACGCAGTTAAAACTGCTATAGCCTTACAGCTTGTCAAAATATATTTGTAAATATTATTTTGTCCTCAATTTAGTGTGACCTTGAAATAGACATGACCTTGGAATAACATTCTATATCCAGTATTACCTACGTTTGGTATGTTTACAATTATCATTTGTCGTACTTTTAGTTATTTTTTCTATTCTAGTTATTTTTTCTATTCAGCTGTCTTCGTGCAAATTGTTTTGCACCCACGATGGAAGTGTATCCTTATTATTTAATATTTTCTTGTGAGACCTTTCAGTGACCTAATTATTTGACTTTAGTTACTGGTTGTTTTTATATAAAAAATCATTTAAAAAAAATAAAATATCGTATCTGTTGTAGTAACTTCAAAAAATGTGTTTACAAAGATTTTAATTGCTGTAACTAAAAAAGAACATGTCATGTTATTAAAAGTAGCTAAATCAACAAGTTAATGATAACCATTTATTATACTTATCTGTATTCTTCACAGCCGTACAATGCTTCTTTGCAAGGACTCTAAGACTGGCATTAACAGATGGTGGATGGACGTCGCTCAGCTATACAATAAAATATGTTCTAATTACATATGTAATTGTAATTGCAAGAAGTCTGGTGCGATATATATATATATATATATATATATATATATATATATATGGAATAAAAAAGGGAAAATAGAATAATAATATAATTACATTTTATTATTTTATTACATGTGTTTAAAATAATTACCTATATAACAATTATTTCTTTTCATCGAGAAAAAAACAGCAGTCTAAAATAAGGATGTGCATATTATTTTTTTAAATATCATTTCAAATTGTTAAATGTAAGTTACTTAACAACTTTGTTATCATATTATGGAAGTATTTATACAATTTAACTGAGTCAATACATATACCGTTTTACCACAGGCTTCAATAATCTTTACATGTGCTTTATTAGCAGTATGATATTTAGTCAACATTTCAACAGCTGCTCTGTTGGTTAACCTTGACATTTCTCCTGGTGATGTTCCTCTGTAAATAAAATAAAAACATACTAGTCACCATAAAGCATTATAATAATTAGCCTAGGGAAGCTCTCTGTGCCAATATTAGTGATACGATGCTCAAATAAACATATACATTTGGAATATTAACCTCATTTGAATTTTTTTAAAGATATTTATTCATACCTAAATAGCTTTTTGAAATATTATCGAGTTCAAAGATGCAGTTAGATTATAATCTTGTAGTAGAATATACTCCAAGATGGCCGTCATTGCGTCAGCGCAATCCTGAAAATGGGCTGTCAATTCAAAACGACTTAGCTACAATGCGCTACATGCGATTTATATGAAATTTTCAGGGTCTTCTTATTAACTACTGCCCAAACTTCAGAAAACTTCCTCAACGTGCTACGAAGATATAATTAAATAACTCACTTAAAATATTGCAATTCACACGGCTACATTCTCTGTCATTTTAGGTCTCAGAAAATGTGGTTTCACAGTCATACGATTAATACGAGGCTCTGAAAAGGAGTTTTCCTGGGCCTCCCCTCCCCTAATGAGCAGAAAAACCTAGTGGACACAAATTGCAGCCGATCTACCGACGCGCCCTTAGCGGATTTGCAGGTCTTAAGGTCAACGGATACTGCCCTCTTGCGGTAACATTCTAAACATAGCATCGGAAAGGGTCGCGCACTGACAGCGAGCCAACGTTTTTATGTGTCTATTGTGTGATGATAAACTACAGGTCTGATGTTGGTTGCTAGTGACGCCAACAACACGAAATGTATTGCTGCTAAACGCGGAGTCTCGACACGGCGCTGGTTTTCCTGCAGTACTAAGGTCAGTTTAGAAAATGACATTGACAGTCGATTCAGGTTGTCTAATCGAACGCGTAGCCGCAGATTTCATTTCATAACAAGACATTGGCTTGTCAATATTATTATCTATACATGTAATATTGAAGGGTATTGTTATGATTTATGCCACTCGTACGCGTATGCTATAAGTATATTTAGTCTATTGACATTGCTATATGCCGCCAATTACCTGGTCATTCTAACAAGCAACGGAATCTGGACTGAAGCTGTCCAGCCACTATACTGACCTGAGTAGTACTGTCTGTAGTCGTAGAATTCTGGCATGTAAAGTGTTAATTGCCTGACTAACCCTACATTCTCCATGACCGTTCTAATAACGCTGTTCAACGCTACACAAGTGCATATTTGACTTCAAACTGCAGTATGCATGTAGACTCTAGTTGTAGATTACTATATTTTAGCTGCGTAGTTACTGATTGCTTAAATTTAAAACGATGTAGCGAGTGTTACTGCTGTACACTGGGCGATAATTGCATAGGTTTCTCGGTGCAAAGGGCGCACCGGACTTTATAACGTGTCCACTATTGTGTTTACACAAGTCAACCAACAGTCGTGCATGCACACAACGGGTGTCTATTGTGTGTTTGCAATCGCCACGGTTGTCTCAATACATACGCCATGTAACTTTAAGCCATGACCTCGTTTCCACTAGCTGGGCCTACCATTGTAAATGTAATGCTAGTGTGACATTACATAATGGATTTACTAAGTTGTGAATTGGCTTCAAGTTCAATTGACGTACGCGGATTGAAATTGCGAATTGATCATATTACGTGAGACACAAAGCTTGTAAACGAATCCCTTATAAACGTAGTTACAATTGTTAGAACTGTTGGCATCAGAACCGCTGGCAGTGTAGCATTCATAATATTATATATACGTATGTAAAATATCTCTGATGAAACTGATCAGCACTTCATCAGTTCAAGCACAAGTAGATATTGATGTAAATCATGTAATACAATCTCCATCATTATGAAGGCATTGTAATATCTAGACTAAGGTCAATTTGTATCAAACAGAACTTTGTTGAATAATAGCAAACAAAAGGAATATAGCGGACATGAATTTGCCAATGATTGCTGGTTGGTGTACATGCAAATTACATCCCTAAAAGGTTCATTGATGTACTTTCATCTCATGAAAATACACACACACACACACACACACACACACACACACACACACACACACACACACACACACACACACACACACACACACACACACACACACACACACACACACACACACCACACACACACACACACACACACACACACACACACACACACACACACACACACACACACACACACAGTTATTAGGTTGTTTGATGTCGCTATTTCTTAATTTGTAGATACTTTCATCACAGACTATTCTCCATCTCAATGGCGCTTCGTGACAGCCAGACCTTGTGGTGACCCTTGTGGTCAGATACTGACCACTTATGGTCTAGTAGTTAAGACACAATGGAAGCAGGAAGTCTCCTCCATGACTACATCGCTGGTGCAATTGGTGGTGAGTACAGAGTAGTCTCTTAAGTTCTCTTTCAACTGTCAACATCCACCAGTCATTTGGTTCACATTCTGTGTTTCCTGTAGTTTATGTGACAAACTGTTAGGATTATACACTGTGGAAGATCTCATCCTCTCTCACTGTGAGTCAATGAACTCAAGGTTACTCTATTTAGACAAACTGGTAAGTATTCCTACTGGATTGACTATACTCTGTATGGAAGAACTCAGAATTAATATCTGTGGAAAGACGTAACCCTAATAAGAGGAAAACATCTTACTTTATGTGGGTGAACTCAGTTTTATTCCATGTATTTAGCAGTTTAAATATGTAAAATGAAATAAATATAGGTAGTTAACATATATAAAAAAGTGTATATAAAATAACACATATATAAATTATTATATCTAGATACTTTTTATACATGTTGATAGCTATATATATATATATATATATATATATATATATATTATACACACACACACACATATATATATATGGTGTGTATGACATTGTGTGTGTGTATGTGTGCATCCATATGCATGTGCCTGTGTGTGTGTGTGTGTGTGTGTGTGTGTGTGTGTGTGTGTGTGTGTGTGTGTGTGTGTGTGTGTATGCATGCATGCATGCATGCGTACGTGTGTGTGAGGGAAACCAGTTTTGGCTATAGAGACTATAAAATGTTTTATTAAATGACTGTTTCAACTCTGCATGATTATATTTACAATATTAACATAATTAGTTAATGGTTCTAGTGCCAGCAGACAACTGGTCGCTATGTTATGTCACAGTTGTAATGTATTTGTTTTCATCTTAGGCACAGCTGGACTGGTAATTGGCCACCCTTTTGACACAACAAAGGTATGTGTTGGTTGAGTATGTGTCGATTGTTGATTGATACAATGTTGAATATGTTATTGTCTTTTCTTTCTAAGTAACCATCGATAGGCATCATGAACAACACTGAAATTATTTGCAGCATAATTACCACACACATATTTATGCATGTTTTTTTCATTTTATATATTATATATATTTGTATACACACTCATGTATGTATAATATAATATGTATGTATATATATGTGTGTATATATATATATATATATATATATATATATATAATATTATGCATATATATGCATACATTATATATATATATGTATATATATATATATATATATATATTATATATATATATATATGTATATATGTATATATATATATATATATATCTATATATATATATATATATATATATATTATATATATATATGTATATATGTATATATATATATATATATCTATATATATATATATATATATATATAATATTATGTCATATATATGCATACATTATATATATATGTATATATATATATATATATATATTATATATATATATATATGTATATATATATATATATATATATATCTATATATATATATATATATATATATATATATATATATATATATATATATATATATATATATATATATATATGAAAAATTAAATAGTTGTGAGCTTTACGTTAAGGTTGACAAGTGTTTTAGGGTGGTCCATAACGACTGTATGTTGTCATGGACATGAGAGGTTCTCCTGTGCTGACATTGACGTGGTGGTCCATAACGACTGTATGTTGTCATGGACATGAGAGGTTCTCCTGTGCTGACATTGACGTGGTGGTCCATAACGACTGTATGTTGTCATGGACATGAGAGGTTCTCCTGTGCTGACATTGACGTGGTGGTCCATAACGACTGTATGTTGTCCTGGACATGAGAGGTTCTCCTGTGCTGACATTGACGTGGTGGTCCATAACGACTGTATGTTGTCATGGACATGAGAGGTTCTCCTGTGCTGACATTGACGTGGTGGTCCATAACGACTGTAGTTGTCCTGGACATGAGAGGTTCTCCTGTGCTGACATTGACGTGGTGGTCCATAACGACTGTATGTTGTCCTGGACATGAGAGGTTCTCCTGTGCTGACATTGACGTGGTGGTCCATAACGACTGTAGTTGTCCTGGACATGAGAGGTTCTCCTGTGCTGACATTGACGTGGTGGTCCATAACGACTGTATGTTGTCATGGACATGAGAGGTTCTCCTGTGCTGACATTGACGTGGTGGTCCATAACGACTGTATGTTGTCATGGACATGAGAGGTTCTCCTGTGCTGACATTGACGTGGTGGTCCATAACGACTGTAGTTGTCCTGGACATGAGAGGTCCTCCTGTGCTGACATTGACGTGGTGGTCCATAACGACTGTATGTTGTCATGGACATGAGAGGTTCTCCTGTGCTGACATTGACGTGGTGGTCCATAACGACTGTATGTTGTCATGGACATGAGAGGTTCTCCTGTGCTGACATTGACGTGGTGGTCCATAACGACTGTATGTTGTCATGGACATGAGAGGTTCTCCTGTGCTGACATTGACGTGGTGGTCCATAACGACTGTAGTTGTCCTGGACATGAGAGGTCCTCCTGTGCTGACATTGACGTGGTGGTCCATAACGACTGTATGTTGTCATGGACATGAGAGGTTCTCCTGTGCTGACATTGACGTGGTGGTCCATAACGACTGTAGTTGTCCTGGACATGAGAGGTCCTCCTGTGCTGACATTGACGTGGTGGTCCATAACGACTGTATGTTGTCCTGGACATGAGAGGTTCTCCTGTGCTGACATTGACGTGGTGGTCCATAACGACTGTAGTTGTCCTGGACATGAGAGGTTCTCCTGTGCTGACATTGACGTGGTGGTCCATAACGACTGTATGTTGTCATGGACATGAGAGGTTCTCCTGTGCTGACATTGACGTGGTGGTCCATAACGACTGTAGTTGTCCTGGACATGAGAGGTCCTCCTGTGCTGACATTGACGTCCTGCTATTTGTGTCCACAGGTGCAGCTACAGACCAGGGAGGGAAATGCTGCATTCAGGTCGACGCTGCAAGCAATGAGACACATCAGCACACATGGATGGGTAACACTGCTTCCATTTGTGTGGCACTTGTACTTGGCTGTCATATTGTCATTGTTATTATTATTAAATCTTGTCACTAAACACACCCTTTGACATTTTCAAATGTGACATAACTAAAACTGTTTGCACAGCCAACACTACAGGAGTTGTAATTAAAATGTTAAGCTTTTGATGGTATTGTTTACTTTATCACTTTGTTGTGTGTGTGTGTGTGTGTGTGTGTGTGTGTGTGTGTGTGTGTGTGTGTGTGTGTGTGTGTGTGTGTGTGTGTGTGTGTGTGTGTGTGTGTGTGTGTGTGTGTGTGTGTGTGTGTGTGTGCATGTGTGTGTGCCAGCAGTATTATTTCTCTTTGTGGTGTAGTGATAATGAGTGAACACTAAAAACACATTCCACCCCTCAGCTTCTTTGTTAAAGAAAAAATTATAATTTGAATTTCAGAGTCATGGGTTTTTCCGTGGTCTGGGCTTCCCGTTTATGTCATATGGCGTCGTCAACTCTATCTTCTTTGGTGTCTACGGCAACACCCTGAAGGCCCTGACTGGCGGAGACAAGGCCAAGGCTACCTACTCGGACATCTACTGGGCAGGCTGTGTGGGGGGCGCTGCCCAGCTCGTGGTTGGGTGTCCAGTAGAGGTCATCAAGGTCATCTTGCAAGCGCAGCTGCCAAACGGTCAGTTCTCTTGCTCCTTTTGTGGTCACCTCAGTAGAACAGCCACCTCACAATTAAGGTCACCTTATTATATATCCACCTTACATATACAGTAGAGTATGAAATTGTTTTGATAATAAGGTCACCTTGCTAATGAGGACTGTATTGTTGTTTTCTTGTTGACTAGTAATTATGATAGCTCGTCAGATCATGTCTTTTCTCAAAAACTGCATCAAATCTACTGAAATAATTTAATGTTGGAATTCTTAAATTATTTATGTGATGTTACATTATTGGGAATTGGGTTTGTTACGTGATATAGGATTGATACACCAATGAGTAACCACATGTCACATGACCAGAGGTGTCCTACAGCTGATTGGTGCATCAACTCTCATAGGTGTTTTAATACTAAGACATCTCTTTCTTTATTTTATGTAATTATTTTTTATCATTGAAGACTCGCATGAACATACGAAATGTGGTAGATTTTATGCCGATATAGCATCGAGGCATGTTGTTATTGTGTCGAGTGTTTATTGCATGTATTTATACTTTGTGTCGTTATTAACTAATTATGTGTTGCCATGCCTTGTTGTGAATTAATGTTTGTACTGTTTGTGTGTTACTAAACCTGTGCATTCCTCACTTGCACCCAGTCTGTTGTTGCACATGTCACAACTGATCCTGTAAGTTCGGGGGACACATTGCATTGAAATACGAAAGGAATTTGTGAAAATGGTCTGCTGCTGGTCAAAAGTTGATAGAAAGTAGGTTTCGTTAAATTATAATGGTTTGATAAGATCATCCTATCATCGCATCACTCTTATTCCTTTAGTGCTGCCACCTATAAAATATCTTTGACAAAAGTGTGGTCAGTTTTGGCCACCTGGTAGATGACATATGCCTCTATTGATGTCATTGTCAATGGGCAATATGTATGTTGTCAAAAAGCATTTCCAAGATGATCAATAAACTAAACTACCAAACACACCAATTGAAACATGTTTGCATGTGCGTGGGACTCCTGTGTCAGCCCAAGTTTGGGCTGTTTGGAGGAAACTACCTATGACTGTGCAGCCACTAATATAGACATACTTGCATACATGTGTGTTACTTCATCTGTTTGTCTGCCTTTTTACCCGTTTATCACTATATAACCACAGTGCAGCGAGGATATCCGAACTCTATGCCACGCTAGTTGGAATACGACCTGTGCTGCCCTCCCGCGGTGTGTAGACCAATATGTCATGTTTCCAGGCACGGTTCACCCCGCTGGTGCTGCCACCTATTTCCGTGGTCCCGTTGACAGTATATGCGCTGTGTACAGACATGGCGGGATTTCGGCCTTCTATCGAGGGTTCGGCGTGTATGCTGTACGCGACATAAACGCTGCCAGCATCTACTTTCTCGTCTACGAGTGGCTCTACCGCCAGCTGGTGCTCCAGCATCTCACCGACACCCACGGTGTCGTCGCTAGCTTCGTCGCTGGCGGTTTCGCCGGCATGTTGTCGTGGCTTCCGGTCCTGCCTTTCGATGTCGTCAAAAGCAGAATGCAGGCTGACTTTAGCAGGGGGACATATGACAGCGTCTGGCATTGCGTGGGCCACACGTATACCACTGGCGGCATGCCGGCGTTCTTTGCCGGGATCGGTGTGACGATGGTACGCGCATTCTTGGTCAATGCCGTCACATTTGTCGTGTATGCTCGCACACTCGACCTCCTCGGCTGACGGCTGCAAATGTGGGACGGTCAGTCGGCGTGAGATGTTTTTGGTGGTCTGGTTCTGGTTGGCTCAAAAATGCAAGATCCACGCATGCGTGTGGCATTTGTTCTGTGCGCTGCGCTGCTCTTTGTTCCCTGCTGTCAAAGATCCCACGTGATTCGCATGCGCAGATTGCGTTTCGCGTAGCATTTTTGCCATGCCTCGACTTGTATTCATATACGTGCATGGCTTTTGACACAGGCTCCGATTTGCTTGTACGCATGAAAAAATAGCATTTGTCACAATATGAACATTTAACTTCTATTCTAGACATTATGTACTATTTACTCTCAGATTTCGCCAGACAAAATGCGTGCTATTTATCTGATCTGTTCTGATATCAATAGAATGGTCACTTATTTTATAATGTTTCAGAAATCCTTTTACAAAAGGTATGTCCCAAACAACATTGGTAATGACCCTTACATGATGGTCATGGTGCTTACTTCCACTGACCAGTGTACACATACAGACTTGCTGTCAAGTTCATGCATGGTTGGTCAAGTTTGCCAGCAGCCACGTGACGGTGTATGAATACAAGTGTCCACGTACGGACTATTTCCTTGTAGGTTGAATTGCGCTCTAGACCTCTTTGATATCAATAGATCCTGATTCGGTCAGTCTTATTAGAAGACTTTCCCTTCGTCACGTATGGTAAGAATTGTAGTAAACAAACACGGGATTAGTTGGAATCTTATTACAAGACACTTCGACTTCTAATAAGACTACTTATGGTAAGAACTGGTAGATAAACAGACATGGGACTAGTTGGAATCTTATTAGAAGATACTTACGCTATCCTTTCGTCACGTATGGTGCGAGCTGGTAGACAAACAGGCACGGGTTCCCTTCGTACCCTCCGACACTCTCGAATGTCTGTTCTCACTAAACAAGTTGTTTCAAAATTATTTACACAATTTTTCTTAAGCAGCCAACTATTCTGGTCAACGTCAAGACATATTGCAATCCTACCGTAAGAACCTTACATGGGTGTGGGTGAAATTATTACACTATTTATTTGGGGCTAGGTTGTTAAAGCCTGGTCGGATTCTATATGTAAGCTTAATCGTATGTGTCGAGGGATTTTTTTTTTTAAGTAATCTGTTTAATGCGAACAGGTTGTCAGTTGGTGGACTTGAAGCCGTTGAAGTTGCACTCACAGTAGTGGTGTTGGTTATTAGTAGCTTGTAATTAGGTGTCATACTGTGTTTTGAAAATTTAATAGGAAAATACATCTGTATAAAACAAAGATCATCATTAGTATCAGTTGTAGTTAGAGTTCGAGCATGCATTTTTTTTTATTAATGCTAGCTGATCAGCTTAACAAACATGCTAAACATGGACAAACTAGCTTATTCTGCCTTGAAATTGGGAGTAAACTCTCATTTTCTTTTTAAATCATCTTAAACTTTTACAACAAACACACCAAACTGCAGATACTATTCACTAAGATTGCATTTTCACAGGTCCTTCTGTGTGGCGTATATTTTACGAAACATCGTAATCATAGTGGCCTCCGTTTATAGAATGGGCGAATGGTTACAATTTATTTAATAAATACATTTATAATTCGCAACAACCCGTGCATACGTTCATAATTACACAGCTTGATGTTCAACACAATGGTGAAAATGAGAAATTTACCTCAAGCATCAGAACTGCCTCCCGTTCTTTCACACGTTTCATAGACAATGAATTATTTCTACTGTAACGTTTTGATTGTTATGAACAACGTACATAAGGCAGGTAGTGTTACGGCTTCCTGCCACGACATTAGTTAACATTATTTATAACTGAATAGCTTCATAGTAGTAGTTAAAGTTAACTCTTCTGGTACATGGTTTCCCGTGTAGATTAACCAACGTTGTACATTTGTAAATATACGTTTTGTGCACTAATGTGATACGGTCTGAACGTAAGTTGTAGAGTATCCGATATGCATACCGGTATATAATATTGCATGTATTATTACCTATGTATAAATGTTTTGAAAATTATTATTGTACAGCTTTAATATAGGAGTGTCCATATATATGTATGTACATATATACATTATATAATATATATATATATATATATATATATATATATATATATATATATTGTATGTATTGGTTCCATTCTTGATCCTATCATATAATATAGTTTGAACTCAAGTCAATGACTTAATAAATTCGTCACCCAGATACACTGTAATTAACTCCATACGGCAAGTGGAAAAGAAGCCATTGGCTTATTCAGAGGTTTCTTTCGTATCTATGTGTAATCCGCTCTTTTGAAATATGTGTCGATATCAACATTGATTGTACACAATACTCACGCCGCGACTAACACCCAAACAATCAGCAGATGATGTGTTCCATACATTTCAGGACCATAACTACTTCCTAATGTCTAGTTTACACCCATGTTTCACTGACGGTACCCCATCTGTCTCCATTGTAGACAGCACGCAGGCGGGCATGAAGTACTTCGCGGGGCCGCGGGCGTGCGCCGGTTGGATCTATCGCGAGAAAGGTGTGTTAGGCTTCTACCGCGGCCTCCGCACCATGGCCATCAGAGACATCCCAACATTCGGCCTCTACATGATCGTGTACGAGTACCTGTGCGACGTGCTGCCCCGTGGCGTCATCACGACGATGGTCGTTGGCGGCGTGGCGGGCATCGCCGCATGGGCCGCGTCCTTCCCCTTCGACGTCGTCAAGAGCCGGCTACAGGCGGATGTGACGCACTCCAAGTACTCGAGCATGTTCAACTGCGCCGTGAAGCTGTACCACGAGGGCGGTGTGAAGATCTTCTTCACGGGCATCGGCGTTACCTGCCTACGGGCTTTCCCCGTCAACGCCGTCACTCTGCTGTTTTATTCAAACTCGCTCAAGTTTCTGGAGACGGCCTCATTATGAGGAAGACTATAGGATAATTCATTTGTGGAGCCATTACCATAGGAAATGTTACCATCCTGCAGCGTTTATACTGTACTGCAAATCCCGGTTTCTTTGACGTTTACACTGATTTGGGAGGCGTGTTTTAGGAAATTGTTTGTTGTACTAAATCTTGTATGTATGTCGACAGCGTTTGAAAATGACGACACTGACGAATATGCCGTCACATTAGTAACGGACACGTGCTCTGTTCGATTAATGGTATATAACAACGTTCAGGTTATAAAATGCGATTACATTTACTGCTCAATCGGGATATATTTTAACTCAGGAGCGTGTTGTTGGTGCACACAGACGTCGTTATATTGACTGTGCACCGAACCACGCTGGTATCTCCTAATAGTAGGCCACAGTGGATTATGCATAACAGAATCACACCAGACAGGGCAATTTAATTCCATAAAGCGGCTGATTTATGTAAGCGAATTTCGCACGCTGTTATACTGTCGGTTGTGTTTCGAATTCACGCTTGACAATTATTTTAAAGGCATTTCTTGCCATTTATCATGTCTTTAAAACAAACTGAAATACTCGTTAATGTTATATGACTCGAAGCCCGCGGACAAGTAATCCGATGAAGTCTACTGAAGGTTGCAACGCTGAATAAATAGTAATGACCCTTTGTCTGATACATATATCAAAGCATTCGTAATTGGAATTGTCACGCACAATTTTCAGCGTCAACCTCGATACGACCTAGCATCTCGTGGCGATTACATTACTTCTTCATTGTAAATGTTGTGAACATATTTGGAACGCTTTTGTGTAACTTATTCTAAATATAAAAAAATATTTTAGTTGCCACAATTTAAAAATGTACACACAAAAATGTTTAAAAAATAATATTTTTGGAATATAGCATCATTATTTTCATGACATTTGTTGCGGTTTGCAATGTTTCGAAATTCTAACTTCCGTGTGATGTTCTTGTAACCAAATTGTGCGTTGTCATGGTGATCTCAGTAGCCTTTCTTTGAAACCAACTTCTGTGGACCAGATACAGAATTTGACGTATATTTAAACACATCTGTACGTTAGACTGAAAGAGGATCGAGTATCACTTATGCATTTGTACGTGGATGTTTTAATGATTGCAAGTAGCATTTGAGTTTCGTTTATACGCACAAGTTGTATGCATACACAGTATCTATGCATATTTTATTGTACATATTTCAGTGTATTTGTATAATCCAGTGTCTGTTGACAATCTGAACTGAATGTGTGCAAACCAAAAGTACAAACGAAACAAAATTACGTATGTGATTCTGCTTCATATTTACGTATCTATATATCTAAATATATGTACCTCATGGGGAAGTTCCGTTGTGGTGTTATATATAATTTACATATTTCAAAACGACCACTTTTAACGACACCAATTGTATTATATTATAAAAAACGGGAGTTTACATACGGTGCCAACAGTTGCAGACCTGATAATTTAACGTGTGGAAACATGTAGTTGTTTTCTTGTGTAATTGTTGACGCATTCCTTCATCCGGACGCGAAGGGTACAAGGTACGAGACAAGTGGTACAGGGTCCATGTGGCTTCTTTGCCAGCAGGTAGACGTCAGTCGTGTTGGTTGTTGTGTGTTTGTGTTTACAATTGTTACAGGTATATATGTTTACTCTTTTAGTATTCGACATCTACATTAATTTAACATAACTATGTTGATGATTTACGCAATTTCAGTTGTTCTCATCAAATAACCAGTATTTGTAACGAAGGCACAGATAGGAAGCATGCGTGTTCTTTTTATGTGATAATGAATTAAGCATATCGTTGTGATCACTAACAACTTGTAGGGTATTCTAATGATTGTGATATTTACTTTATGATGCAATAACATGTATGGTTGAATTATCAGGATAATGGATATGAAATACAACAGTAAGACCATATTTGGTACTGTTACTTGATTTATTTCGTTGCATTTGGCTAATCAAATGGTTCTTTAGTAAAGTAGTTGCTACTGCTTTGCCAATAGTTTTCTTAATTTCGGTAACACTGGTTTGACTGTCCCAATGTATTATGTCATAGTAAATGCTTAAAGGAAAAGAAAACTAGGCATTCTTTTTCCATTTGTACCAACGATTAACAAGTTGTAACATTCTATTTAACATTTGACACCATTTAACAAATAAAGAAATACATATGCAGCATCAATTCGATTGGAAACCAATAATATATGTGTAGCGATTCCCGCAGAAAGTTGAAATTTAATTAGCTACTCAGAGGTGACGCACACCAGCACCAGGCTGACCCGTTCTGTGCATTCAGTGCGTGCTTACAAGCATACCGGTTTTGGCCGGAAAAACACATCATTATAAGTTGTGTGATATCCCGATGTATAGGGCGTGTAAGTCTCGCGCGCGAAAACGAGGCTGGGGGCAATTGGAGGCAGGAAGTCCAGTTAAAATATAGGACTTTGTTTTGTTTTTGGTTGTAATAATCGAACTGTTCCCAAATAGCGTATTTCAGTTGTCTTGTCCGAAGGATTATTACCAGAAGAAGCAATAGAACACTATGCCGGTGACAATGATCACGGAAATCATGACTTTTAATCGATTATTATGGTGGTTGCCGTGGCATTAGCGGCAAGTACTTGTGTTTGGCGATCTTGACTAATAATGAAGAGTGCCATTTTTCGAGCAGTACAACCTATTTGGGGAAAACGTATACATGTGTTATGACCATGTGCATTTAGCAACTTATCAGATATAAGTGCTTATCGAAACCACAATGTACAACAGTGTAAAATGCAAATCCCGTAATAGACACATACGGCCTAAAATATCGTAAATCGCTATATGTCTATAATAGTGTAGTAAACTCAATATTAAATCGGACATTTAAGATAAGAAAGATATAACACAAGATATTTATGACCTGAATTTCCTAGTATTCATCAGGTGGAATTAAGCTACAACTGTCATCCATCGTTAGAATATTATTCTAGTGTCCAGTCCCCAATCAGCTCCAGTCGCGCGGAGTCTCGCCATGTATCGTGACCCACTTACAGGCCCTATTTCAAACTCTAGTCATCACAGGACAGCAACAATGTTATAGTGTGCTTTAAGTCGGAATATCTATGGCACAACATCTCATCACCACACTGCACTCGGCTCTAGCTAACAGCTATCCTTGTAAACAGGTGCTGAATGCACAGTAAAAGGTCTTCCTGCCGTCAGTGTGTGTCACCTCTGACCTCACAACGGGGCATCCAGAAAGCGCGGCAAAAAAACCTTTTGAAGACATACAATTTCAGTTGCATGGACTGCGCCGTTTTCATGAAATGGTCACGCGTACTTACTCTTGTCAGTTAGTCAAGTATCATTATACTAAGACAAAGTATAATCTAAGAATTTCATAATAGGGTAACCTGGGCCCTTGGGGATAACACGGTCCCCGTCTTATCTGCCAAACGAGTGAACACAAACTAACGTTGAATAGTGGAACATGATGCTGCTATCTAGCGAATACTCTTACCGACCGCAAGGCCAAACGCTATTAAAAGTAAGTTCACAAACCTTTTTAAAAGTTTTGCATACCCTGTGATCTAATAATCACTCTTCGGTCAAATCGATGCCAACATGTCCACCGTGTGATGATAACACAGCGACTGGTACTAATGCACTTATGTCTATACACGTTTTCAATGACTAATCGAAATGGGAGCGATATTAAAGGATTACATGTGAAGGTGAAAAAGTCAGCACTGGTGTGTACGGGGTAAGACGGTCCTGTCAGAACGGTGCAAAATAGTCCCGGGGGCCGTCTTGCCCCGCCATGCATTATGAATATGGTATGTAAACGCAATAAAGCTGTGATGTATTTATAGCATACATAATAATTTAAGTAAAAAATGAAAGAAAGTCGACGAAAGCAGCGATGAAGAGGAATGGCCGTGTTTGGTTTGCGGAGAACCATTCAGTTGCAGTCGGCCACGAGAAGTCTGGGTTCAATGCCAAGAATGCAAGAATTGGGCTCACAGTGAGTGCACACCAGGGCTCCCGTATTTCGTGTGTCCCAACCGCGAGTCAGAGTGTGATTAGACAATAGAGTATCTGCAAGCCATTCGTTAATTAAATATGTTAATGATTTTAAGGCTTGTGATGATGCAAATTACAAAGCTGATGAGTGTTTTCAGTGACGAGTGTAGTGATAATGCAGAATATTGCTTCTAATGACAACTGTATTTTTTGACATATTATAATTAATGATGAGTGGTTTCGATTGAAGATTAGGCTATTGTATCTGCCGCGAAGTATCTGCATGCCATTACTTTAGTATAATATGTTCAACACTATAGTGATTTTAAGGCCTGTGATGATGCAGATGCCAAAGGTGATCGTAATGTCGAGTAATACAGACAGAAGCTGATATGTAGGAAACCGGGATGTCCCGGGTGTAAGATCAGTAGAGCGGGAGAACTGTAGAAGTGCAACAAATATTATCAGTATTATGTGACCGTGTCGTATTGTCGAAGAAGCAATAGAAGACGGACATAACAATGATGAGTCTAATGTAATTCACGATGAGTGATGCGGAGTGGTGATTATTTAAGTTCACGATGAGTGAGAATAATAATAGTAGTTAATGACGGTTTAAATAAATAATGGATAAAATGTATATCATTACAACGGTTACACCTAATATTAGAGTAAATAGGCGAGGGGCCGTTTTACCCCAGGCGAGGGGCCGTTTTACCCCAAGCATGGGGCAAAACGGTTTTATTGGAGCACATTTAAAACTTGTTATAACTTACGTTTTGGTTATTCAATCGTTCAGAGACATGTGTCATACAAAAAGTATATATACCTCAACGCTATTACTGCACAATTATGCATCGACAAGTTATGGATACAAAAATACACAACTTTTCCCTTAGGGGGGCCGGGCTGCCTCAGGTTACCCTAACCCATGTATCTCCGTCAATTGTTTGTCGGCATTTTTAACGTTAAATGATATGTCCACAGTTCCATAGCCAATAGACTTTACAACAGTTTACAACGTAAGTAAACGTAAAGTTTGCTTTACATATGTAACTTATAACATTACGGTCGCGTGGTGCTTTTAAGCCAACTTCTAAATCGAAGGGATTATAAGAAACTAATTAATGAACCGGTGTATTCATATACATATCATTCAAACATAGGAATTCGACGCGTCATAACCGTCGAGCCACTGCCACGAGTAAGATGTCAGCCTCCGGAATATTGGATATTTTATTCAAATCTTTCACCGGGGCATAACATTCTGAGTTAACCACTGACGTGAAAATATTTGTGTAATTGCAAATAGTTAGTATGTATTAAAATATGTATCTGTACAACATCAGATACACACCAGTTTTATCATTTTGCTACTCTAAGCTACAAGCGTAAGATAGTTGCATATAATCAACCATTTCGACACCTATCCTGTTTTATAACGTCATAGCGCTTTGCACAAGACCTATGACAATATTACAAAACCCTCAACAAATGTGTCCTTAAAATGTGTATCATTAGACTAGTAATATCATGCTTGTAGGCCTATATGTATGCATATGTGACATTTGATGACACATTGAGCTCTAAAATAAAAATCCGGTCCTAAAGATGTTTCCATTTTACACATACCCAACCACGAACGATAATCTGTGACGGTTGAACCATCGATGTGACCTGCTGAGACTTCATGTCATCAATGCGTATCCACCTAACATCACCAGGCAATGGAACAAACGCCGTGACGTCACGAAATCGTAAGTGGGGCCCCCAGCCGCCGAACTTTCCCGGAAGTTCTTTCTATGAAGGTGGCGTCTCCTGGCGTTAGTTGTATTTCGGGCTGCGGTAGGGTGGAAAGGCGGATGTTGACGACCAGCGTGGTACATCCCCCGTGCATCGACAGGCAAACGACTACCCGTTTCCCTGCCCTCTCCCTCTTTACGCACGGTATAACCGGACGCCACGTTAACGTCCTTTCGGTTATCCTTGCGTCGTTTCTTCTTCCGTCTAATCACGTGACGTCTCGTGACCGCCGTCAGCGTCGATTGTGTCGTCACATCCGGCGCCAGCACTCTCGCCAGGCGTCTGCCGCCGCACGATGTCCGCCAGGGGGCGAACCGCTTTAGTTCGCCGAGCGGGCGCGGGGAGCGCATCCACTCGATCAGCTGGTTGACGCTGATGACGTAGACGTCGTCAAGTTTCAGGATCGACTCTAGGAACTGTAACATTGCCGCCAGACGGCGCCGCGGTCGCAGCCAGACTGCGTGCATGTTGACACCGAGAGGTGCTCTGTTGCCGCGGTAGAAACGGTCGAAGTTGCGCTGTAGGTAGGAGAACGACTGGCGCTGGTCATCGAAGGACACTGGGCAGCCGTCGAGCATGGCGCATGGTCTGCCATCCGGGCCGATCCAGCGGTTCAGAGGGACCTCCCACAGGCCGGGAAACTGACCGCTCGGACAGTTCTCGTTGGTGCATGCCCTAAGCAAAAAAAAGGTTGTCTGGTTATGCCACAAGGTCAGCAATGGGGCAATCAGCGTCATTGTGACGTGTAATTGACGAGATTCTCGATTTGCTAAGCGGCAAGAGGAGAAGAACAGTCGGCCTTAGCGATATATCAGCTCATATATCTGGCAAAATAAGGTCAGTTAATTTTGATTGGTCAGCAGCAAAACAGCCAAACAAGACCAAGAACAATATTGTCCGTAATTAAAGCATCAGGAAACGCATGTAAACAATATGAAACATGAAGTAAACAGAGCACAGCTAAGAGAAGGCCCATGTTAACGGACATTCCGACCAGTGATGGCGTCACATGAGCTGATGGACGTTACCTCCTCGTTGGTGGAAAGTCGAGTGTAAACGGCCACACGCCACCGTCAAGGTCGGGGCCCGTCATGAACGTAGCGTCGTACACGAAGTGCACGTCCGCCATCATCTGCAGGGAAACAACAAACTCGTTCTTCTGTAGCGCAATGTCCTGAAGCTCTCGCGTGTGTACAGTGACCCAGTTACACGGATGACTACATATCGGCTTAGTTGCTTAACTGATCCATTCATGTACATATTTACGGTCATTACTACACTGCAGTTATCAACAGAAAATGGTGTGTGTGTGTGTGTGTGTGTGTGTGGTGCGTGCGTGCGTGCGTGCGTGCGTGCGTGCGTGCGCGCGCGCGTGCGTGCGCGTGTGCGTGTGCGTGTGAGCATATATGAGTTTTCCCGCGCACGTACTATAATATTATTACATAAAGTTCGCATGAAGTATTCCATTTTACTTGTAAAATATGTCAAATATGTAAATACTGAGATGTAAGGAAGTATCATTTATAAGCCCTACTACCTTGAACTGTTGGTTGCCCGCCACCTCCAGGAAAGGAACTCGCAGTCCGCGCAACTCGCCAGGGGGCACTGCAGCAACTCGGGTCAGCTGATGCCGTTGTCCGTTCAACTCCCGCCTGAGGTCGCTGTAGGTGGCATTTCTCCACCACGTCTGAGGCATGCGGTGGCTGACACTGTCGACACGAACCACACGCTGGTCACGTGACATAGTAGTATTACAGTACGATAATATACATGTATATGTTTCTTGTAATCACTTGTTACCTGTGACTGTTTTTTGTAATAAATTGTTACCTGTGACTGTTTTTTTGTAATCACTTGTTACTTGTGACTGTTTTTATGTAATAAAATTTTTACCTGTGACTGTTGTTTGTAATAAATTGTTACCTGCGACTGTTCTTTTATAATCACTTGTTACCTGTGACTGTTTCTTGCAATCACTTGCTACCTGTGAATGTTTTTGTAATAACTTGTTACCTGTGACTGTTTCTAACATTCAAATGTTACCTGTGAATGTTTTTGTAATCACTTGTTACCTGTGACTGTTTCTTATATTCAATTGTTACGTGTGAATGTTTTTGTAATTACTTGTTACCTGTACTGTTTATTATATTCAATTGTTACGTGTGAATGTTTTTGTAATCACTTGTTACCTGTACTGTTTATTATATTCAATTGTTACGTGTGAATGTTTTTGTAATCTCTTGTTACCTGTGAATGTTTTTGAATCACTTGTTACGTGTGAATGTTTTGTAATCACTTGTTACGTGGGAATGTTTTTGTAATCACTTGTTACCTGTGAATGTTTTTTTAATCACTTGTTACCTGTGGATGTTTTTGTAATCAAATGTTACCTGTGGATGTTTTTTAATCACGTGTTACCTGTGACTGGCGATCTCGTGTCCGGCGAGGTAGAGCCGCTTGACCAGGCTGTAGTCCGTCCACTGGTGCGACACGAAGAACGTAGCGCTGACCGGACAGCCGTTCGGATTGGTGCGATTGGGCGGAAACATTCTCTACAAAAGACGGAGTGTGAACACTTCATATCTTGTGATATGTCGTATATGAAAATTTTTTCTTTTGTCAAATGTATAATTTTATATGATTAGTGTTGTGGACCAATACAGATGCGCATTCACTGTTACGTATGGACCCTATGATAGTGTGCGTGCGTGCGTGCGTGAGTGCGTGCGTACGTACGTACGTACGTACATGTATGTATGTATGTATGTATGTATGTATGTATGTATGTATGTATGTATGTATGTATGTATGTATGTATGTATGTATGTATGTTAATGTATGTATGATTTATGAATGTATGTAATGATGAAGGATGTATGTATGTATGTATGTATGATGATGATATGTATGTATGTATGTATGTATGTATGTATGTATGTATGTATGTATGTATGTATGTATGTATGTATGTATGTATGTATGTATGTATGTATGTATGTATGTATGTATGTATGTATGTATGTATGTATGTATGTATGGGAAATTGGTGTACTTAGTTCAACTATTTAGGATTTTTGGAACATGAACAATGACCCTAATGCACTAGCAAAGGAGTACAGGTGGCGGATGTAAACTCTAAACTCATGATGACTGATCAGTCAGTTTAAACCTTTTGGATAAACCTGTAAAAAGAGGGGGTTATATATGCGTATATACGTGAGAATACGCGTATATTTGTTTATGTGATGTGTGTGTGTGTGTGTGTGTGTGTGTGTGTGAGTGAGTGCGTGCGTGCGTGCGTGCGTGCGTGCGTGCGTGCGTGCGTGTGTGTGTGTGACCATGAGTGAGTACGTACGTGCGAGTGTGTATGCATGTGTGCCTGCATACATTATTGCATGTAACTGCATGCATATTACGAATAACATACTATACTAAAACCGTACAAAAACGTCTACTACGTTTTTCGTACCTCGTAGTAGCCAAACATTTCTGCATTGACAGCGTCGTCAAACGTGAATGTGACGATCTGAGGCAGCTGGTCTCTCCTCACGCCGCCCGGGGCTGCATCGCTTGCGCACAGACACGCCGGTAGCCTGCAGACGTCGACATTGCAGCGGGCCGCCTCCTGTCTTGACGGCCTGGCGTTTCCGTGTCGCGCGGACACTTCCAGCGAACTCACCATTGCCCAAAACAGACATGTGGTCACCAGAGGGCGGGTCGAACGTATGTGCATTCCTAGCTGTCCAGACGCCATCTTGACACACATAAATTTAAGTTAATTTCCTAAAAACATGTTATCCAGTTAATGACCGGTATAGTAATGCAAACCATGGGTTCATTTAGGGATTTAACGTATGACACAATATGTCAACTTGCTTGTAAATTATAACTGAAATACAAGAAAGCCGCAATTATATATGTATAAATAAAATAAAAAATCAGTTGCTTATATATATATATATATATATATATATATATATATATATATATATATATAGTGAGCCTATACATCTGAAATGAAATAATGCACTATATAAATCGCCGTGAACACCCAGCTTACAACATCACTTTTACAAAATATCAATACAAGCTATAGTAGTACTACTGGTATTTCATTATGACCATCACTTACAAAATACCCATACAAGCTGTAGTAGTACTACTGGTATTTCATTATGACCATCACTTACAAAATACCCATACAAGCTGTAGTAGTACTACTGGTATTTCATTATGACCATCACTTTTACAAAATACCCATACAAGCTGTAGTAGTACTACTGGTATTTCATTATGACCATCACTTTTACAAAATACCCATACAAGCTGTAGTAGTACTACTGGTATTTCATTATGACCAAGTTGCGGGCCATGTGGGGCGGTCGCATTACACCTTCGTATAGGAAGCAACATCAACTATAAGAATTGCCGTAAAGTGGTACTCACCTATACTGTGTACTAGTCAACAACTCGTGGTCACTGGCTACAAATACCTCGCTTTCATAAGTTATGCATTCGTGTTCGTTGCAGGGTCAGAAGCAAACCAACTACCGCGGGATATCTCCTCGATACAACATCACGGTGACAGGTGTCGTGGTCAAGTCGCCATCGGTGACAGGTGTCGTGCTGATGTCACTTGACGTCGCCTTTAGCAGAGGTGACATATTGCAATTAGACTCGCTACGACCGTTTGTGTTACAGAAAAACAACAGTAATCATCACGGGTCGACTGATTGCCAACTATTCACGCGTGCTATTGTATATTGGGTTGATCCATCGCGCCAAGCAGTGGCCTGTCTCGGTAACAACTTCAACTACAAGAACAACATCCACTGAACACTATGGTTTCTAGCCTGTTTGGCTCATATAACATTTCCGAACGCAAAGTAGTGTTGGTGATTCGTGACTTCAAACAGCTAATCTGTGCTGATAAATAAATGATAACATAAATACCTAAAAAAAATTAGAACACCAAATCAGCGCCGTTCATTTGTTTGCCCACAAAAACAGGATGCCTCTTGCAGCTTGAAAGCAGACTATGTACTATATACTATGATGGCGTCAACATAATCATGAGTAAGCCTTGTACGTAAATATATTCCATGCTGATGATAACAATAACCCGTTGGACTATACAATTCAGCTTGACAACGTGAATGTGGTACTTGTACGGAATTTCGCTGCGTGCGAGTTGTGAAGGATTCCATTAATACTGAATATAAATTAGAAAATATTTTTCCCGTAATTTTGCGGCATTATTCAGAATAAATAATGAATGGCTAACAGGCTTAACATCATATACAAACAATTTGTTCATGCTGACTATCACCGTTGCTATAATCTTGCACATTAGGCTATGGTGGTAATCTAGTTTAAACTATGATTTCTTAATTCCTACAAAACCATATTACATGTGTAAATCGGGCATTGCACTGCTGTTATTTCTTTGTATACTTTTTGTGACACACTGCTTGCCTTCTCGACGTCGATAAGAGGTATACAACTGTATGTTTGGTCAATCGTGTGCTTTTTGTTATTTAATTAAACAAACACATTATTACATAGACGACCGGTTGACAATTGTTGCTTAAATGTATAACTTCATATTATTTCATGTTCACGCACAATATGATTTCGTATAAATAATTTGCTTTGCATATCTGGTGCTGACCAAAGGAATGTTCGGAGATTCACATGAAACATTTGGTAAAACAATGTGTGGTCTCTGAACCACCGTTGTAATCAACTAATGCAACAAACTATGCAACGACGACAAAATGAGTTTCACAAAACTTATATTTCACATGGTCAAACACTGTCATACATATATACATACAGAAACAACTTGATTTTTCCTCCAAACACACTTATTTATGCATACTCTAAGTTCTGACACATACACAACACACTTTGAAACTTATCCTAACTGCTCGATCAGAACATGTAACTAAAGTATTCTCTCAATATGCTAGATTGATATGCTCCCGAGTGACTATTTACAATGGGATGATTAAAACACTAATTTGAAAAACGAATAATTATTCTGCTGCTGATTTTTGCAAGTATTAAATATGTACATTTCACGAGTTTTGTCCAATGCCTGCAGTAGTATGCACAGCGACCTGCTGAAAACATGACACACTTACAAAAATACCTTAAAATACTATTTATAAAATGCGCCATCAAATAGCTGCTTGCTACAGGGAACATTTAAAACACAATTAGCTATGGCGCAACCAATCGCAACCATGTGCCCCATACAGGTAACCAATGTACAGTTTCATAACATAAGTAACTCACATCCGCTTTCAATAACCAAAACACTTAATAATTTTATTATATAAAAAAACATGTGCACTGAATCTCTCTCATGTTATGAATGTTCCTTAGAATGAGTTGATCGCGTGTTTAGTTTGCCGTTATTTACAACAGAACAGTGTCTACGTCTTGTTGTTTCTTGGATACATCTTCATATACCATTGTTCAGGCAGATGTCACATCACAAGGATAACTGACGTCACACTGGAACAATGACGTCACCCGTAATAGTGACGTCACACAACAACAAAACCACTGGCTTCACACCAAAACAATGATGTCATGTCCACTTAGTCTCTATACACATTTAATATTCATCTTGCTGGCTCCAACCCTGTCATGGTCTGTTTGCCACCTGTCCTTGTCTTGGTCAACAACATTCGGCATGACGTCTTCCAATGACCAGCTGCTTCTGGGCTATGGTTTGCACAAGTGTGACACGTCCGATCACTTGACAAACGCCTCAGGTGGAATACCGCCTTTACTCTGCAAAACAACAGTAACATCAAATTAAAAGGACTTCCTCTATTAATCTATCCGTGAAGAATCCCGATATAATCAACCATTTGAACATTCTCAGAAGCCATGGTGCTGTTTATTTAAATATGTATGTCTATGTCGTTATATGTACAAATAAAGTAAGTAGCACGTGGACCATCATGGAGGTCCCAGGAACTGGCCATCACGGTGCACCATTGGCTGAGCCTATCTATAGAATGCCATACAGAGATATGTCTGGGGGGGGGGCTGTAACTGATGTAATCAGTAGCAGCTAACTTGGCATGAGAAGTGTTCTACCACTCACCCGCAGGTCGCCAAACACCTGAGCTGCCTTCTCAAAGTTCCAGTCGTTCTGCAGCAGACACCTGCAACAAAATGGGTCCATTAATAATGAAGTCTTTAACTACCAACCAGCTGTCTTATATACGTATGCATGGAGAGTGTATAGTAACAACATAGTTCATTTACTTATGTAGACATAACCATTTACTTTAGTCACAATATATTTTTACAGCTTTGAGAAATAGGGTGTCATAAATTTATTTATTTCCACAAGTTAAAACCATTTTAACGAGTTCCTATCAATCTCTCCCAGACATAACATATTCATCATATCGTGGAATTCCTTCAAACCTAACGATATCATGCTATTTGTTAGGGTGTAAATTAAAAAAGTTTTCCCATGTTAATGCAATGTTCATAAACATCTTTACGTGATCGGCAGTCATTGCTGAACAGTCGTAGAAAATATTTATATCAATATTAACATTCAATTCGTATTAGTCTAAACTATAGTAGAAATCCCAAGATCAAAATTTTTTTTAAAATGTTTTTATGTTTCTTCCACCAGTCAGATCTTTAGGTTTCTTCTCCTGAAATATCACAGATTAAGCCTTGACAGTTTGGTGGCTGAGACGTAGACCACCCAGGAGAAACACATTAACATACCCTCCATCACAATCAGACCAGCCAATAGTTAGACAACAAATAAACTCACATCTTCGCCCAGTCGTCATTCATGCCGGACTGGATAGCAAACTGTCGTAGCATTGCCTCTTTCTGGGCATCCGTCATCACGGCAGTCGCTACAGCTGCGGTAGCCCCAGGCAACACAGTGCTGCCACCTGGCGTGGGATTGGGTGTGGGCACGGCGGCTGAGGGGCTTGAATGCATTCTGAAATAACACACAGATAAAAACAAGTAATTACTGTAGTATGATCAGATACTACTGGATATGTTTATGTTTTGAATTCACACTCGAAACAAAAAACGTATATAATTTTCTCAGGATCTCAAGCCTCAAATTGTTTACAGTTGGCATACCAAAATGCTGAAAAAGAACGCAGATCATAAGGGCATTTCTTCAGATAACAACACAAATGTTACAATGTTATTTTTTGAACTTAACACTAACAGGGAGCAAGCAACTGAAAAACGCTTAATCACATTTGTCTTAACTCTCAGAACTTACAAACTAAATGACGAAGTTATGAATTATCTGCCAAGGGGTCAGTAGCAGAAATATTTTGAGGTTCAACCCACCTCTTGTTGTTTTGCTGTCGGGTTGGTGATAAACAACTCCTCATTGATAATGGCAACACTGCAACGCAAAAACATCACGCTCACCATTCCACGAACATACATCAACACTACAAACAGTAGAGCTGTTGTGACCAAACAACTACCCACAGACGTCTGGCCTTAATACATCAACACTACAAACAGTAGAGCTGTTGTGACCAAACAACTACCCACAGACGCCTGGCCTTAATACATCAACACTACAAACAGTAGAGCTGTTGTGACCAAACAACTACCCACAGACGTCTGGCCTTAATACATCAACACTACAAACAGTAGAGCTGTTGTGACCAAACAACTACCCACAGAGCTGGCCTTAATACATCAACACTACAAACAGTAGAGCTGTTGTGACCAAACAACTACCCACAGACGCCTGGCCTTAATACATCAACACTACAAACAGTAGAGCTGTTGTGACCAAACAACTACCCACAGACGCCTGGCCTTAATACATCAACACTACAAACAGTAGAGCTGTTGTGACCAAACAACTACCCACAGACGTCTGGCCTTAATACATCAACACTACAAACAGTAGAGCTGTTGTGACCAAACAACTACCCACAGACGTCTGGCCTTAATACATCAACACTACAAACAGTAGAGCTGTTGTGACCAAACAACTACCCACAGACGCCTGGCCTTAATACATCAACACTACAAACAGTAGAGCTGTTGTGACCAAACAACTACCCACAGACGCCTGGCCTTAATACATCAACACTACAAACAGTAGAGCTGTTGTGACCAAACAACTACCCACAGACGCCTGGCCTTAATACATCAACACTACAAACAGTAGAGCTGTTGTGACCAAACAACTACCCACAGACGCCTGGCCTTAATACATCAACACTACAAACAGTAGAGCTGTTGTGACCAAACAACTACCCACAGACGTCTGGCCTTAATACATCAACACTACAAACAGTAGAGCTGTTGTGACCAAACAACTACCCACAGACGCCTGGCCTTAATACATCAACACTACAAACAGTAGAGCTGTTGTGACCAAACAACTACCCACAGACGTCTGGCCCTAATGTCCATTATACTGATCACATCTTCATAGAAACAACTTCTCTGTGTTTCACTAAATATAAGCAGAGTTTCTACTTAACTTCCTGACAAGACAGCATGAAGAACAACCATGTCATGTTAACATATCTCCCTCTCGGCAAGTCTCTTTCTTTGTATTAGTGGTATCACACACTGCTCAGTTTGGCTCGACACCCAGAGGCATGTGGCACATTCTATTTGCAGTCCGCAGAGTCCGTAGCAGCGGAGAGGGTCAAATGGAATAGACTTTGGAGAATATCGGGGAAGTTCAGGATGGGTAGCACCTGCTTAGTTATCGCTCATAAATACGCATAAAAAACATGGACAAAGAAGCCGCTGTTGCATTGTCATTGGTTAATGAACTGCTGTCATCAAGTGACAACGACGTGTTTCATTGCACACATTTCACTGATAAAATATGGCTAATTGCGTTGTTGTCACATACACAAAAGCATGATATATTTATATATTTTATTTTCAGACATTTCTACTGCCATATTTGTGTCACATGACTGCACCTCTCCGTATGTGACATGCTCTACACGAGAAGAGATTGGAGCAGTCCGGTGAGCCTCTCCGGTCTGTTCTATTTAATGCAGAGATCATGTGGCCTGTCCGCGTCAAATAGAACAGCACATTTTGGTCCGCAGATGCTCCGTGGAAAGGTCAGCTGGTGATTCACAACAGAATAACCCCACGCAGACCCAGTATTCTGGACATGTGGCCACAGTCACATGACTGGCGAAGTACCTGGCCCCGGACTACATCTGTCAGTGAAACATCCTGGTCTTGTATTCTGTCCTCAGGCTGTCACAGCTGGTCCCAAAAAGATCTGACTGTACTGTCCCATTTTGGCCATAATAAAATTATGCATTTATTACAAGAGTTGTGTTGTTGTTTTTCTGTCGTAAACAACTGTAATAAACTGTAAACTCTAAAAAATCAATAATCACACTTCTTGAAGCTGATCCTAGTTACACATAGTGACATAAAATATATGTTGCTGTAAGTGTCTAGTCTGCACACTTACCCAGCACCCTGGGGCACGGCAATAAAGAGACGACTGAATGCGCGCAGGGTTCCTTTTGTCTTGCCACCAACTGTACAACACATAACAGTGCTGTATTTAATAGTTGAAATATTGTCACACATTTAATCTTTTGGCTTGACAACATCCTATATTTGTTATGTATAAATACACAAAACTGAAAAGTGATGAAACACAATGAACCATCTACAATTAGTCTGGCAGGTAATGTATACAATGGACTATAGTGCAATGGACTTACTTTTAATAAATATTTCCAACATCATGCTAACGCATTTCAACAACGAACTCTTTTGATAAGGAGTATATTTACACTAGGCAAAATCTGACGCTGCATCACAAAGTGACTCACCTTCTTCGTATAAGCCGTGCACCGTGAAATTCAGCATTGCTGGCTAGAAGAATAAAAGACATCTCTGTGTCAACACAACTGTATGAGGTATATTATTCAAATTAATCACACATAAGTGCCATGTCCCAACGGTTCATGTCTTATGGTACATTTTTGCTATACACTGTACTGAGACATGAGATTCACTACAGTATCTCAATTTTACAACAACAACAGTTCCATGGTTGAATAGGCTCATCAAAAGAACTCAAGACAACATCAAGGTTTCATAGATCTTCCTGGTGATGTATTTTGATCTTCCCCCAATTTTTTGAAGTATACCATAATGGTATGAACTGCTGCGGTAAGTCACATATTACTGACAATTGTGCCCATTTTGACTCTCAATTTTCACAACTATCACAACATTCAGTTATTGTCTATGTTGGTGACTTATGCAATTTTTTTGATAAACTATAACAAATCATATAAACTTGCATGGGTACGTCAGTCCAAGTGTGTAGTTTGTAGTTCTAAAACAACCTACCGATGCAAGGTTCACGTCGATGACGTAAGATGCTGGGTCGTGACGAGTCACAGGCAGTTCCGACAGTAGTGACACGACACTTGCTCTCCCACAGCGGAGGTTCTTCTGTCGACGCACTGGAGAACGCAACCAACAGACACTTACACACACGTATGTATAGGTGCATGCATACGCGTGTGACAATACTGCCGAAATGGAATATTATTCAAGGAAAAAGAGAGTTAGAAACAAAACTGAAATTGTCATAGTTGTGTT
Source organism: Ridgeia piscesae (assembly GCA_025642075.2). Lineage (NCBI taxonomy): Eukaryota > Metazoa > Annelida > Polychaeta > Sabellida > Siboglinidae > Ridgeia > Ridgeia piscesae. The sequence continues at coordinate 127,871 of JAODUO010000248.1, read as the reverse complement.
TTGGGATTGCTGCAAAATTACCTCGCTGTTTAGTATTACTGTAAAGATGACATGTTGTAACAAAGACTTGTACACATGAATGGTCTGAATGGTCTGAACGGAAAATGGCTATGGAAGAATTGAAATAGAAACACATTTTTCAAAACATAGATAGAAATATTCAGCGTTTACACCATTTGTTTACAAACCTGCCGAACACCATCCAGTGTTGCAAATGATAAAGAAATATGCTGTATACTTCAGAATAGGCAAGACACACAGGACTTGACAATGTGGTGTCCTTAACACAATACTTGACAATGTGGTGTCCTTAACACAATACTTGACAATGGGGTATCCTTAACACAATACTTGACAACGGGGTGTCCTTAACACAATACTTGACAATGGGGTGTCCTTAACACAATACTTGACAACGGGGTGTCCTTAACACAATACTTGACAATGGGGTATCCTTAACACAATACTTGACAACGGGGTGTCCTTAACACAATACTTGACAATGGGGTGTCCTTAACACAATACTTGACAATGGGGTATCCTTAACACAATACTTGACAACGGGGTGTCCTTAACACAAGACTTGACAACGGGGTGTCCTTAACACAATACTTGACAATGGGGTGTCCTTAACACAATACTTGACAATGGGGTTTACCATATACTTAACAAGACTTGACAGAGGGGTGTAGTTAACATACCTGGGTCAAGGAGTTTCTTGAGATTGCGAGACTCTCTGTGGTAGGCTGAGAAATCATGCTGACTGCAACACAAGAATCACTTGTAACATCTTATCCTACTACGGACAGACCATGATCAAAACATCAACATACTTGTCCCTGAGGTTAGCTCATGTCAACGTTTTGTATATTTGCAGTAGCTGGGAATCTAACTACAGTCAAGCTAGCACATATACCAGTTTTTGTGTCTCGATGATGTATTACTAGTGTATTTTCTTCACGGATGCCAAATTTGCAATGGTTAGCATTTAACAAAAAGAAAATGCAGACATTATTTTTACACAGTTATACCTGGTAATTTACTTGTGCATAACTGTGACAGTCCCAAAGTCGTGAGAGAAGTTCCGTTGACATTTTATGACACTTGGGTTAAACCCCCTAGCACATGAAATGAAGGTGTTTCACTTACTCTCGGGTCTGGCCTCTGTTGTACATGTACATCATAGAGAACGTCACCTGGAAGAGTCAACGTAACCATGTCTATTACACAAAGTGCCAGCTTCTAACAGTAAAGGTATGATGTGTATCCCTCAACTGTTAACATTATTTGTCCTTAATTAATACAAGAAAAACATAGTGAAGCAATTCTGCGCGTCAAGTTAAATTTAATAACCCCAAAAGTTTTTGCAAGTTGAAAGCTGTTCAGTGAAATGTTCTAATTCTAAATGCAATGTTCACATACTAAACAGTTGATACAGCCTATAAATGACACCTACGGCAGAGGATAGCTTTATCTTGAGACCCTCCACCTGACATTTAGACAGGCAGTCTATTTTTGGACAGGTAATAACGCATGTATGGAAAGATAGAAATTTGAGGAATAAAAATAAGCCTATTTCAAATACATTTTCAATGATGCATTGAAAATGGGTGTCACATTTATGTATACATGGATTATATATTTCTGAACATACATACATGTCTAGAATGGCTTTTATGCATGTGAGTTCAGACCCACATCTCTACTAGGACATTACTGGACTGGCAGCAATTAGAGCCTGTACAAAGGCCTGTTGCAAAATAAATACAAATGCTTTTTCAGTAAAGACCAATACCTAAAATAACAATTTACAAGCATGGCTGGCATAGTTTTGAGGGTTTGTAAAAGATGATTTAATTTGCAGAGAAATACATTGTTGTTGTCCCACCTGTTCATGATACGCATCCAGCAGGGCATTTCGATTGCTGCTGTCGTAGATCATGTAATATCTGTAATGTCAAATACACAACGCGTCATACACAAACTGACACAACTTTCTGGGTGATGTCTCTCTCACAGCCAAAAGCATATCACCAGTTCGGAACACTCGACTCTGTGAGATCAAATGTTTAGGTTTTGGATTCAATTATATAATTTACACAGTTTTAGTACAGTATTTAATTTTATATGAATTAATATAATTTACATACAACGTTTTAGTACTACATGTGTTTAATGCATTTTGTCATGAATCTCAATAATGGCATCACAATTATATCAGAAAATTGTATTTTATTTGTGTATACACGACTTACATTGTCTTACATATAACTATGTAGTACGCACACAATATTGAACAGTCATACTCTGAAGACCAGTGTTTAGTATATAGTTTGTTATTTTATAACGAATGACGTACAAGAACAGAAATACTCACTGCTGGAGGAAGGCACAGATCAGACTCTTGACCTGGTCATTGAGGAAGAAACTGCCCTGAAAAGCAACAGAAAGACACGTGACGTTTGACAAATATCTGCCACATTCCTACTGGCAGATCACAAAATAAACCAGGAAACATTTTACAGCAATTATGAAATTATTAATGCCACATAAACGTAACACAACATGAGCATTATCTGATGTTATGTGTAAAACATTAACATAAATGTTCCTAAACTATCAGACCCTGATTACGAAACTAACAAAAGAAAGATGACTTCAACCGTTGATGTCACTGACAGGCCCTTTGTCTTGGGTGAGTTTATCATCCCCACAAGTGCATTACCCACCCACCCCACCCCCGGTACTAATACAGAAGTGTGAAAACCCCACAGAAATCAGTACCTGGTTGGAGCAGCTTTTGATTTGTTCGATGTCAAGGTGATGGAGGAGGGAGTCAGGCCGTTAACGAAAACAGAAACACTCCAACTCAGAATGTACGCACTCTGGGGGAACACCATAGTATATCTTAAAGGGAGGTGCCAGCTCCTCTGCCCAGAACTGGCTGAACAGTAATTTGTAATGGGAAGTGTGCTGTTTAGAACATCGGAAAGTTATACATTAAAGGGTATTGCAGTTAACTCTACTCACCTCTGCATTATTGCCAATCAATTTTGTTTTGAAACTTGGATGTTTTGTTTACCATTTGAACGTGCTGCATTGTTGCGAGCTTAATGAAGTAACTGAACACTAATTGGCAGGTAATAAACTACTAGAGCTCATATCTCATAACTATTACTGCATGTTATCACAGACTGGGTGGGCTTAATCAATCCCTTCTGGCCCAATTTTCTCCAACATATCATACACCCAAACAATATCGCGTTCAACTTCAAATCGCCATAAATTCATCACGATACATACAACTGGAAAAGTTAAATTTTTTTTATAGAATAACGGGAAACTCGTATTAAAACAAATACTCTATTCTAGGAATTTATACTGAACAACCAAAGGAATATGTAGTCCCCGTTACTTACTAGTCGGATCAGTTTCGGAAGTCGCTTGCGAACAGCACTGTAAACATGAAGGGCCGAACGACAATATAAGGTAGAGCGGTCACTCTGACTGACCAGTCCCTGAAACCAACACTGGACCCGAGTCAGTTGACTGGGCATTAGTTGTGCATCCATGGAGTCATGTGACAGTGCGTTAATTGTAATTAATTAATTAATAATAATTAAGGGGCAAAATGTGGCAGCAGACCAACATTAAGGGCAATAGTTCTGATGAGGTGTACACGAACCCAGATTTGTTATTATAGTAATTTCAACTCAAATAATCAAATCAATAATTTTGTTTAAAAACATTGTTTTCGTGACTGAAACCAATACAAACAATTTTATCATAAATTTCCATGCTGCCTTTCTGTAAGAACTATTGTCAGGTGAAACATCAGAACTTCTGAAGATCAGTCACACCTGCTCTGTGTAACTGTAATTGACATGTAAGAATTGTGTACTTACACTGATGAATCTATCAGTGTTGAATCTATTTACTGTGTATCCATACCAGAGAAAACGTATCTGACTTCAGTCGTCACTAATGAGTGAATTAAGATACGAACGAGGCAGAAGCAGAGAATAGTTGTAGGTGATTTCAAAGTGAAACAAGTCCAGTCAGAGCCGAGAGCTTGCAAATAGAGGGTTGTGTAGGGACACAACACAACTAGAGGTAAGTGACAGGTGACAAGTTGACGAGTGCAGCAGGGTGAGGATGTCATAGATAGACAGACGTGTATGTCACAGTATGAGGCAGTACGGGAGGGGAAACCAGCCCACGAGAACGGAAGGCTCACCACTCTCATCTGGCCTGCTGAAACATAACAAACGCTTAAGAACTGTTGACACGTTCACAGTGCCCAGTGTGTCAGTAGAACTTTTCTTCACTTTTGTATCTATAGATTTTTATTTTAAAGGTTAATTTTGTATCTGTTTGAAATATACAGCCAAACCGACATCTTACATACATGGTTACATTAAGATATGAGAAGAGTTAGAAAAGATTTTGTTAGGTAGACACCCCTCCCAGGGTTTCGTCTCTATCACCCTAAACATCACCTTGAAAAGTGGAGTTCTATTGCTGTTTATGAATCAGTACTTGGCACCTCTAAAACATCTCACCAACTACATACAACATTCTCAAGTACATATGTCACACAAACACAGAGAGAGAGAGCGGACAGAAAGAGTGGGGAGAGAAAGGGTGGGGACAGAGAGGATGGGGGACAGAGAGAGTGGGGACAGAGAGGGTGGGGAGGAAAGAGGGTTGGGATCACGTATTCCCTCCCCGACGACAAAGGAAATGTAACAAACATGCCTCTTTGGTGACTGAATTGTTACTCCTGTGGGGCTGTTTACATGGTCAATGCAAATCTGACTGAAATAAACGATTTGCGGAATTTTTTTCAAAACTAAAATAATCGACGGGGGACGGAGGAGCCGGGAGACAGATGGATGGCGGTAATGGAGTCATACTGTAGTGTCCAATATGACTCATGTGGCAACTTGTTTACCCAATGCTAGCACCTCTACTGAATAAAAGGTGTCTGAACAAAATTTTAGTTTTACTGCTGAAACTGAAGAAATATTGATGCTACGGGTGGAATTATTTTGTGTTTTTGAAAAACGATTACAAATATAAAAGAATTTGTCATGCAACCTTTTTGCAATTTAGTGGACTGGGGAGATGTAGCACTGAGGTTACCGTGATTGTCTCAGTTAGGGAGCAGTGTCCACTGACTAGTGTGTGCATGTGTCACTAAACACTTGACATCTCTACAACTGACAACTTAGGCAAGTTTAAGCTGTATATACAGAGGCAGACTGGATCTTTGGTATAAACAGTGCACAGATACATGTGTATAGACATAGTTAATTCTGCCAAACATGTATTACAGTGCACTGATTAGATTCCATTTTGCCAAAACATTATCACTGGAAGACTGCTCTGTGGAGTCTGCAATTAACTAACAAAATAAACACGATCTTTCAAGATGCAGAAGCAATTTTACAGAGATTTACATAAAATTCCTCGACGAATGAAACTATATCCATTCAAATAAATTTATAGTTAATTAAAACGCAAAGTCGGATGAACACAAAGGTATAAGCCATGTGAAATCTGCTCTCGAATTTGGTGCAACAATTGGCGCATTTAAGATGCACTGTACAGTGCCATCTAGTGACAGCAAGTCCCAGCTAAACTGGTTCAAATATATTACTGCGTGTGTTCTACTGGGCATGCAAGAGGAAGTTGCCTGGCTGAGGTGTCTATTCACTTAGGGCAAGATCAAATGCCCATCCTTCATCGGGCTACAGTAGGCGTCCATTCTTCCAAACACTATATAAACAAATCCTTGGGATGGGTGAGTATTCACACGACGAAAAACTGCAGTGTCCAATCAAAGTCTTCGTACCTTCATCTGTTCCGATGTTTTAACGTCATGAAGTCTTCATGAAGACTTAAACCCTATTCACATTGTGAGGGGCCTCTGGACCTCAATCTGGGCCCCAGGTTAGTTAGCACTCGAGGCAAAATCTCGTTGGCAATAAAACATGTCTCACTGTCAACGATTGCTCAGTCATGACACCACCCAACAAGCCTGCAAGCAACACCGGTTTTGTAACGCGGTAATCATCCACCAGGTGGAGTCGTGTGGCAGCGTGGGGCGCCTGGCTTAGGTCGTCACCCCTTCTGGGTGATCTTACCCGTCATTGGCTGCCGCCTGTGTCATGTGACCACATCATGTAACCATGTCGTGTCACCATTTGGTTTGCGTGGGATTACTTGCAGGTGTTGGTTGTGAGGACATGATTGTGACTGATGACATGGTGATAATGTGTCATGCGTGGCTGATGTTGACTGGTCGTGTAGTCTGTTTAGCCGATAACTTGCTCACTTCTGTGACTTACTGTCACATTGATGTCATTAAAGGTGTCAGTGGAAATGTTGATCCAGTGGTGTTATGAGGTAACATAATTCCTCCAAGTGCAAACACCCCAGGCAGGCAAACTGTGAAACTGCTATGACAACTTCGTTTATGGACACAGAGCAAGAGAGAGAGAAGACCCCAGTTTGGCCACCTTTGTGTATCACAGATGCAATCAAGTCTGTATTTCACTGTCTAATAGTATACGAAATGACAAGTTCCAAGTTATTCAAATGATTCATGATTCATTCATTCATATATCAAATATATGTCTGCAATCAAGCATTGAGAGTTGACACAGATGGTCACCCACTAGTCACCCACTACCCGTCTTCACCCACTGAGAAAGCAAATGATGATAGACTAATGTGACGTAGAGTTGACAGCGCTTAGCCACACTTACACACACTGTCTGTAGACCACTGTGACACAGTTTTACTGGGGGTTCATATTATTGGCATCTCCCGGAAACATCTGACTGAACATTGCGAAGGCTCACCTTGCAAAACAGATACCATAAGCATCTTTAACATATTTTTTTGGCTGATTTTTTGCGTAACCAGCCACATTAAAAATTGTCTCCGATTATATGACAACCCATGGTGAGACACTGACATATCCCTTGCTGTTGAAAGCAACTGAAGGATCCCTGCAGTCTTTGTGCAGACTGCAGGGATCCACCGATTACAGATGAACAGAAAAGATGAGATTCGACAGGGACGACAGCGTTGTAACTTAACACATCACCCTGAAATATAAACCGTAGTATATCAGTGGAAATATGCCAACAGCCTAAATGTGAAACACAAGATTTGACATACTAGAACGGTTATCATCAATCACAAGGATGACTATGAGTGAGTGACGGAGAGCAGGAAAAGCGAGGGAAGTAAATGATGTTGATGTTCTTTGGCAACCCAGAAATCAACAAGAACAAGAACAGTGGCAGATAAGGTGAAGATGTGTACAGGGAACGGAGAACAACAGGGAAAGAGCATAGTCGGTTTGGAAGGAGGAAAAGTTGGGAAACGCTGGAGACGGGCAGGATACATTTGCAGAGCAACTGAAATTGGAAAAATATATCGTGATTTAAAAACGACTGTAACTGGAGTTTAGAATTATTAATACCATTTAAACATGGTAGGTATATGTGGATGCTGGCTAATTTCTGTTGTGAACAATGAATGATCCCTGATGCTCCTACAGCAACACAGTGACCCTGAGGCCACAGGTTCTGACTGTGATGCCACGAGTCATCATCTCCATGTCACATGTCATGGCCACGATGTGACTATCAAGCCACTAGTCGCGACATCCAAACCACATCTCGGCACATTGTCGAGAGCAGGACAAGGACGCCCCCTACAGGCATTACCTGACATATGCAGCGTCGTCGCTGAATGCGTCACACAATGGGTTGCCAGCAAGTCGCAGCTCAATCAGGTTCATCCCTTCGAGGGGGGCCAGATAGCCCTGTGTGCGGATCTACAAAGTGACAACACATGAAGGGAGTAAAGATTGGGTTAAAACTTAGACACAGCAGTTGTATGCGGAGCATCGTGGTCTGGCGGCTAGACCACTAGACAGTCAACTGAGATGACCAGACGTTGAATGCATCTGTTGTTGTTTTGATACTTTGGCAATGTTGATCACCCAAACCATGAAAACTTGAGTTGGTGTTGGAACGAACCTGTCTATTGGGTTGAATATAAAACGTTTTGAGTTATCCTAACTTATCTGAGAATGGGGCCTATGTGTCATTACAGATGGCAAGACTCCGCATGCCTGGAGCTGATTAGGGACAGGACACAAGAATAATACTCTAACGATGGATGACAGTTGTAGTTTCCGACTGATAGAAATAAACTAAATCAATAGGGGAAGTTTTGTTAGTAATTATATAGTATGGTAATCATCTTAGCAGTATTGTTATAAGGCATGATACCAGTAATACCTCTTAGATGGCAGATTATGTAAAGCATAGGCTGTTAAAGAATGGATTATAAACTGTAGTCATCAACTTGGATTCTGCTACAGCATATTGAGAAAATCAGGTCATAAATATCTTGTTGTCTTCTCTTAACTGTCCGATTTAATGAGTTTACTATACTATCATAGACATAAAAATCATAGAGATTTACGTAGCACTTAGTAGTAATGATTACAGCCTTTTTAAGCCACGTGTCTTTTATGGGCTTTTCATTTTACATTGCTGTACGTTGTGGTTTTACAACAGTTCAACAAGCACTTATATCTGACAAGTTGTCTAAATGCAAACAATCATAACACATGTATACATTTGCCCCAAAACAGTTTGAACTACGCAAAAGATGGCCTTCTTCATTATTTGTGAAGATCGCCAAATACAAGTACTAGCCACCAATGCCTTGGCAACCACCATAGTAACCGACCAAAATACGTGGTTTCCATGATCATTCTTACTGGCATAGTGTCCTACTGCATCTGTTTGTAATTACGGAATTTGTTTAAGACCTTAGGTTCCCAGTGCACTGGCCAAGGGATACATACCACATTATCACCAATATCTAGTCGGACAAGATCTGGAGCAGCCTGGTGAAGTGTGGACATCAGGTCGATGTTGTACAGCTTGTTGTTGCTGAGACCAAGTGACACCAACTGTAGGCACAATAACAGGGGTAACTACACAATAACATGGATAATAACACAATAACAACGATCAACCATGAACAGTTTCTTACTACTGAGACAGTTTCTTGATTGCTGGAGCATGCAGTTGGCATAAAGAAGGATCTGTTCTGTCTTTCCAGTAACATGTCAAATTCGTAATATATCAAAGTAACAAAAATTGCGTGGCTACAATGGTGTATAAATGTGTAACCTCGACAGAACTCACACACTGTAGAGTAGGATACTTGAAAATAAACCCATGACACAATATCTGGATATACTGAGCAGATCCAGCCATCGAGCGGTTAACCAGATCCAGCCATGAAAATCATGGTCGGGCAGTTAACCAGATCCAGCCATGAAGATCATGGTCGAGTGGTTAACCAGATCCAGCCATGAAGATCATGGTCGGGCGGTTAACCAGATCCAGCCATGAAGATCATGGTCGGGCGGTTAACCAGATCCAGCCATGAAGATCATGGTCGAGTGGTTAACCAGATCTAGCCATGAAGAACATGGGCAAGTGATAATGTGTATACAAATAGTTCTATTTCACAAACATTACATTTTATATGAGCCGTAACTGATCCAGTCCCATACAGCATGTTGAATGATATGCCTATCTTTAGCATTCTGACAGTACAATACTCAACGGGGTCTACTGAAACTGGTGTTATCAACTGTGCATACGTAGGACTTACACATTGACCATAGACTTTACCCAACAACTGGGGACACCCACCTCAGGAATGTTCTCTTTGATGATGGTAATGACGGCGGACATGACAGTGCGGCGACTGAGGACCATGTGAATGCCTTCGCTGCTCAAGTCTGTGTCGTAGTACAAATTCTCCAGATTCAGCGTCTTTGTCGCGGGATCATATCTCTTGCTCATACACACCTACAGCATAGGTGTGACAGGTGTCTTGATTTCAGTTTATGTGCTACTCAAGTACGCCAACACACAGTAATAAATGTCAGTCAGTCGGTTGGTTAGACCAAGCATATTTTTATCAGTTGCACACAGATGCAACATACATTTTTACAGGCACCATACCGACAGTTTGTAGTACAACAATGCCCCAGTGGGATGTGCATATTTAGTGCAATTGGAACTGTCTATCTGTGCCTTATTATACCTCGCAATATGTAATAGCGTTGTGTACATTCTGATGATATACAGTCAATGTCTTCTTTCCATGTCATGTCAGGGTTACTTAACAAGATTCAGCCAAATATTAGTAAATAAATAATTATGGAAATAAATAAATAAATTGGATGGATTGTAATGCCTTAAGTAAATATAATACATTCCTAATGCTACTGCTTGTCTCGGGTCCACAAAGAAGCAGACAAATCGTACCTTGAGCTTTGTAATCGTGTCCTCAGTGAGTGGTACTGGAGCCGAGCCTCCGCGCTGCATCAGGATGAGCATCTGAAACACACGGGAGACGTGACGACACAAAGATACCTGTGTACAGTGCTGGTTCGATACCAGGTTTTGTTTGATACCGATCGATACCTGAATTTTTTTCGATACTCGATACTTACGTTGTAATTAAGTCAAATTTTCACATAGAACACAATTCCCAGTAGAAGCACTGTATGCAACAGAAGTAGTGCTGGTTCGATATAAGAATTCTTCGATACCGATTGATATATTACTGGTTCGATACAAGAATCCTTCTATATCAATCGATACCAGATTTTTAATCGATACTCGAAATTTACCTTATAAGTGTAATTCAATACAGTAGAGATCTCAAAAGAAACACTACTATCTACTTAGACTAATGCCACAGAAATACACAAAATGTTTCACTTGTAGGGAAATATGTGATAATTTTATAGTCATGCAAACAATGATTAATATGCAATTTTCAATTTATGTAAGTACACAAACAACAGTTTCAATATAATTGATTACTGTTGTAAAACTAAAAGGTAACTGTAGTATAATATTAAAACAATAAAGACAACTGCAATAAAATACCTAGTGACAAATAAATTAATGAATTGCACCGATTTATTTTAAATTAATAACAGTACTTCAACCCAGCTGTTTGTAAATACACTATAATATAGCAGCTTAATTTCAAGTCAATGTGTCTCCTAAAATGACCATCAACAAACACAGCTGAAACAAATGAAACATACAAATAATATGTTATTATTATAAAAAACCACTATCACTTATAATAGTGTCACTGCCAGCACAGCTGAACACTCACTGTTATAACTTTTTATATTATTAATTGTATCGTAAAGATAATTGTGATTTAGCATCAAAACTGTATAGATGATTACAATAAAATAACACTAATTAATAATAGAAAAAATATTGTAGTTATCATTACATTTTGGGGTCGCCACAAAACTTCTTATTCTTATAAGCAAAGTAAGGTATGACTGACCTTGAAACCGTCTTTCTTTGTGATTTGCTTCGAGATACCAACGATTGCCTCTGCCGTCCGGCGGCTGTCTACGTAGAACACCACAGAGTTGTTCTCATGGTGAAACTGAAAGGAAGAACAGTGTTGATGTTATTGTGAAACTGAAACCAACCACTGAACAGATCTTATAGTAAAACAACAAAAAATGGGCAGAAACCCTGAAGTCCTTTGGCCTATAGTTTGAGTGTGTTATTGGTGTTTTATTGTTTTTAATTGGCGTTCCACAAGGATCAATACTTGGACCACTATAATTTATCATTTGCATAAATATATTATATTATATAATTTGTTTATGTATGCTTATGACACAACTTTATATAGCTCTTTGAAATCTCTTAGCAGCCACATAGACAATAAACGCATAGAGTGCATAATAAATGAGGAACCTCTTAAAGTTAATGAATCACTAAACATAAATAAATTATCATAAAATAAAAGTAAATACATCATTTTTTAGAAGCCTAATAAATGTAAGCACTCTCACCCTTAAAACTTATGACATTAATAGATCTTACACACTAGTATAAACTGGGAAAAACAGAGAAAATCTTAAATAAGTGCTCCAAAACAGTAGGTATATAAATTGTATATTAAACAGGTTAAAACATGTCTTACCTTTAAATAAAAAAGTGTTGCTGTATCTCACATTAACTATGGTATTATGCTTTTGGGCTATCAAAGAAATATATTTGAAAATTTAAAAAAGCAGTGCTCACACATGGAGCTAGCTAAAAAGCTCAAACAAATGAAAGTAGAGGACATCTTAAAATGCTTGTAGGCAAAAGTAAATACACACATTTTTTTTTAACAAGAATGCTTACTTACAAGTACACTTTTTTGCCTTACCTGGTCAGGCACAAATGGCATATTAATCATCTGTGTGATGGAGTTGACAATGAAGGCCTTGTCACATGAACGACCGTGTGGAATCTGCAACAGGCATAATATGTAGCTGTGTACATTATCAGTTCATCTAACTGACATACTATCAGTCTATCTAACTGACATACTATCAGTCTATCTAACTGACATATTATCAGTCTATCTAAGTGACATAATATATAATGTTATATGGTACTTTTAATTCTAATTCGGTTTCTGTTACCTGCTATTTAGTACTTCTATTTAACAAGTTTAGGACATTAAATTTTTTTTATTCTATGACTGACAGCACCTTTGAGCAGGCTTTAACCTGGAATGTGATGAACTATAAATATTTTTTAAATAATAAATACACACAGGGTTACAGAACCTTCCAAAGTAAATCACAGCGTCATTGTCTGCTTAATACACACACAAAACATGACTTGTTTATACAGATGACGGAACTAGCAAGGATTGAGCAACCGTCCCCTAATGGTTAACAAGTTGTCAGCATGAGAATTCGGACCTGCAATCTCTCTCGACTGAGACTGCAATGCTATATCCACTGCATGCCACCAACATTTCAGACGTGGAGTCTCTCGACAGACCACGATACACACCATAAGATACAGAATAAAAAACACAACGCCTGTATGCTCCCTTACAATGATCTTCCAGCGCTGTGGTTCCAATCCGTCACGTCTGTCATGGTTGACCGGCAGACCGAGTCGCTTGAGAGCTCCGTGGCTTGTGTTGTCCATTGCTGATCGTCCTCGTCTCGTGTTCCGATTTTGAGGACGACCACCGTACGGCTTACTGCAACAACAAACACTTGCTTACTGAATGGAACATTGAAGGCTTGCAAAATATCAAAAAGCGTATACGAGAAATGACTTAATCTTCATTGTTACAAATTTCCAGCCACATCTAGTTTACTTAATTGTAGAGCACAATGGCTCAGTGGTAGAGCTTCAAACTATCGACTAAGAGGACCTGGGTTCGAATCCTGTGCAGCGGTGTTAAAAGCTTGGGCAAGTTTATTCACTCTACATTGCTGCAGTTCACTCAGCTGTATAAATGAGTACCTCGCTATAGACAGTGGTGGATAGGTGTATGCGCAGTCTTCACGCATTAATTGCAGCATATGGCTGGTTGCTTCCCACAGAAGTTGCCAAGGAAGTAAAGTGTAAAGCGCTTTGAGCAATCATGAGGATTGGATACTGCGTTATAATATTATAAGAACTTACCTTTATTTTTTACCTTTTAATTACGCATTCAAATGCATTGTATAAATGTTTTTATGTGTGATATAACTGATGTTAGTTGTGAGCAGGACTGGACAAATGGTTATGCAGACGTGAACAGAAAGAGACTGACAAAGTACTGTATACAAAAAGAAGACACAAGTTGCTTGTAATTCCTATGTTGCCTCTACTTTCACTTTAAAATCAAACTCATTCACTGTGTATGGTTTTACTAGAAATATGACTGGATATGTGGAAATAGCATATTTTTATATTTACACGTTTCAGATAATAATAATAATTAAAGCTTTATTGCCATATTCAACATACATTATATGATGAATTGGAATGTAGTCTGGCGTTGACTCATATAGTGCCTATATATACAATAAAATGAAATATGGCAAATTAATATAAGATATATATACATATATATATATATAAGATATACATTGTACATAATTTGTTCTTTAAAATGTTTTTTTAATATAATAAATAAATAAAGACAAAATTAAAATAATAGATTAATCTATTTAACAATAATTGTGGTGTAAACTAGTTAATAAATAAATAAATAAATAAATAAATATAAAATGTCCTTTAAAATTATTTAATAAATTATCTTCTAAAAATATAATTTAAATTAGTAAACATACATTATAAGACGACTAAAATATCATTAAAAATTATATTTACAATTTACAAATATGTTTAACCCTTTAGACCTCAAGTCGGCTGTAGCCGGGCGGTCGTTTACTCCTCAAGTTGTACCTGGCCGTATATATTAGCGTCCTGGTTTGATCTATTCCAGAGGCGCTCTCTGGACGATACTTTTGAAACACATCTAACTTGAAGGGTTAACATGTCAGCAATGCATTGTGGGTATTTATGGCCACCGGTGCTATTCAAGTTTACGGAGTTTCATGCATTTTTTTAAGTGCCCTATTTTTTGAGTTAGCAAAATTGCGTCGGCTGTTCCGAATCATTTGACTGCAGATGAAGTCAGTCAAAGTGTTTGCTATTCAAGCTGTTTCACGCATCGAATATGTGACTTTAGTCAATGTTTCATTTCGAAGATCATTGTTGTTGTCGGGGAAGTTGGTCGGTCAAGCTCATTTTATAAACACACTATGTCTCCGAGATGAGTCCCATACTCGGTGTCCCCTATTCTTGCACAAAGTCAGCATGCTCAACTAGGACATAACACAATGATCGGGTAGTTCTATTATAATTATTTTGGTATTTGTAAGTGGTGTAATTTGCGGGACTGTTCTGTTGTTTATTTGCTGATGTTTCGACCGAGGCTGGTGGGGGTGGTAACGGAAACACTAATATATAAGGTATGTACCTTATATATTAATGTTGCATATACTCGAATACAGTGGAAGCCTACTCGACAACATGAGAAGCTAGTGCCCAATCATAGTACAGCGGCCAAGTTTCATTTCTTACTGCTATAAGTTGTATTTATTTGAAAGACAGTGTAATTACCTACACATTGGTACCAATATTATTATTGTACAATAATAATATTGGTATCAATGTGTAGGTAATTACACTGTCTTTCAAATAAATACAACTTATAGCAGTAAGAAATGAAACCTAAAAAAGTTAGGTCACGTAATATGTCATGTTACAGTAAAATATTGATAAACTGGCACATTTGTTGCATCATGGTCAACCTTTTTAATTAATGAAAAAGCATAACTACATCCAATGTGAAGATAATTATAGGCCCTTTAAAATAATGTTAACTTGCAATGGAAATTCAATAATAAAAGACCTATGCCCCCAAAACGGACATCCCTGTCATTTTTCGGAATCTGACCTACTTTTCTGAGGAACCAGGGGCTTTACACAAAAAATGGCTGAGGTCTAAAGGGTTAAAAGGAGCATGACCTGCCTCTAGGCGACAGAGATGCCACCACCTTCCAGTGGTGGCTTATTGTTTATTCTAGATTTGACCTACTGCACTAATTGTGGGACCCACTCTGATGCTGTAACCTGAACCGACTACGTCCACGCCAGTCAAACTGTGGTTCAGTATATAAGAAAGAAATAGACGAATTAGTATTGACGAGAAGACAACAATAATACACATTGACATACTATCGTGGGACTGGCTGTTTCTTCCCTTCTTCATCTCCCATTTCATCATCATCATCTGCCAGTCGGGATAGGGGTGTCACGCCATCATCTGAAGTAAAAATAACAACAGTAAAGAGCAAGAGTTTTCTAGCAATATTGTGCCTAAAGTTCCTACTGCTGGTGCCCTGCGTCATGGGCATGCACTCCCTTTGACAGAAGAGAAATCATGTGCAAAAACAGATCAGAATCATTAAGAATGCATGCTTTAATAACTACAGAATATGACTTATCAATTGTCTTAAACAATGCCTGTCTGCCTGACATGATACTAGAAATCCTAAGATATTTATCAGCCTGACATGCTCCACATAATCCAATCACTACTACACATAACAGTGAACACCTTGGATCATTGGTCCATATAAGATACATCATGAGTTCAACAGTTGGAGTAAACCCCTAGATAGCTACATTTTTGGTTTTTAATATTTTAGTTGTTATTATAAAGTTATTATCTGCTACATTGGATTTTGCAATTAGCGAGAAGACCTTAAATGCCTTGGGAAAAACATCAAGACACCGGGAAGCAGGGCTTTATGCAGAACAAAATTATTGCCAGTCACACATGTATGGGTGGACACATGGATGTTAACTGCTAAGCCAGTTTACAAACTGTACATATGTCTGGTGACCTAAAATGGACTACAAACACACGTGACACCATTTACACTCACTTTTGAGGCACAACTGACAATATCCATGCTTGTATAACAGTCTAAACTTTCATAAATAGCTCCTACATCGTCAAGAATAAGAGCTCAGAGCCACGACATACAAAATCATCAAGGTAAGAGTCACTGATGGGGCACAGTACTGCCTACAATTTAGGCTGGGAATGTGATTTCAAACACATATTTCCCGAGACATTTTTAAAAGGTGGCTATAGTTTCAAATGATTTATTTCAAATAAATGGAATGATCAGAATGAATGATACGAAAATTTAAGATAAAGAAATATAATAGCAACTAGCAAGTGGAAAAAACAACATTACATAGCAGGTAGACTTACTTTTTGTCATGCGACTGCGGTACTGACTGCCTGACTGTCTCCGTGGGCGTGACTTGTACACGTAGGGGTTGCGACCTCCCCGTCCACTGGAGTAATTCCCATAGCTGCCGCCACCAGCACCACCACTATTGTAGTCCCGATTTCCACGGTTACTGTCATATCCACCCTGGCCTCCTCTGCTGCCCCGCCCTCCGCGACTGTTTCCCCCTCGACCTGTGATCAAATACAAAGGTGAAAGGTCGTCATCATCATGTTATTGTGGTTTGCAAACTTCTTTGCAGTTACCAACCTTTCACATTTCTCCAAAATGACTTTCTCATACGATTAGACCTACACACATTTTTGACATGGCAATCAAGAGGATGTGCAGTCACGCCTTGGCAACGCATTAGCTGGGGTCCACGAAATGGAACACGTTAAAAATGGGGTGCGTTATACAGTATATTCCGCCAGCACCACACACAAAAAATGCCACAAAAGCGATTGAAATCCAATGTGCTAGTTGTGCGGTCTATGCGTGATTTATAAAACTGAGGTTGACAAACAACGTCCATGTGTATTATGTTAAAACAGTACACACTGTCGAATGTTGAACTGAATAAAACTCATGAACGGTGTATGTAGTTTTTAAATAAATTAAGAACCAACATGCCTTGTCTGACGATGCGAACTGACTAATAATACAGTACCACTGTCACTGGTCTAAATAATACCCTTGCTCTCAGCAGCCAAAACATACAAATGAAATGACACGTTGCCAAAGTCGGCAAAATATTAGAACCCATAATAATTATGCTCACTAATGGCTTAACTTCAACTCTTGATCAATCCCAACACAAACTTAGATCGCATTTTTACCGTGCTGAATTATAATGCAATTCACTGGAGTTTATAAGCGATTGACAAATTCATATTCTGGCACAAAAGTAAATGTTTTTATTTCCATAGACACAGTGAAAACCTAACTTTTGTTATGCACTGTTACCAAGCTATTTCAGTCTAGTATCCTAATGTTCTTCGTCCTCCAATTTGTAAGCAATTTAGTTGCAATTTACAAGTCAGCAAAGGCACAGAACAGACAGTAGACAAACGCGATTAATGTTGGCACAAAAGAAACAATGCTTTGCATCAAATTTACTGTTAATTAAGCACAATCAAAGGAATTGGTCAGGTCTGAAATAATCACTTGAGAAATCAGTGCTAAAGCAAGTGCTTAGTTATACAATAGATCGGTGTGAAATACAATCGGATTGGTGCCACAATGCCAAGGGCAGAGCAGATGCCAGAGCACATCACAAACAATGAAATCAGCAAAGCAGTTGTACTTCTGTGTTAAATTTCTTGTTTTTCAACAAATCGTTTCAAGATTCACTCGTACAAGACAAACACATTAACTTTGTAAAACTAGTGACAGTTATTACAGCGTTATTGTTAGCCGTAGCACCCATTCCCCCTAGAGGCTGATATTTGGGGTCCATGACTGACTGTGTGATGTCCAATTCATGTTATAACGAGTTGTGTTATAAAGAGGCGCGACTGTATAATAATTTTAATGTGAACAAACAGAGACCTCACTGGGCATATATTTGCTAATGTCACTTTTATTTATTATCAAAAGGGGCAGTGGCTACGCGTACGTGAGCCGTACGTTTAGGCCGACAGTCTAAAAGTACGGCATTCATACTGCGCATGCATATGCTTTTATTTTCGATTATGTGAGCTGTGTTTTTTACCATCGTTTATCTAAGGTACGGCATTCGATAAGCGCATGATTTCTAAACGTGAGCTTTGTCTTTTGTAGCTGTCAGTTCCAAAAGTATGTGAGTTTCCCCGCACATGCATGTTTATATACATAAGCCCTATTGCCGTATCTTTAGCACTCACATCTAAAAGTAGGCCTAGGTGAGTTTTTTCGCGCGTGCATGCCATATCTTTAGCAAACAAATATAAAAGTACGTGAGTTTTTCCGTGCATGCATGTTGATGTATGTACGAACGGAAGCTCTTTTGGCACTTAGTTCTAAATATACGTGAGATTTTGTGCGTGTTATGTTTTTGCAAGTTGACATATATAGCCCTATGGCAGTCAGTAAATCTAACAATGTCGTAAAGAATCGCTCCCTCATGTAATTCCGTCGTACCGATGCGACGAGACGGACGCAGCATGCTTGCGCAGATTGAAAAAGAGGATACGCGCGCATCCTCACGTACGGTTAGATACGGCTCACGTACGCGTAGACACTTTGTAAATAATTATTGATCTAAAACACAATTTTTTAAACATAATATCTTACTTCTTTGCACCGGAAATGACGTACAATGACATTCTGAACACAAACACATCGAAAGAGGTGGTAAAACCGTTTCGAAAAGGTCATAATAATTTGGACGTAAAAATTTAGGCGAGTTAACTGGAAGATTATCAAAATTAATAGCCACGGTCACCTTTCGTTGTCTATACTCTTCTAACTTAGCCGTAGTACTAGACTCTCACTCTGGACTGAGGATATTCTTGAGTCTTGCATGAGTCTGACTTATCGTTGCTATATTTGCTCACAAGAAGAGCCTTAAGTGAAGAGTAGAGAATGAAAATAATGATTACTATGAGTATGATGATCTGAACTGAGCCAGCCCAGTGAAGATTAGAAAGCTGAAGGAGAAGGTCAACGATGTGATATCGTGCCTGCCACAAACAATTTCTGATTACCTCCAAAACTCCGTGAACCCTCTCTATTTGTCGTGATCCTAAATTCACTCATATTTTACAATGAGTAACCGAGTAAACGAATACTCGCTTAATCAGTCTTAAAACCACGCCACAAAGTTCTCGATCAGGTTATGTGTGAATCGTCACAAGTTTTTGTGTGCAATTCCGCAAACAGCGACATCTGGCGTAGTTTGACACAACTAATTGAAGAATATGGGGCGAGTCAGCGGACGCGGAGAATTCTGGGGACTACCACCAAATGGATTACCCTGCTATATTTACTTCAGAAAGAAATATGTAAATTCATTTTATGCGTTACCAGTGTTATGCATATGAACATGTTTCTTTGTAAATATATATGCCTGACAAATGTAACACAACAACTGATAAATGCGCATTGTCTATAAAGCACCTCCAAAGACAAATTGTTTACCCTGCTTCTTGACATCATTATATATATATATATATATATATATATATATATATATATATATATATATATATATATATATATATATATATATGTATATATATATATATATATATATATTACTTAATTTATCATCATTGCATATATATTCTATGCTATATATACCTGCCCCGTTTGTCTTGATGTAAGTTGTAACTGACATACTATATAATAATAATTTGCTTAAATAAATATGTGTTTATTTACTCTTCTGTTCCTCTAAAACAGGTTACGTGATGACTATCACCGAGTGCGACATACGTAATGCCATAATTATTATATACTTGCCTGCTGACTTCATTGTCGTGTTCCGCATGAGGCGAGGTACATTCCAGGTGGTGCTGCATTTACTTGGTGCAGTGACCATCCCCCGAGTGCTGATTATATAGCATTTTTGCATATCTTTATTATTCAAAAATACTTTATCTTGTGTTTATTTCATCTACTATTTCTCCTTCTTTACTGATGAATGTGCCGTACATGACATGCATGCCTGTTTTCTTGGTTACAATAAGTTCTTTTGTAATATTGTGCAATGTTGTACTTTTGTTTTTATGCAACATTATCTACAGTTCAGTATGTTATAAAAATTGTTTTGTATGTACCATTGTGCACTTTAAAATTACCTCACTAATGTTATGTTGTAGAGATTCGCAATGTGTTTCAGGCCACATATACTTTTGTTGTGCTACAGTTTGCATATAAATACATTTCTCTTTTATTGTATTCTTATTATTATCATCGTGGAATAATATTTGTAGACATGCATATGAATGTATCTTCGTTGTGTTGTATTTGTCACTGTAAGGCATAAAACAATTGTGTAGACTGATCATTTTTATTATAGAATTTGTTGTAATATAAATGCTATGATAACATGTTTTTGTTGTTGTAAAACATGAATGTACATGTATGAAAAAACAACAACAGAAAAGTTGAATATATTAACATGATATGCATCATACTTAGTATGAAGGAACATGAGCAGTAAACATATATAACTATACACAGTAAAAACTTGTCAGTCATTGTGTGATAATTCCATACAAAGTTTTAATGTTTTGCACATTAATACCACACAAATGTGAACACAACAGTAACTACTTTTACATATTCTTATTAAGTAATTACGCCTGGAACATGTAAAACAACTCGCATGTCACACATTTAAACAAAATATTACCATCATAGTCAATCCTTCACAATGGTAAGGTAGATATTGTAGGAACAAATCACTGAATTAATACTGATTTAAAAAAAAAACAATGGTACATCATTAACAAAACAAAATAATACAGACAACTGTCAAAACAAGATTTATACTAAAACAGAGGACCTTTAAAAAACTTCATATATTAACCATTATAACATGTAAATGATAAACATAAACTATTAATGCTTTCCCTACATGAAAACATCTAAACAATACCAGTATCTCCACCATACACTGATTGTAAAACTACTCATGTATCATTATTATATGCATAATCTTTACATATATGGCTATGTCAGGGGAAATATCAAATCCAATTCACATCCTGTAGTGTCTAACAGGTACTCTTCAATATCGTAACAAAGGCTATGAGCATGCTGTTGTTGCATGGAACAAATCTAGAAGCCACAGTTGT
This sequence comes from Ridgeia piscesae, assembly GCA_025642075.2. Lineage (NCBI taxonomy): Eukaryota > Metazoa > Annelida > Polychaeta > Sabellida > Siboglinidae > Ridgeia > Ridgeia piscesae. Next base: position 106,331 of record JAODUO010000248.1, on the reverse strand, counting down.
ACAAGGACACCTGGCCCTGGCCATCCACTTAGAAATTTGCAAATTATTAAAAGAAGCATGTACGTGTGCGTGTGCGTGTGCGTGTGCGTGTGCGTGTGCGTGTGCGTGTGCGTGTGCGTGTGCGTGTGCGTGTGCGTGTGCGTGTGCGTGTGCGTGTGCATGTATATATATATTAATATTATATGTATATATTATATATTGATTATTTTTGCGATTTGTATTCTATGTATGACAAACTATTTGTAAATAATAATGTTAACACACATATTATATATATATATATATATATATATATATATATATATATATATATATATATATATAAAATATGTGATTTAACATTATTATTTACAAATAGTTTGTCATACATAGAATACAAATCGCAAAAATAATCAATATATAATATATACATATAATATTAATAATATCCAAGGTGCTATAATATATATATATATATATATATATATATATATATATATATATATATATATATATATTATAGCACCTTACTTAACCAGGTGTAGCAACATTTAACAACCGTGTTCCCTAGTTTCTAAATTTCGTAAAAACACTGAAAACATCCCAATGTTGTCAGTATTTGTTTTCAAAAAAAGTTCTGTTGCTTTTCAGTGTTAGGCTTCATAACGGTTTACATATAATATGGGAGCATGAAGATGAAATGGAAACTTAGGTGCACAAAATCCCTCTTGACAGTTTGTAGTGCATGTCTTGAAGTACATGTCCTCCAAATTTGGAGTTGATTTGCCTTACGGTTTCCTAAGGATTTGCTTAGGTCACATTCGTTTATTATGCAGACGATGAAATACAACTGTGGGACTAAATAATTTTGTTAATGATTTACTACAATTATTGTAGTCGTTGGCAACAACAAGCTGGCTTCGGCTTGGAATTTCCTACGCGCCGCTTCACTTTCCAAATAAGGAAATCGTGTCCGGTTTTCCCTCTGAGTTCGTCAAACATTACTTCGTCGCTGCGTACTTACATGCAAATAAATCGGCCAAAGATGGATCTGTGGCGTTGATCGAGACTTACGTATTGATGTTCAGTGTCTCTTTGTGCTCGTCACGTTTATAATTAGGCTTGTAATCGGCGTTCGAAAGTGACCACCGCAGACTCTTGTCGAACTTGCCGACGGCGGACACACTTCATCATCTCAAACCTGCTTTTTCTGCAGGAATCCTTTCGTGAAAGTATGTGAAATGTTGCTTACTAACAACCGTAGTATATCTATTAGCTATACAACGCATTATATTGTTTAATTATGCTTGTTTTAATGCGTTTGGCCCGTTTTTGCGAGGGCTATGCTGCAT
>JAODUO010000248.1:87500-100000 GCA_025642075.2 Ridgeia piscesae | reverse complement strand
TTTTAAAATAAAAAATAAACACAGCTGCATATATCTCAAAAGGATTTTTTAAAATTAAAGTCATACGACTGCAAACGGCCATTTTGTATTAAAGGACCTATAGAGCTGGGTGCACGTTTGCTACAATATACCTTCCTTCCCCACCCTACATTTGGGCAGTGGGAGGAGGTGTAATTGCAGTATTTTGGTGAGCCTTAAGAGGACAGAGATGCAGCTGGAGGGTTTTGGAGACGTTCAAGGGTTTCCGCTGGAAGGCTATGGCGTGCTTTGTCATTCCCATAAATAAAGTTCCGACGTTTAATATTTGTTTTTAATTTTCATATGGCTGTTTTGCAGACTGTCTTGCGTACTTCTTTTCAACGCGGTGCTTCAACCTAAGACGTTCTCCTTAGTACCCACGGTGCTCGTTCGTGCATATTCGTAAAGATGCTGACAGAGAAGATCTGTGTTCGGAGAAAATAAGAAGATTGAAGTGAATAAGAGAATGCAAGGGACAGACAGAGGACATTAGTGACAGAGGACGACGGCGAGTCTGAACAGTAAATAATTAATTAATCAGACGGGAAGAAGAACACCGCGAGAAAGAAGGATGGTCTGTTATTAAAAAAGCATCTGTTGTTGACGTTAATTTATATTCTCGTCATAACATTAATTATACCTTTCTAAGTCGCGATTTTTCATATTTGTAAAACGGACACGACAGTACCTTGTCAACTATAACAACTTCGTTTATCTCACGCTGCGTGTGTCGTTCATCAGGAATATAGCATAGTAATTTAGTAACTATTTTTTCGAGAAACTTACCGGTGTCTTTGTAAAATAACGCAAATGCACCACAGATATAATTGCGGCGCCTGCTGTGAACGCCACCTATCGACCTAGACATGTCCATTAGCGGTTCTTGATGCCATAATCATGTAAATTGAAACAGCAATGCTGAAAGCACACACGTTGAGGGACACACCCAGGTTCAGGGTGCCGTAGCACTGGTTTTGTTCTGGAGTTGTATGGTTTCGTACTAGAGCCCGTCGTTCTTTGGCACCGCGCGTGTATGGTTACGGTCTCACTTCGTTGATTGCCCAGCCGCCGCAGTGCGTGCTTAATACAAGTGAAGTATCTTTCCGCACGGCCAGGTATTATTGCAGGTCACAAGACTAGTATCCAGGTACCCCGGCAGTTGCTGTTCACAACGTGAGTTCGGTGATATTCTTGTGAATCGTTCCACTTGTGAGTTCATCTTTCTCAAACATGTGAGCCGTTTTAAATGGCATCGTCATTCCCTCCGTTATCCATCTCGATCGATGGACAATGGAACAGGTTGCAACTTTTTAAACTCATTTCGCAGGGGGGGATACACAGAGAAGCCAAATATTAGAGGCATAGATAAAGATAGCAAACAGAAATCAGCAAAGAACAGCCAGGAAAGCCCTACGGAATTTGGTTATAAATGTGTTTGTTTAAATGCAAGGAGCATAGTAAACAAAAGAAATGAACTAAACAATATGGTAGAAGATATTGACCCTCACATAATAGGTATAACTGAATCTTGGGCCACCCCCGATATATCAGAAGCCGAATTAGGAATGACAGGATATGTAATGTTTAGGAAAGATAGATTAGGAAGAAGGGGAGGCGGAGTTATTTTATATATTAAAGAATCCATCCAGGCTTATGAAATAAAACTAGAAAAAGAAGCAGAATGTGAAGAAGCTGTCTGGTGTAACATAGTTACAGGAAACTCAACATTAACTGTTGGGTTAGTGTATCGGAGTCCAAACATAAGCATAGAAGAGAATGAAAAAATACATAACGCTATCAAAGAAGTGAGTAAACGGGACTGTATTATTATGGGGGATTTTAACCATGGGCATATACAGTGGACATGTCTACAGAGTACCGGGAGAGAGGATCAAGAGTTTTTAAATTTAGTTCAAGATAGTTTCCTTTCTCAACATGTGTTAGAAGCAACCAGGGGCGAGAACGTGTTAGACATAGTATTGAGCTCACAGAAGGAATTTGTTGATAATGTCAAGATATGTGAGCCACTGGGGTGTAGTGATCACAACCAGATACATTTTATCATCAAAGTAAAGGGAGAACGGAATAGAAAAATAAGGTACAGGAAAATTTTCACAAAGGAAGATATAAGGACATGAGGGAATATTTAGCAAAGATAGACTGGAATAAAACACTGAAGAATAAGACAGCAACATAATGCTGGAATATTTTAAAGAGTGAAATTGACTGCGTCGTTGACAAATTTGTTTCGTTGAAAAAACAGGGGAAACGGTCAAAGAAGAAACACTTATCGAAGGAAGCCATTAGAAAAATCAAGTACAAGCAAATGATGTGGAAGAGATATAGACATACTGGAAGTTAAGAAGACTTATAGCATTTATAAAGAAGCATTTAATCAAGCTACAGCTGAAATTAGAAATTCAAAGAGAAGCTACGAACAAAAAATTGCTTTTAATATAAAACATGACAGCAAGAGTTTTTATGCGTATGTTCGAAGTAAACAGAAAGTTCAGGATAAGGTCGGTCCTCTAGAAGGTAGTGATGGAAACATAATAACAGAGGGATTCTTAATGGCAGAAAACCTAAATGAGTACTTTAGTTCGGTGTTTACCAGGGAAGATATTAGTATATTACCAGTACTTGAGACTAAGTTCGAAGGGAGAGAGTTTGACTATTTAGGACAACTAATTGTAACCCCAACAATGGTAGCTATGAAAATAAGAGATATGAAGGATAATAAATCACCTGGAGTGGATGGGATTCCTCCCAAATTACTATTGGAAATTGTAGAACAAATCAGCATACCGCTTGCAACAGTGTTCAATTTGTCATTAGAGGAGGGAATAGTTCCGTTAGAATGGAAAGAAGCAAACATTATACCATTATTTAAAAAAGGTTCGAGAAACAAGTCAGAGAACAATAGACCAGTGAGTTTAACATCGGTGATTTGCAAACTATTAGAAAGACTAATTAAAGATCACCTGGTTGATTTTCGTGTTAAAAATAAATTGATAAACCCATCTCAACATGGGTTTTTAAAAGCGAGGTCATGCTTAACAAATACGTTATGTTTTTTGGAAGATGTCACAAAGTGGGTAGATGAGGGATCACCAGTAGATATAATCTATTTGGATTTAAAAAAAGCCTTTGACAAAGTGCCACACCAAAGACTACTACTTAAACTAAAGGCCCATGGCATAGGAAATGGTATGATCAACTGGATAGAAAAATGGCTTATTGATAAAAAGACAACGAGTAGTAGTTGATGGGGAGGTTTCAAACTGGAAATCGGTTTTGAGTGGAGTACCGCAGGGATCAGTTCTGGGACCTATGTTATTCTTAATATATATCAATGATTTGGATGATGACATAACAAGCAAGGTGTTGAAGTTTGCGGACGTCACAAAAGTGTTTAGGAAAATTAAAAGTGATGCAGATAGACAGCATTTACAAGATGATCTTAATAAGTTGATAGAATGGTCTGAGAAGTGGCAAATGCTGTTTAATTTTGGAAAGTGTAAGTGCCTCCACACAGGACATGGGAATGAAGATGCACAATATACAATGGGTGGTACTGTACTAAATACTACCTTAAAGGAAAAGGACTTAGGGTTAACTATTAGTGCTGACATGAAGGTATCAGAGCAGTGTGGAATTGCAGCAGCGAAGGGAAACCAAATTATTGGATTAATTAGGCGAAATATAGTGTACAAAGAAAAAGAACTAATAATACCGCTGTATAAAACAATAGTTAGGCCTCAATTAGAATATTGTATACAAACATGGAAGCCATATCGCAAGAAGGATATATATGCTATATATATGCTAGAAAGAGTACAAAGGAGAGCAACCAAAATGATACCAAAACTTAGGAATATTAGTTATGAAATGCGTCTAAAAGAATGTGGTTTAACAACACTAGAAACCAGAAGATTGAGAGGAGATCAGATTGAGGTGTTTAAAATATTGAATGGGTATGAAAATATTGACAGAATTTTTTTTTCACAGTCAAGGAAGAGAGAAGGACTAGAGGACATGGAGTTACATTAGCAAAGAAGCAGTGTAGACTGGATATTATACACATTTCTTTTTCACAAAGAACAGTAAACGAATGGAACAGATTATCAGCTGATTGTGTAGGTGCTAGTAGTGTTAATATATTTAAAAATAAAATCGACATATACCTAAGACGGCGGGGTATACTTAGATAGATAGGTTGGACTCTCGATAAGCCAAATGGCTTCCTAGTCCACCTGCCATCTAGAGTTGAATCTCTAGGTGGCAATCTTGTTAAATCTTGTTAAATCTTGTTAAATCTTGTTAAATCTTGTTAAATCTTGTTAAATCTTGTTAAATCTCACAAATGTGAATACCCAAACTGAACCTGAATTATTTCCCCTTACCAAACGTGAACGCCCTCCCCAAAGGCAGCTTGGATTTTGTTTAGATGCTACCCATTATGGCATTTCACAGGGTCGCCGGGAGCTGCGTTGATTGGTTGATTAATGCAATTGCTATGTCAGTCAGATTGAAGTCCCGATCCCGTGGAATGAATAAGTAAATGCCAACAGTTGTGAATAACACAGATTCGTTGAAGACATTACCTCAATTACCATTAATGATACGCAAGGCAAGTAATTATTATTTTATTACATTCGACATCATCGCTCTGCCATGCAGGTAAGGTATCTTGATTAAATTGGGACACGGTTCGAACTGAAAGAAAACCATAATGCTGTTCGGCATTACACTGCGAAAACAACTGTTTTCATTCTTGTAGAGTAAACAAATTTTAGCATATGCTTTATTATTATTATTATTATTATTATTATTATTATTATTATTATTATTATTATTATTATTATTATTATTATTATTATTATTATTATTATTATTATTATTATTATTATTATTATTATTATTATTATTATATATGACATATACAGAATGGACAGACATACCTACATGGTCTTACTGTCGTCCGCCAGGGTAAAGAGGGAGCAGTTTAAGTAAACGGTACATCTTAGAGGCTTAAACATTCATACTCGGTGCACAGAGGACATTTTACCTGTCAAGCGCTCATGAAAAACCCCTGTATTACATTTATGTGAAGTGATCGTTTCGCGCGTTTTTCAGCTACGACGCGCAGTGCTTTAACAATAAAAGGCGTTGCGGGTAAAACTCACCTGTGTGGCTATAAACGGGCGCGACACTACATGACATGAAAGGAAGGCGTAGTGCGATACTGATGCAAGATGCAACGTAACTGTGGGGAGCAATTATTCAAAGTCGGAGAACGTTATATAACTAGACCAGGACGGATATAATTCGAGCGCTGTGACACATAAGCACCGACGCGAAATTCGTTTCGCTGGTGCAGACCCGTGGAGATTGACGCGGTTTGCGTGTCGTATATCATCGTTGTGCCTAGCTGACGACGCCTTGTAGCTGCCAAGCAGACCACTAGTGGCTTTGGGGCTGTGTTGAGATTGTCTTCATGCCAACATTCAAATGAATGTAACATCAGTTTTATTACACATTTTTGGTCAAACACTTTGTGTTACGTCAGCATTACAACTATTTGAACACGATGTATATTGTACATATTAATGGAAAAACTCAATCGTTGTGTTTTTGTTGAACCGCAGAGCTCGGATTTTCCTAGGATATTGATGCTAAATAAGTAATTTTATTATCGTAATTATTATGTTTATTATTAGAAATAGGGTTTAGAATTGAAATACAAAATATCTTTATGTTAAGGATATACAACTAACCACATAATTGTTTGCCGTACACATTCTGTACATCTATATTTTAGTTACGTTCACTTATGTTCCCATCCCGCCCCATGTGTACACATGCGATTATTAATCTGATAAATTATAGAAAAAACGTAAAGTTGTGTGTGTGTGTGTGTGTGTGTGTGTGTGTGTGTGTGGGTGTGTGCGTGTGCGTGTGCGTGTGCGTGTGCGTGTGCGGGTGCGTGTGCGTGTGCGTGTGCGTGTGCGTGTGCGTGTGCGTGTGCGTGTGCGTGTGCGTGTGCGTGTGCGTGTGCGTGTGCGTGTGCGTGTGCGTGTGCGTGTGCTTTCGTGTGCGTGTGCGTGTGCGTGTGCGTGTGCGTGTGCGTGTGCGTGTGCGTGTGCGTGTGCGTGTGCGTGTGCGTGTGCGTGTGCGTGTGCGTGTGCGTGTGCGTGTGCGTGTGCGTGTGCGTGTGCGAGTGCGAGTGCGTGTGCGTGTGCGTGTGCGTGTGTGTGTATGTGTGCGTGTGAGTGTATGTAAGTGTGTATGTGTGAGTGTGCGAATGTGTATGAATGTGCGGGAATGTAAGTGAGAGTGTGTATGTGTATGTTTGTGTGTTCACGTCTAGCTCGGTGAGTGCCGGAGTCCGTGCGTGTTGGTGCGTGTGCGTGGGTCCATGTATGCGTATATATGTTCATGTACGAAGAAGAAGACTTATTTGATCTACTGAAACTAGCAGTAACGTGTGTTGCCCAGAAACATAAACATGTTGATGAAATGCAGACTGGTATTTCACAAGTCCAAACATGTCCTCTTTCATATTTCTACTGACAAACACAAATCATGTTTTCTAGCGTCTCTGGAATTTGGGATGAAACGGTTGAAAGCTACGACGTGGCTGTTATTCAGCGTGTGGGTCTTCAGCCGAGCAGGATGTGTCTTCAGTAAGTCTGATTACTGTGCAAAGTATCCATTTTAGTACTTTTGTGGTCTTCTACTTCAAGTAATCAACTTAATACACATTTTCGAAATATTTCATGTGTGTGTGGTACCTCAATGTGGTACTGTTCATGTTTCCTTAGTCGTCGAAGACTGTGACTATTCATGCTTGATATTCGTATTTAAAACCACACCCGACGTCTTGGATTATTTCATCCCAACGAGAACGATGTAATTTAGTGAAAGTAGCGTCACCTAGCGAATGCAGCGTCACTTAATTGATGGTGGCGAAGTGTAATGCGTGTGAAAGGGAGTAGTTTCGTTCGACATTTGACTGGCATAGATGTTGTTGTTGTTGTTGTGTGGGTGTGTGTGTGTGTGTGTGTGTGTGTGTGTGTGTGTGTGTGTGTGTGTGTGTGTGTGCGTGTGTGTGTGTTTGTGCGCGTACGTGCTTGTGCGTGCATGCGTGCTTTGGTACTTATATCACGTTCTCATCAGTGTGAAGGACAATTATATGACAACTCTAATTAATATGTTAAAGAAAATAACATGTTAAAACATAATTGTCATCATGTAATGGCTATTATATTATTACTATTATTAAAATATACATTTGACTTCTGCAGGTGATCTAACAGAAGACAACTTTATACTTGTCTACGACAACTGGTCTAATACATTGCGGCAGTTGAACTTGGCCGACGAAACCGTCACAAGAATTTCATTGGCTCATCAGAGATTCATCTCTCCAGCGTACGATGGGGTGGAAAATGATGTGTATTGGTACTGCTACACCGACATCAACAGGGGAAAACTAAATGGCACAAATGGTGAAAATATTCTAGGCGAAGGTTATTATGACATTGTTGTTTGCATAAATCATTGATGGTTGCGACAGTTTGATAACGACAAATGTAACGGAGATAACTTTAATAACAAATAATAATGAACCAATAATCTTCTGCGATGTCTGTCGTCAGCAGTTCATATTATAGTCACTGTCAACAGTCAACGAAATTTACTGTTCACCTATCATCTTTTTACCAGCTTCTGTTTGCTCTTCATTTCGTATTCATTTCTAATACAATATATGTATTTGCATGTGTTTCGCCACAACTTTGTAACAAAACGTAAAGGAGAGTTGGGCTATAATTCTCCACAATTAATAGTAATAGTAACACTAACTCTTTTATACCGCCTATGTCCTCGAGTATCCAAGTTCACAGGCGCTACATATAAAATCATTAACACTATTAGACACGTACAAAGAATATTTCTTTCTTACATATTCCTCAAGACCCATTTAATTGTACTTGTATAAATCGTAGTTTTCAATTATTATGCCATAGTAATACCGTACTATACGTATTTAAGTATTTGCGCGCACTGATATGAGACCGAAGGTACTGTTAAACGATCTAAAAGTAACTTGGTGGACACAATGTTTTTTTTAATATCGACAATAAAACATTCTTATAATAGACAAATGAGCATAAAACAAACAAGGTTTCTTTAAAGGGCAAAAAAAGGCAACGGTTTCGTATCATACACTTAATAGAGTTTATACAAACTAACAATTTCCACATATACTCAATTTTTTAACGTCAGCGGTTTACTCAGAATGTGACCTTAAAGTCTAAAAATCTAAAGAAATCCATGATGGCCTAGACACCACCATCTTAACCGGTGACGTATTCGTTTGGCTTGGCCTGGCCAATAAGCGCGCGGCATTCTAGGTCTCTGCTGAGGCCGGTCAGCTTCCTGCGACGTCAGTACGCTTGCCTACGGCACAACAACATCGAGTCTTCGTTTAGTTGGCGTGACATGTAGCAGCTGCTTAGACCTAAATCTGTGGTCAACAAGTAATTATGAAGTAGACATACATCACCAGTGGATGGAACAAGATCCAACAAAACGTCGCCGACCGTCGTCTTCTTAAACCCGGGGCAGGGCTGACAATATTTAGCCATGGATGGACTAAACCGTCGAAGCAACGCATATATCAAGCTGGCCGAGACATCAATGATCAGATCGCAAGAAGGTTAGTATGATGTACTATTTTTTCTGTGTATTTAATTTTGTTTTTTGCAGACGTCAAGCACACGTAACGTTTTTGTGCTGTTAAAAGTAGTGTTGACCGCCGTAGACCGGCTATCGATTGATGATGGCTCGGTCATCGATGTGTTGACGAAGCCCGATGCCGATGGCGATGTCCATCGATGACAGCTAATCTGTTTCTATGGTATCACGTCCACATGTGTAAAGACTAAGATATACTTGAACCAAGCTAGGACAATAGCACAATTTATATCATCGCAGAATTTAGTACAATGCAGAATAAATAATTTTGCCTTTAGAAGAAACTTGAATAACTGAACTTGAACATGACACGTCTTATGGGTGATAATATGTCATCGGCGGAGGGACTGTGGACTTGGATTGTCGTTGGCACTTATTTGTAAGTTCAGTAAAGTTAACTAACCGCTCATAGTGACATAGTCATTTATTTCCATTGATGTGAATGTAGGCTATGTCAGAGTAAGGTGACATTGATTAATACAGCTAGTAAAGCTTATGTTATGATCAGTGTGTTCAGATATGTGCTAAGAAACAATGAAAATGTTATGATGCTGAAAACTAGAAATTCAGTCAGTATTTATTTAAACATTAAGTTTTTACAAAGTTTTGTTAGTTGCATTTTTCTGTTAGTTTCCAATTATGAGATACACATCTGACTATATTTATCATAATTTTATCAAGTTTCTGCATGCACTTTGACACCCCACTTTCAAAATTAGTTTCACCTTCGAGTAGCAGTATTTATGACTGTTTAATGGTTGGTGGAATTCAATGATTGTTTGAAATCCATGGACAGTAGCTGCATGCATGTTTTAAAGTAAATCTTCATTTAAACTACTCTTTAAATTTTTTTTATCTCCCCAACAAGTTTTATTTTGATGTTTTATTAGCTTTTTAGATGTGACGTCGGTATCCACTGGTTAAAGATCTATTGTCACCTGTAAGTGATAATTGAAAAAAGCTAAGTTTTATTTTAGATAATTATAAAGTGAAAATTCATACACTTGATTGATATTAAAAATTGTCTGCTGCATTCTCACAATATGGCTGTGTTTCTCACTTTCTGGTAATCTCATATGGATAACCAGAGGAAATGTCAATCAGGTGATGATGCAATTAATTATTTCACGTTCCTTTGTTGTTGGTTACAGAAAACAGTGATTGTCACTCCTGTATCACATTGTGGCATCCACACGCATGTGCATACGCTGCAATTGTTGAGGAAGAAGATACGACAATGTATCTGGAGCAAAGTTCAGCAGCATTCAATGCCCTGCCTGAAGTCAGTCATCACAGCACTTTCTGGGAGCCTAGCTCACTAAATTCTGTCATACTGGACAGGTGGAGGTCTATCAGAGTTATCTGCCCCAAGAGACAGCACTTCTATGAAGGTATGACAGCAGTCGTAACTACAAGGGGACTTTTGCACAAGGGGACTTTTGGATAAGTTGCATTTGAATCCTTGCTTGTACAGTTCTCTTCACATTGCACCAAGCTCTATAAAGTAGCACATAGTAATTGCAGTATTGCTTCATATTTCTAAGATAATCCAGGTATGGCATTTGAATGAACTCCTAGTAACTGTGTCATGGGGGACAAAACACAGCTGTAAACAGTTACTGTGTACACTTATGAATACAGCTACTTGTGTAATTAATAACTTCTCTGTTTTTGATAAAATAAAATAAATAACACGTCATTATCACTGAATGTATTAAAATATAATATAAAAATACATAAAAATACAGTCACTGTATATACATGATACAAAGTGAAACATTAAGATTAGAACAACAAGTGATAATTGGGAGTGGAATGTGATAGTGGAATTCCTGGTCAATGTGTTGTTATTTAACTTATGGTTACTAATTTGGCTAATGTTTGGTTACTAAAACAATGACTTCTTACATGATTATCAAATGAAATTACAAAAAATTAGTACATGTTTATAATCATGTAGAAAAACGTTGCAAAGTTGTCTAAATACTAATCAGTTAATGCAAGCACTATATTCATTGTAGGAATGAAATCACGATTGATGTTATCTGCTCTTGCGGGGAACTATCGGCCACGTCCTGTCCCAGGCATCCCTGTTAACACAGATGTCATCTTCGAGAAACAATGATTAAACTGGAGGTTGCACAACAGAACACAAGTCCGACATAACCGTCTACCCATGCTGATGAGCCACATAATCCATGTGGTGATGGGAAAAAATTACATTTCCACTAATCACTGTACCAACAGGGGGTTTCTTGATCGGGGCAAATGTGCCAAAACCGAGTAAGGAAGATCTGCGTGCTGCATGGCTCAATCGTTTTGTACATTAGTCAAGCCTTTGAGAGCAAAGTGATATCCCTCGTGCTGCTCTCCAAGCGAGGACAGGGAACTTTGTCCTGATTAGGTGGCTGGTGCATGCTGGCAGTACTCGATGAACACTCCGGCCCAACTTGCTGTGAACCCACCAGTAAACTGCCTATAGACAGCCCACCTGAGCAACCTGAAATAAACGTGTTCAGATAAATATACATATGACATTGTAAATAAGATGAAAATTAATCAATGATCCTTTTAATTTAAAATATATAATTAAAGACACACCCCATTTCAAACATGTGGTGCTTTTTAAGAAAAAAAAATTAATGTGTGGCAGTATTATAGCATATTGCATCTAATGTTGACAATATGCACTTTTAAATCGCTGTGTGGCATTAGAAACCATTGAGGATCTATTTCTATAATTTGGAATAAAATGAATTAGGGTATTGCTAGTAAGCTCAAGAAATGTTTATTAATTTGATTGAACCATTCTGAAAGCTGTCAAACATAAACATCTTGTCTAAAACCTCTAATGACAACTCCAGTCCCTGCATTCACATATTTGGGTTGTCATCTCATAATGGATAACCAGAGAAAATTCAATTAGATTATTATTGTGAAAAGACTAGGCACTATAATTTACTCTATGATCCATTCTATACTTTGGGCAGTAGTAGGAACTATGCACTATGTTTACAAATATACCTGCCATTTTCACTACATAAAAATCATAATGGTTCCATGTGTTGTATCTATAAGTAATGATAACTATTATTTTTTATTTATAGTGCTACTTTGTTTGATGTTGTATTGTTGCTTCTTATTTGATGCATTAACGTTTATTGCAACATAATTATATAAAATGTATGCACAGTATACTTACTTGTTTGTTGATGGATCTAGTTGCCAGTTATCTATCTGTTATGGTTCAGTGCAACCAATACATTCCGAAGCACCAGTTGCTCGAAGCAGAGAATTTCAAATCCGACTTTTCGTAATACACAGCAGTCCACCTGTAAAAAAAAATCGAACATTAAGAAATTTTTATTGAATCATTGCAAACATGGATTATTATTCTGAATGAACGTAATTTCACAAAGCATGAATTCTGACACATTTCCTGTATTCATCTCGTCACTAATATCTCTGGGTTCTTTGAAACAAACTCATTATCTATGTTTATATATGACTCCATAAGACACATGCAAAATGATGAGAAGATAACCCTGCAGTTTATGTTCAAATAAAATAATCGTAACTGCCTGCCATTGCTGTGTAGGCGGTGCATTTAGATCATGATATATGAATCAATATAGTTTCTGTTATTACAAATGTGATGGGTGTCCACACCTGGGGGATGCAAAAAACAGCAAGGTACTGACTATTCATTTGTATGGATTTTT
>JAODUO010000248.1:0-75000 GCA_025642075.2 Ridgeia piscesae | reverse complement strand
TGGCCATCAAAGCGGCGATTATAGAATTGTGGGCCCTTTTAAATTCATCATTTCATATTTTGTTCTCAAATAAATATACTTCACATCACATAAGACGATCGATAACAATCAGTTTTTGCAGAACATTTATCCACCAAGTACGAGTCAGAACGGGGTGAATATATTGGGTGGATGGAGATGGACAAATTTGAGAATGCATTCGTGGATAAACCGTTATATAAATGAATACATAACCTTATTTATGCAACACAAACATTAGGCAATTGGACCTGTGCAGCAAAACATCTCAGTGCAATGTACCTTAGCTCTCCGGTAACTACTTCGCTCGCCCGCGTTTACAGTGTCTGTGTTAACATCGCATGTGTTGTTGGTGTCAGAATGATGTACTGGCGACTCGGTAGAGACATCGAGACTGCCGCCATGGACGGAACACAACGCAGAGTTCTGGTGACTGGAGCCGGGGAGTCATTCGGTCTAACCTTAGACCATAAAGGTGTGTGTCATTGTGAATTATTATGTTAAAAAATTCATACAGTTTATAACGCAGTACATATTGCAAGGAGGCGTGACCATTGTTGGCGCGACTCATTTGTTCATTTGTACTAATCTGTGCAGGCTAGCAGGTATTATGAAAGAACACACATGAGATATTGCATCGGTCAGATATCGTGTTTGGATCCGAGTCTCACAAGTTTAACTGTCGCGAAGAATGCTAACGATTTTAGTGTGTGGTATTCCGACTTGGGATATGTTATTACAAGTAATGTATATTGTTCAACGCAATCACTGTGCAGGTCGAATACTTTATTGGTGCAACAACGACATCATTGAATCAGCGTCCCCTGACGGCAGCAACAGGAAGCAGCTGTTGCAGACGAAGACCGCAGCCGACGAATTGTTCTTTGCGACCATCCTCGGAGACAACTTGTATTTCACAGATCGGAGGTATGCACTGGGGCATAGGTCGTCGACCATCATCCTCAACAACTGACTACATATGACAATTTTCTCAAGTTCCTTCCAGTTGTATCCCATTCTCTTCCTTTCCCTTATCCTGTCCCTCTGCCAGGTATTTCGCGGTTCCCCACTTATCCTCCTCATTAAAGTGTTTCTACGTAAGTGCAGGTTTCCTCTGTATGTGCCCTATCTATTTGCAATTGTGTCTTCTGTTTCAGCTATCTCTCCCTTTGCGGTATCTCAATATCTGTGTTGAAATTTGTAATATAAATCCAATAATCCAATAACGTAGATTACGAGTTATTTTGATTGTACGACAGAAAACAACGTTAGCTTCAACATATTCAATATGCAACAACTTCTACCGTTTCTCATCCACCTGTTTTCCTCCGAAGCGTTTCCATACACATGTTCTTCATCGATTGCTCTTCCGCATCCTTCCGTGCGTCCGACTAGTTCTTCCTGCATTTCTTCCACATTAAAATAGCGCCGATCTGTACAGGCCTTTCCTCATAATCAACAATTTCTTAAAGCTCACTGCACGATGGTGGTGAACATATACTCATGTTTTCACTTCTGTTCTTGCAGACACATTTGGAAGATAAATACATCTGAAGCAGGACCAACAAGACAGCAAATAGGACCAACTTTTTTCAGTCTTCTGAACGGCTTGACTGGATACAGCAGTCAACAAAATATCATAGGTGAGATGGTGTCATGTAATTGAGAATGGAGAGCATTGTATATTTGGTGAAATTACTTAAGTTTCTTCCTTATTGGCACAGTTTAATACCAACATTTTGCAATGGTTCAACACGTTATCATTGTCTCATACCCACCAGTAATTACATATTATATCTTGTGACAGAGTTGCTTCACTGCACCAGCTAATGCAAATGTTGCCACTGACACTGTTAATGATAAACACTCTCTACACGTTGTAACTTTTGTGGAGCAGAGATGCGTAACTCGAAGCAATTTGTGGCCAATCTGAGAAAGTCAGATGAATATATATATATATATATATATATATATATATATATATATATATATATATATATATATATATATATATATATATATATAATCCAGATACAACACGTTTACTTCATTTTTACTAAGTACTGACAGATAAACCTTTTAGACTGTGCACAACATCATGGGTCGAAATATCTACACTTAAAATATACGATATATTTATTGTAACAACACTTTCTTTTATAAGTATTCCTGTTAATATTAGTTGTACTGCGCCACACGTTCGATTTCAGGCACTGATGGCGTCACGTCGTGCAGTCAACAGAATGGTGGCTGTGAACACGTCTGTATCCCTCTCGCCATTGGCCGGCGCTGTGGGTGCCCGGATGGACTCTTACTGCGCCAACCTACGTCACAGTGTTCGAATGGAAGCAGTACGTTTCTGACATATTAACACGAACATTTTTCTGGAGTAAGTTTGTATCGCCTCACAAATGTCGCGATTCTCCGCCAATGTCTACGTCCTTTCGCTTCCTCAAAGCATTGGTCTGTGATCTAGTAATTGGCGATGAATTTAAACACCTACACGCACGCACGCACGCACGCACGCACGCACGCACACACGCACCCACACACACGCACACAACATGTGTAAAATTTTGCAAGTGTTTACAATAAACCTTTCATACATGTACGTGTCTAGTAATTCTTGTTATAGTGCCGCATATTGTTTTACATTTTTAGGTTTTGTGTGATCAGAAAGCAGTCTAGTAGTAAATACAGTATGTTCGTGGACAACCAACAGTTTATTGTGTGTGTGTCATTCTACTAGGTACGACGGTTGACGATTTTCTGCTCGTGGCAGATCCATATCACGAGAGTTTGTATCAAGTTAACTTGGTGAATGAGACTGTGTGGAAACTTCCCGTACGACGCCAACAGTTCTCACACGTAGCGTATGATCCAGTGGATGTGAAGGTTTACTGGAGAGTAGGCGAGACCATCACGAAGGCAAACTTGGACGGAACACAGGAAGAATACTTTGCAGGTCAGTGTGCAGTGTCCATCCATTCTGTTCGGTCATATTGATAACCGAGCAGGCAGCAGTGACAATATTATTACAATAGCGATAACGTGATAACGGAAGGTTTACGGTTATTGTCACTTTAATATAATGTGTACTGATTATGATTATAATATACTTAATATATATATATATATATATATATATATATATATATATATATATATATATATATATATATATATATATATTAGCTATTACAACGCAAACTATTTTGCTTCTAATCGTGATATGTTAACAGTTATTTCCATGTTTCCATAACGTCTTTATCATACAAAGTTTCTCCTGTTTCTTCTTAAACTGGCTACTAATCCGTCATTCTTGACCTTCCCTTTTTCATATCTTCATAACTTTCAGAATATGCCTTACCACCCGTCTCTCTCATCCTCAACAAGCTTTCCGAAAACAACTAAAGACTCACCTATTTCGCTTACACTAGCTGCCTTGATGACACGGATTTCTATTTTATGACACCGCTTTTTTAAATTGTTCTGCTTGAAACTGTATTAATTATTTGTTTTTATAATTATTTATTTTCGTTTATTTATCTTTGCCTACTTACTTATTTATCGTTGCTTATTTACTTATTTATCTTAGCTTATTTGTTTTATTTTATTTTATATCGAAACTTCATGTTAACGTGAAGCGCTTTGATTGGCATTTAGTTACTTAAAAAGCGTTATATTAAGAAACGGAATTATTATTGTTGTCGATAAAAGTTTACTCAAATATCCTACTTCCGTCTTGTACCGTCTACACTTTGTTCCAACATCAACCACATATTTAAGTACTTTTGAAGATATTCGATGTTGTTATCTTTATTTCAGGAGGGGGATGGTCACACACCTACGGTATCGCTTTCGATTTCCTATCACGATTATGGTACTACTACAAATACATCACATACGGTCATCTCATAGTTGCTGAGACCTTGGACAATCACCATAGTTTTGTTGTCATCTCTTCAAGATCAGGCACAATAATATCCATAGTGCTGGATCCACTCAGAGGGTGAGACATTAGTGACAATGTATTAACATCATGGATGATAATAATTAAATAATCAATTATTCGAAACTACAACGAATGTTGAATCACATGCGGTTATGCATACAATCAGTTGTATTTGTTTAAAGATTATATATATATATATATATATATATATATATATATATATATATATATATACATACATATATATATATATATATATATATATATATATATATATATATATATATATATATATATATATATATATATATATATGTATAAAAACTGTCGGTACTGTTGTTGTTGTTGTTTTAGTGGTGACAAAGTAAAACAAATTAAAATACCTGATATACACATTGACATAATGCAGTATTACAGCTTGTAGACCACTCACAAACATCCACAGACTTCTGGAGGACGCTATGCGTTTAGAAATAGGAAATTCTGCTTTAGCATATGCTTGTCAACTGGTAACTATTCAATAATATTGAATGACAATTTTATTCATTTTGTTTTAGCATCATACTTTGTCATTAGTGTCACCTGTGCCATCCTAACCAGATGGATTGTTTCACGCGAGTGTTTTCTATAGCACTAATCTCGACTACCTGATTTTGATCCCGATAATGCAACTTGTACGATCACATTGTGCAGTCAGAAGCGAGGGTCGTGAAGGGAGTCTGGACGGCTGTAAAAACTCTCAACTGTCTTAGTAAATCTGCTTTATAGTGAGAAACTATTTATATATTTTATATTAACGTATCAGATGTTAAATTGTCAACTAGTCGCACAACATTAAAAAAACCAGTACATAATATATATATATATATATATATATATATATATATATATATATATATATATATATATTATATACATATTAATATTTATATACTTTTTATAAATGCAGTAAGCAAATGTTTTGATGTTTTGTTGCCAGAATGATGTACTGGACAGACAACTACGTTATAGAAGCGGCTGCAATGGACGGAACACAACGTGTAATTCTAGCCGAGTCCTTGACCACATACACTGGTCTCGCTATAGATACAGACGGTATATTCTGTTATGATTATTTATTTCCGAAAATTGATAATAATAATAATAATAACGCATAATCGTCTGACTTATTTTAAACATTGTTGTTACTTTATTCAGTTGTTATTATTTACATAACAGACTAGACTGACTCGGAAAGGTTGTTTGAAGGCGACTAGGCAGTAGATGGTTGGACATTTTCGCCTGAGACAACATTTTGTTCCCGAGATGCACACATTTATCAATGCAAAACGTTAAACATATACCCACTGATGTTTTGATAGAGTATGTTGTAACATATGCATTAATACTGATGTGATACAGATGAACGGCTCTACTGGTACAACGATGAGACAATCGAGTCAATGGCTGTCAACGGCAGTGACAGGAGAGTCTTCCTACGCACCCCTAACGCGATTCCACACGGCATCAATATATTGGGAGATTTACTGTATTACACCGATAACAGGTAATGGCATATAATAAATTATAGCAACGCTATTAAATATCCACGTGTGATACATTTGAGCGATGAATATCAATCTTTAGTGAGTTGGCAGTATGGTAGACACGATGGTTAATAAAATATGGAACACCTTACGTAAGTCACAAAATAACAACCATCTAACTATGTTCTGCTGTTGTGATACGATACGATACGATACGATACGATACGATACGATACGATACGATACGATACGATACGATACGATACGATACGATACGATACGATACGATACGATACGATACGATACGATACGATACGATACGATACGATGTTAGCCGTCTAGATACTCTGTTTTTAGATGCTGTTTGTGTAACGTACATGGAATTGTTAGTTTTGTTTTGGACAGTTTTATATGGAGCGTCGATGTTTCTGATCCATATACGACTCGCCATCAAGTCGGAGTCGCCTCCTTCAGTTCCATCCAACACATAGGAGCCTACAGCAGCAGCCACTTCGTGAAAGGTGGGAGATTGTTACCGCCTCACCGCTATACGGTAGTCACCATAGGCTTAGAGAGTACTAGATCGTCATTATTACATCGAAACAAAAATACAGACAACTCGTTATGTCTTGAAGGTATAGATTGATCCACTTTCGCACTGGCAAATAACGACCCATTCTTACTGTCAGGAGGTAAATGAGGCGTACCGGTGAAAGAGGTTAACATAAACTGTGGAGAGCTGCTAATCTAGTCCTTTCGTTAGGTGGCATTGCACACTTTATTTACTCTGAACTCGCTTTTTCTGGGAGTGGATGTTTCGATGATACATAGGTAGAATACGGAGTTATGTAGCAAATAAATATGTGTTATTAGTTCGTCCTTACATGGAGTAATCGAACGAATGCCAACATTAAGCTGCCTTAGTACGTGTCATTGAGTCATTCTGGGACTTTTTCATATAGATTTTAAATAATTGTTTTTTTTCTCACTTATGTTGACCCTAAAGAACATTATCGGTACATCAACAATTACAATTTCCCCCACAAACTAAGCTCCCCGTGATAATCCCCTCAGTTACTACGATGATCTTAGTATCATCGTTGATACTATTGTCAGTTTTTGTTTTGCCACAGGCAATAACATATTCAAAGCCTGCGGCTATGTGAACGGCTCTTGCGAGGCCGTTGCATTCCCAACGCCGGCAGGACTTGTACGAGTGACAAAGGAAGGCTATTGGCTTGGCCGCAGTTCGAAATGGTCAATGACAACAAGTGAGTCTATGCTCAACTTGTTTATGGTTTTTATTCTCGCGTGCGTCTATGCGTGCGTATGTATGTGAGTGAGTGTGTGAGTGTGTGTGGTGTGTGTGTGTGTGTGTGTGTGTGTGTGTGTGTGTGTGTGTGTGTGTGTGTGTGTGTGTGTGTGTGTGTGTGTGTGTGTGTGTGTGTGTGTGTGGTGTGTGTGTGTGTGTGTGTGTGTGTGTGTGTGTGTGTGTGTGTGTGTGTGCAGGAATATGTGCTTTGGACTTTGTCGAAATGGTACTATAAAGCATGAATTGTTAATATTTTCAGATACACTGACATGTCCATGCATTATGTTATATGTTATCTGTCATTACCATAGCATTATAAACCTGGCGGAGTTCAATACTCTCTAAATGAATATATTAAAGTCTTTGTCATTAGTTGTGTATGACATCGACGTTACAACGCGGTCGAACGATATAATGTTATGGCCAACCAATGCCATATTGCAACGAAGAGTGAGTGCTGTATTTGCAACATTGCCTAAACTGGTGTATTTTACTCAATGTAACGTCTGGATAGAAGTTTATGCCTCCGGTACTGTCATTCGTGCATTATTGTAGATCGGATGCAAGACAATTTCTTGTTCGTCGCTGATTCATTCAAAGGCAGCCTTTACCAATTTGATTTACCAAGTAAGACTGTCTGGAGAGTTCCATTCCAACACGACGGGGACAGTATGTCTTTTGCCTATGACCCTACCCACTTGAAGGTCTACTGGACTAGCAGCACGGAGGTAGCCCTGAGACGACTCAGTCTTGCTGGGGTGGATGACGGAACTTTGAGCAACCTCCGGGAAAGTATGTTTTATGCAAATTCACGCAGCAATGTATGTTGTGTGATGCACACACACGGTTTATTGATACTTTATTACGTCGATTATGATAATGATGATATTGAACACAGGACATTATTATTACATCATTTAGACCTTGTAAATGTTTTGAATATGAGTATAATAACAAGAGTAAATTCTCAAAGCAACATTCCCCTAGTCCTGGTGGCAGGAAGTAGACAAGTAAAATATTGAAATAAACAAATAATAAAGGAAACGACGCGACGCGACGCGACGCGACGCGACGCGACGCGACGCGACGCGACGCGACGCGACGCGACGGGACGGGACGGGACGGGACGCGACGCGACGCGACGCGACGAGACGCGACGCGACGCGACGCGACGCGACGCGACGCGACGCGACGCGACGCGACGCGACGGGACGGGACAGTACGGGACAGTACGGGACAGTACGGGACAGTACGGGACAGTACGGGACAGTACGGGACAGTACGGGAATGTACAGTACAGTACGGGAATGTACAGTACAGTACAGTACAGTACAGTACAGTACAGTACAGTACAGTACAGTACAGTACAGTACAGTACAGTACAGTACAGTACAGTACAGTACAGTACAGTACAGTACAGTACAGTACAGTACAGTACAGTACAGTACAGTACAGTAGCAGTGCAGTGCAGTGCAGTGCAGTGCAGGCAGGCAGGGCAGGGCAGGGCAGGGCAGGGCAGGGCAGGGCAGGGCAGGGCAGGGCAGGGCAGGGCAGGGCAGGGCAGGGCAGGGCAGCGCAGCGCAGCGCAGCGCAGCGCAGCGCAGCGCAGGCGCGGCAGCGCAGCGCAGCGCAGCGCAGCGCAGCGCAGCCCGCAGGCACAGCACGAAGCACAGCACCAGCACAGGCAGCAGTACGCACGCACAGCACAGGCAGTAGCAGTACAGCACAGCACAGGCAGGGCAGCAGGCAGCACAGCACGAGCAGTACAGCACGACAGCACGCACGCCACAGCACGACGCCACAACGCACAGCACAGCCACGACAGCACGGACAGCACGGACAGTGCACGACAGTACGGGACAGTACGGGACAGTACGGGACAGTACGGGACAGTACGGGACAGTACGGGACAGTACGGGACAGTACGGTACGTGACGGTACAGGGACGGAGCAGTACGGGACAGTACGGGACAGTACAGTACGACGGGCAGTACGGGACAGTACGGGACAGTACGGTACAGTACGGTACAGTACGGGACAGTACGGGACAGTACGGTACAGTACGGGACAGTACGGGACAGTACGGGACAGTACGGGACAGTACGGGACAGTACAGTACAGTACAGTACAGTACAGTACAGCTTACAGTACAGTACAGCACAGCACAGCACAGCACAGCACAGCGCATGCAGCGTGCGTCAGCACAGCACAGGAATGGACAGGACAGGACAGGCAGGACAGGCGACGTGACGGGACAGGGACAGTACGTACAGTACAGTACAGTACGGTACAGTACAGTACGATAGACAGTACAGTACAGGCGTACGGTACAGTACAGTACAGTACAGTACAGTACTTAATACGGGACAGTAGATACAGGACAGTACAGTACAGTGGACAGTACAGTACAGTACAGTACAATACAGTACAGTACAGTGGCAATACAGTACAGTACAGTACAGTACAGTCCTTTGTACGGACAGTACATACAGACAGACAGTACAGTACAGTACTCGTACGTACAGAAATACGTAATCGACCCCCCAAAAAAAGGCACGAGCACGACCGACCGATCACCCCACGACGACACGCATTACCGCTCGCACGCCGCCGCCGCGCACGCATGCACGCACGCACGCACACACGGACGGACGGACACGCACGCACGAACGCACACGCACACGCACACGCACGCAGACACACAGACATAATATAATACAATATACATTTGTTGAAAACGTAGAAAGTGGCACTTTTAGTTGCATGATTATCTCCTTGTAATATCATAACCCATAGTAAATTAAAAAGTAGAAAATAAATGACAATTCTGTGGTGGTGAGAATGTTAAACATATCTTCCGTTGTGCAAGCCCTCGCTTTAAGTCAAGTATGATGCATGTTCCCAAAGTCACGGACGGACTAACGGACGGACGGACGGACGGACGGAGACGGACGGACGGACGTACGGACGGACGGACGGACGGACGGACGGACGGACGGACGGACGGACGGACGGACGGACGGTCGGACGGACGGACGGACGGACGGACGGGACGGACGGACGGACGGACGGACGGACGGACGGACGGACGGACGGACGGACGGACGGACGGACGGACGGACGGACGGACGGACGGACGGACGGACGGACGGACGGACGGACGGACGGACGGACGGACGGACGGACGGACGGACGGACGGACGGACGGACGGACGGACGGACGGACGGACGGACGGCGGACGGACGGACGGACGGACGGACGGACGGACGGACGGACGGACGGACGGACGGACGGACGGACGGACGGACGGACGGACGGAAAGACGGACGGACGGAGACACGGACGGAACGACGTATTCGGACGGACGACGGACGGACGGACGGACGGACGGACGGACGGACGGACGGACGGACGGACGGACGGACGGACGGACGGACGGACGGACGGACGGACGGACGGACGGACGGACGGACGGACGGACGGACGGACGGACGGACGGACGGACACACAGACGGAGAGACTGTAATGTAATGTAATGTAATGTAATGTAATGTAATGTAATGTAATGTAATGTAATGTAATGTGATGTAATGTGATGTGATGTGATGTGATGCGATGCGGTGCGGTGCGGTGCGGTGCGGTGCGGTGCGGTGCGGTGCGGTGCGGTGCGGTGCGGTGCGGTGCGGTGCGGTGCGGTGCGGTGCGGTGCGGTGCTGTGGTGCTGCGGTGCGGTGCGGTGCGGTGCGGTGCGGTGCGGTGCGGTGCGGTGCGGTGCGGTGCGGTGCGGTGCGGTGCGGTGCGGTGCGGTGCGGTGTACTGTAACGCTATATGAGAAGAATAAGAATAATGTTATTTCCTTTGCGTCTAAACCTTGCAAACCAAGCTCAGCGACGCTTCAAGACAAAACCACAACATCGATAAGACGTCCACAAGTTGTCAAAAGATGGACGGGTACTCCAGGGCGGTATGGTGGATTAGTAAGGTAATACAGGTAAGTATTAAAATGATTGCGGGATTGTGTAATAGTTTAACGTAATTTACTACTAAGAGGTAACATGTTTCATCTTGCTGCTTTTCTAGGGCGAGATCGTGGTATTGCGGTTGATGTCGTCTCCCGCCTTGTGTACTACACGGACATTGAAAGCATCTTCGCCATGAAGCTGGACGGTGGTTATCCATTTCGTCTCGTCGTTAAGAAAATTTATCCTATGAGAGCCCTGGTGTTGGATCCCCCACGAGGGTAAGCTACGTCAATTTAAATATCCGTCTGTCTTCTGCCTGCCTGCCGCCCGCCCGCCCGCCCGCCCGCCCGCCCGCCCGCCCGCCCGCCCGCCCGCCCGCCCGCCCGCCCGCCCGCCCGGTCGGTCGGTCGGTCGTTCGTTCGTTCGTTCGTTCGTTCGTTCGTTCGTTCGTTCGTTCGTTCGTTCGTTCGTTCGTTCGTTCGTTCGTTCGTTCGTTCGTTCGTTCGTTCGTTCGTTCGTTCGTTCGGTCGGTCGGTGGTCGTCGGACGGTCGGTCGGTCGGTCGGTCGGTCGGTCGGTCGGTCGGTCGGTCGGTCGGTCGGTCGGTCGGTCGGTCGGTCGGTCGGTCGGTCGGTCGGTCGGTCGGTCGGTCGGTCGGTCGTCGGTCGGTCGGTCGGTCGGTCGGTCGGTCGGTCGGTCGGTCGGTCGGTCGGTCGGTCGGTCGGTCGGTCGGTCGGTCGGTCGGTCGGTTCGGTCGGTCGGTCGGTCGGTCGGTCGGTCCGGTCGGTCGGTCGGTCGGTCGGTCGGTCGGTCGGTCGGTCGGTCGGTTCGGTCGGTTCGGTCGTGTCGTGTTCGGTCGGTGTGTATGTGTATGTTATTGTATATGTATATGTTATGTGTATGTGTATGTGTATGTGTATGTGTATGTGTATGTGTATGTGTATGTGATATGTATATGTATATGTATATGTATATGTATATGTATATGTATATATATATATATATATATATATATATATATATATATATATATATATATATATATAATATAGTTATAGTAATATTCTGAATTAACTGCACGGGGGTACACGTTCGTCCCAACAATATCTGCCAAAAGTGTCGCGAACAAATCTTCTTGGTTTTAGTGATCATTCCATCAACGTGATTGGAACTGGATTATGGAATTCGCTGCCAATGCCTATAAAATGTATTGGAACCCTAGCAATGTTGAAACATACTCTAAAGCACAATACCGCTGACAGTTTACTTTCTTTGAGCCTTTACTGCTCAACACACACTTTACTTAAATACACATTATTGCATACATGTACGTATAATGTTTAAATACATCTTTTACTTTTCTTTTCTTTTAATGAAGTGATTTAAATTATTTAACTGTTTTATAGCGATTACATCATAGGTGAATGTTTTGGTTTCAGTTTTATACAGCGTTTTTAGCATTTTATTGGAAATTCAGTTGTATAATATATATATATATATATATATATATATATATATATATATATATATAAATGTATGTATGCATATACATGTTTATATATAATTTATATACACATACATACATAAATAAATATATATATATATATATATACATTTATATAATATATGTAGATATATACATATATATATATATATATATATATATATATATATAAATAATATATATGTATATATATATATATATATATATATATATATATATATATATATAATACACACATACACACACAAACACACACACACACACACAATATATATATATATATATATATATATATATATATATATATGTGTGTGTGTGTGTGTGTGTGTGTGTGTGTGTGTGTCTGTGGTGTGTGTATGTGGTTAGGTTTGTAGGTGATTTAACAACGTTATATGACTATTGTGTGTCTGTTGTCAGGATGATGTATTGGCTAACCAGCAACTCCATAGACGCTGCGGCCATGGATGGAACACAGCTCAGAACAGTCAAATACATAAACTACCCCAGTGGCCTAGCCTTGGATTCACAAGGTCTGATTATATATGGAACATTTACCATGATATGTTACTATTTAACTATTTACAATATTTAGCGCAGACATTTCAACAATATCAATACGTTACATCTGACCTCGTAGTGTCGCCACATATAATTATACACCAATAATTTTATTGTATTTGACATGACTATTACGGAAATCTGCCACGGCCTTTGTCTTATTTAATTTCATTAGTTAACAATTAAACCTTGACATGATATAATGTTTTGTAATCTACAATACATCTATGATAAGATATGCTGCACGTTTTATCGTCCTGTTTAATTACTTCTTGAGTATACCATTAGCATGGCCAACTATGTTTTACTTAGTGCCGAAACGACACACGGGTGCGCCGGTGTATCGCGATACAAACAGCACCATATGGTACTCGATACACACTATCCGATACACAATATACTATAGTGGTAGGCAAGCCAACATTCGCCTCATATTTGTGAATCAAATAATATCCAGTGCAATTCACACCTGTCTGTGAATCGATAATATATCGTGTTATAACGTCGAGAACGTGCATATAATCAACTAACGTGAAATGTGTACACACTAGTCTGTTTCAATGCACGCATTAACGTGACATCTGCAGTATCGTTGTTTTATCGGAGTGAGCACAGATATTCGTGAGCAACAGCCTGCTTGCTCCTCATTCGCCATTTCACCTGGAAGCTGCTCTTTTGTTTTTGGTAAAAGAGTTGTAGAACAGAAATGTTAATTATTTCTGAAATAGTACTGATTTAAAGCCACTGTAAATGTGACCTATTTAGTTTTCGTTTATATTTACTCATGTATCCACACGTACCATATCGTGACTTCTACGTCGCGATACCAATAGTATCGCTAAGTAGTGTATCGTACCGGATTTAGTGTTTTGTAACCATGTGCATCAGGCCTGTGTGAAATAAGTCATAACATAAATTCATTTAACATATTTTATATAAAATAGTGTCAAAAAGTATCTCAGTTGTGACTAACTATTATATGTTCAGTTCAAAACATAATTGTGTTGATTATTACCGTGTTCCGCGGTGAAGATATGTATACACATTACATAAGATCACTTCGCTTTGTCATAATATATGTCCATGTTGCTACCTACGTTTAATTTTGATACGTGATGACATACGTAATGCAAATATGTAATGAATGCATATTACCCTTCAAACCACCATTTTTAATGCTTGATATCATTGTACATTGTTTGAATATCTCATTTGAGAATTAACAACATAGGATGGTCATACCTTGGCTTGTTGCCTCACTTAGGTGGTCGACTGTATTGGAGCACGTCGACCTCGATCTCACACGGGGCTGTTAACGACAGCGATATGACACTTCTGATGGACGACTCGGACATAGAAATAACTGGGCTGGCCTTTCTAGCAGGGAATATATACTACGTCGACAGATATAGCAGGTACACAGACACACTGTGAGACATAGTACTGTTTGTACGGACACTTAATATAGCATCGTCTTATTACATATATGTACCACCGTACAGCAATACATACTAACCCTTGAATAAACGTTGTCAAAACGTCATATCTCACTGCCATCGATATTTGAAAAGGTTTGCGAGTCATGAGTAGCAACAGTCAAATAAATATGTAAAACGACGCATTATAATATTAATAATATCAACGCAATCTTCACAACTCTCGCTTGTTAAGCAATACTACAAAAGAGCGTCATGAGAACAACATTTGTCTGCCTTGACAGTGAGCATGCTTACTGTTGCTGGTATTGTATTTGCTCGTAGGTACATTTTGAAACTCGACCTTTCCGAATCGGAACCGACACCTCAACCTGTTGGACCCGCCATCTACGGATATATCAGCGACATTATTGCACACAGCAGCTCACAGCACACACAGGGTGAGGGGAACACGACAATGTTACGTATACATTGACTACTGTACGAATGTATCTGGATGTGTTATTTGTATTACGTATGCTACATAACTATTACAAAAAGCGTTTCATTAGTTAATTAGTGTCACTTCTGACACTGTTATCTTACATGTCGCGTAGACTATAGTATATGTATAATTATAAAATATATATATATATATATATATATATATATATATATATATATATATATGTATATATGTATATATGTACATACACACATGCACAAATGCACACATGCACGCATGCACGCATGCACGCTTGCACGCATGCACGCATGCACGCATACACGCATACACGCACACACGCACACACGCATACACGCATACACGCATGCACGCATGCACGCATGCACGCATGCACGCATGCACGCATGCACGCATGCACGCATGCACACATGCACACATGCACACATGCACACATGCACACATGCACACATGCACACATGCACACATGCACACATGCACACATGCACAGATGCACACATGCACACATGCACACATGCACACATGCACACATGCACACATGCACACATGCACACATGCACACATACACACATGCACACATGCACACATGCACACATACACACATACACACATACACACATACACACATACACACATACACACATCGTAAGTGATACTCAACTTAAAGACAAAATGTTCATGCTCTCAGAGCCATGTCAAGATGCTATCGAAAGAGCATTATTTGAGAACAGCAGCAAACTCAGTAGTCTCTGGCAAGATAAAAAGAGGCAAAAAGACGGGAAGACAGGGGGAAGACGGGTGTGAGGGGCAATGGCAACAGAAGAAGAAGCAACATCCTCTTAGAGCAGAAAGTACATAGTAAGCAACATAGAATATACAGTAACTGTAAAAAGTGCATAAACAGGTATCGACGTTATAATGGTTATTGGTGTTAATTTACTTATAACCGCCAATGTTGTTAATTTTGTTTCAGTGTCAGGCGCCCATGCAAACGGTTCTTGTGGGATAGATAATGGCGGTTGCAAGGACATATGTCTGTCCACGCCCCAAGGACCGCGATGCGGTTGCTGGATTGGTGCCGAGTTCAACATTGGGCCCAACTGCTCGGCTACGAGTAGGTTTTCGTTATTTAAATATTTAGTTTCTAGCAGCGGTAGCAATGGTGTATATTATGTAATTGTTTCGGACGTACTCAATGTTATATATCGTTCGTAATTGTGTTTACGGCGATGATCGCATTCTGCTGAAAGAGTAGCAATATATTGTATATTAATTATAACTTAGTACGTAAACGATTGTGTTATGTTTGTACACATGATAAATTATGTTCGTATTATATCGGTATGGTGGACAGTTAGGACAAATAATCATATGAAAATACGATTGTTAGATAGTTAATGTACTGAGTCCATTCAACGTTTATTTTGCAGAATTGACTTATTATGTTCGCGATGTTATCTATTATAAGAGCGTATAATTATATATTGCGTATCGTTTTCTAGACTATTGTGCCAGCAGCCCGTGCCAGAATGGCGGAACATGTTTGAACAAGAATGGAACTTTCGAATGCATCTGTTTGCCTGACTTGTACAATGGAAGTACCTGCGAAACCAGTAAGTTTGAATGTTCGGTATAAAGTAAGCGTTCGCATAAGGGCGCACGCTTGCACACATACACATATGCATGCATGCACGCACGCACGCACGCACGCACGCACGCACGCACGCACGCACGCACACACGCACACACGGACACTCACAAACACAAAGAAGCACACATCTAGCTTTCTTTGAGTCTTCTATCATATCTATGTGTCAACCATAATTGATTATCACTAGCAAGAATGACAATCCTCCGGATATAAGAAATGCTTAGATAATATTCACATATATTCGAAACGTTTATATAAAACAAAGGAGCAATGGCAAACCTCGAAGATTGTACTTTTCGTTATATATTGTACTGAACACACACACACACACACACACACACACACACACACACACACACACACACACACATATATATATATATATATATATATATATATATATATATATATATTTATATATATATATATTATAGATCATACTCCTAGACAAGCAGGGTAGAAAAATCCATGATCAAGATAAGAGCATAGAGCAGATAGAGGAATTCTACCCTGAGCTATGCGACAGTGAAGAGAGTTCCATTTCGAAGACACTTGCTAAGCTGTACACTAAATGCTTATCAGAAAGACGAATACCCACAGCATGGAAGAACGATAAGATGGTGATAATCTTCAAGAAGGGAAATAAGAAAGACCTCAATAAGTACAGACCGATATATAAAGTACTCACGAAAGTACTAACGAAAAGCCTAGAGAAAACTCGACGAAAACAGCCACCAGAGCATAGTGAATTCAAAAGCAGATTCTCAACGACAAACCACATCCCCATCGTAAACCAACTGAAGGAGGAGTGCAGAGATTATAATATCGCAGTCTGCCTCGCATTCGTGAACTACGTGAAAGCCTATGATTCAGTGCAACCTCAAGCAGTATTGACCTCGCTTCAAGAACAGAGTTGATATGATGATGATGATGATGATGATGATGATGATGATGATGATGATGATGATGATGATGATGATGATGATGATGATGATGATGATGATGATGATGATGATGATGACGACGACGACACAAAACTCCTGAATGATATCTACACCAACAGCTCGATGAAAGTCCACCTACACAAAGAAAGCAACAAGATCAACATCAGGAGAGGAGTACGACAGGGAGATTCCATATCGCCAAGCTGTTTACGGCAACACTCGAAAGCGTATTCCGACAACTAACTTGGGAAACCAGAGGCCTGAAGATAGACGGCGAATATCTTCGTCATCTTCACTTCGTTAACTCATATGCGCTAATACACCACATAAACTACAACAAATGCTACACGAATTAGCTGATGAAAGTCAAAAGACCAAGTCGAAGACAAAGGTAATAACGGAAAATGACACACCAATATAATGTCAACAACACTCAGACCGAGAACGTTGAAAGCTAAATCTACCCGTGACAGAGATGCAACTCCAGATACAAAAACTAAGACAAGGAGAATCAAAGAAGAATCACCGCCGGGTGAACAGCATTCGGCAAGCATCGCGGCATTTTCTAGGGTAACACTGGAACATGCTTGAAGAGACAAGTATTCAATTCATGCGTACTTCCAGCAATGACATACAGCGCGGAAACATGGGCACTCACCACCCAGGAAAAGAACAAGCTAATAGCCGCACAAGCAAAGATGGAAAGGAGTATGTTGAACATCACATACCGGGACAGAAAAACAAACAAGAGAAAAGACATAGATCACAGACGTGATTGAACAAGTCAGAAGACGGAAGTGGACTTGGGCAGGGCACGTCAGCAGAATACGAGATAACCGATGGACACTGCGTATCACCACCTGGAAAGTCTACGAAAGGAAAAGAACTGGAAGAAATCCGGCGAATCAGTGGAGAGACGAACTAGATGACTACTAGAAGGGTACCATCTGGCAGAGGATAGCGCAAAATATGCAGATGTGGAAGCAGCATGCTGAGGCCTTCCTTCACCCAACTACGGGACACTATGGCTGCACAACGATGATGATGATGATGATGATGATTATATATATATATATATATATATATATATATATATATATATATATATATATCCAAATGTTCTTCTTGCAGCTATCAGATACAAGTACTATCAGTACGGCCCGGCTCAAGGCGACACCAATATGAGAACTGACCAGGGACTCAACTGTGACATGAACAACAAAAGCTGTAACTCCAGATCTATAAGGACCCCGAGGATCCAGATATTTGGTGGTCGGTACAAGCATGTGACGGTAAGGTGTAGACTGTGTCCGTATCAATACAACGGTGTTAAATCACCATCTGGTATCAATTCAAGTTCATTCGAGTTAAAATCGAAATAATATTATGTTAAAGAAAACACAACGATAGTCATAGAGTTATTTACTGGACATATTTGTATAGTCCACTCTTTCTGGAAGGCATATTTCGTACCTGGGATATTTGAATGTTAATTGCTAGACGACAACGTCGTAATGGTAATAACTGATGTCCTTGATTACTTTTATTATTATTATTATTATTATTATTATTATTATTATTATTATTATTATTATTATTATTATTATGTATTACTTTATTTATTCAGGTCATACAACGTTTTAAAATAATATACAATATTATTTATTAAGACATCGTTGCACAATAATAAACGCATATAGTTAGCTGCAGTTGTTACCAATATAGGTATTGTAATGCTGCCAGGCTGGCCATTTTTCTCCATCATATATTTTAAACACACAAAATAAGCAATGACGTTGGCCATCATAGCGGATATATGTGTTTTATTTGCAGATTTACACGAACGGATACATAACCTTTGGATTGGGGTTCAAAAATCGGAATCCAAAGAAACTCCACATGGACATAATGAGTGCAGCCAAGCTCAAGAAAATTGAAAAACGTGGGATGGCCCTGATGGCCCCTCTGTGGACAGACAACGACGCCACCCAAGGAGACGTCTACTATCACATCTACGACTTGGCCAACGCCGGCTCAACAGCCACGGACCTGGCTCGTGTACAGGTCTGCACATCTTATCATGTCAATCATGTCATTTTCACTGATTTAACAGACGTGTTCACGTTAAATACAGCACACATTTTGCTACAAATTATTAGTTCGAATTTGTCTAATTGCTTGAAGGCCAACGCGTCGTTTTTGCGTAATGTTATTTACAGTCAATTTGTACATATTTTGCAATGTCCCATAAATGAGATGACCTGTTGCCAGTGTTGACATGCCGACTGTTGCAGCACGCCACCGCCCACGCGAAGGATGACGTCCTCGCCAGCAGTGGTGTCTCCGTCACCGATGTCAGCTGGGTGATGGTGGTGACGTGGAGTAACATGATGCCACGCATGTATCTCTCGCAATACGACCAGGTAAGTAGATAATAGCTTTATTGTTACATTCACCAACGGTACGAGCCAACTGTAAACTGCGTCACTGCCGTCACGTTATAGTTTTAGCAGGAAAACATAACTTGCTGGTGATATTTACTGTGACTATATATATATATATATATATATATATATATATATATATATATATATATATATATATATATATATATATATATATATATATATATATATATATATATATTTGTTTGAGTCAAACACATTCCAAGTGATCATTGCCTATGACCCATTACGGTACCAGACATTCATGATATACGTGTACAAGAACATGGGTTGGGACTGTGAATACCAGATACGACCGAATTCGATAGGGCACTTATCAATAACAGAGAACGAGAAAGAATCCCTGCAGTTGGCGCCATCCATGACATCGACTGCTTTCCGTCTTCAATATCAGATTGGCAACACCGGTGAGTTGAGCGGGCAATAGTAAGTAACCGAGCTCACGATGCCGTAAGGCCCGTCGAAACATAACACCTACAACTGTCTTCACTTTATCTTTCCATTATATTTCATACAGTCGTCACTTTATCGTTTTCACACACACACACACACACACACACACACACACACACACACACACACACACACACACACACACACACACACACACACACACACACACACACACACACACACACACACACACACACACACACACACACACACACACACACAACACACACACACACACACACACACACACACACACACACACACACACACACACACACACACACACACACACACACACACACACACACACACACACACACACACACACACACACACACACATATATATATATATATATATATATAACCGAATATGTATTTAATTAATAACCAGAAATTCACTGATAATGACAAAATATTTATCTAAGTATTATTTATATATATATATATATTGTCTACTACTTTAATATATATATATATATATATATATATATATATATATATATATATACATTTTATTTATACATTATATAACATGTTTTTTTGTTATTAATTAATAGATATATATATATATATATATAATATATATATATATCCTATATATATATATATATATATATACATATATCCTACATATATAAACTAGAAGAAAATACATATAAATAATGCTTATGTAACATGTTTATTTTGTCATTGTTTTATTTATCTGTTCCTTATTAATTCAATAAAAAATTACGTTTTTATAACGTTTATATAAAATTGGTGTTTTATACACATTAAGTTTTTTTATTTAATGTTTTGTGCTACTAACAACTTGAAAGGCATTTTGCAGAGGTTTTTGTTTGAAATTATGCTTGTATTAAATAATAATAATAATACGAATTAATAATATTATGTAAAATCGAATTGTGTGTTGCTACAATACAGTTATTACAGAAGCGAAACAATAATATTATACGCAATACCACCCCTAAAAATACGGCTGCATGTGTGCGTGTGTGCGCGCTTGCGAACGGGCGAATGTGGTTGACCATTCTCTATAATAACCAAACAACATGAAGACTTAGTGTTTCATAAGAAATGCTGTGGCACTTGAAGCTGGTTTCATAACGTGACACCTTATAAGTTGCCGTTTGTTGTCTAGTATGGCATTTTATATGCATGTATTATATATATATATGTATATATATATATATATATATATATATATATATATATAAAAATTTATATATATATATATATATATATATAAAATTATAATATAATATATATATATATATATATAAATATATATATATGTATATAATATATATATATATATATATATATATATATATATAAAGTTTGGATCTCAGGAAGACGTGGCTACTACTTGTTCACTATTGCATCTGGGAGTCGAGAGATTAACTACGATCAGATCTGCTACAACTGGATGCGAGGCGAGCTGAAGCGTATATCGACTGTGCGGTCCAACTGGCGTCGTTCTCTGACCTGCCCATGTGACATGCGTCTTGCAAAGACTGACGGCCGCTGGAAGTTCGACGGGAGACAGTTCAATGAGACGGGTGGTCAGAGACGATGTCTCTACGAACGCTTACCTCGGGGCTTGTCAACACAGGTAATACCGAGCACAATCCTGTGGCTGTGTGTTGTGGTGCTGGATGTTGTGGTGGTAAGGGTAGTGATGTTGATGGCTTTTTGAAGTAAGTTCCGATCATCTAGATCTGACATGTATACGTACGTACGTACGTACGTACGTACCACTATTTACGTACGTATACATACATACATACATACATACATACATACATACATACATACATACATACATACATACATACATACATACATACATACATACATACATACATACATACATACATACATAAATACGTACGTACGTACGTACGTACGTACGTACGTACGTACGTACGTACGTAATACATACCGACACACACACACATACATACATACGCACCAACGCACGCACGCACGCACGCACGCACGCACACACACACATACATACATACACACACACATACATACATACATATATACATACATATATACATACATACATACACACATACATACATACATACATACATACATACATACATACATACATACATACATGCATGCATGCATGCATACATACATACGCACGCACGCACGCACGCACGCACGCACGCACGCAAGCACGCACGCACGCACACACACACACACACATACATACATACATACATACATACATACATACATACATACATACATACATACATACACACATACATGCAATATCTTCCCTCTAAGTGTAAGATAATTTTGAACATATCATAAATGCATTTCCGTCATTTAAAATATACCTTATAGTGTAATAACATTGCATATCCATCGCAGCCCAACCTGAGCTCTGCTTAACAATGTTGATTATCCTTTGTGTTTGGACTCCTAGTATATAGGCGCAATATAATTACCTTGTTATTATTAGTATTACTACAAAATGGCAATACATATCGATACCACCAACACCACACTAACAATTATTATGTTGCAACCACAGTCAAAGCATAGCACTGGTCAACACTACTAGCTTAATTAACGGTGTCTCATTACTTCACGTCATACTGGTGCTGTAATATTACAAGTGTCTACACAGTTATTCGGTGTACAGGAATGCTGCTACAAGGCGTCGGGGGCTCTCGTCATCGCTGCAGACGGCAGTGGAGGTCAACTGTTCTTCTACCATCCTCGCTGGCAGAGACTGCATCAACGGGCTGACGTAAGGCCGAAGAATTGGTGCTGTAACCTTACTGACAACTGTGAATACTTCTACCGAATCCGGCCAATGGATAGATGTTCTGGGTATAAGACTCTGACCAATGGTAAGTCAGACATAACATTGTTGTACAGACATTTTGGTAGGCAGTAGTTTGAAGGAAATATTTAACTACGGTGGGGTTTTGACCGACATTACATAATATGTGTCTGTGTCTTTGTGTGGATCAACTTATGAAGACAGAAGAACAGCAAGTGTGTTATTCATGGTACGCTGTGCTCATTGTAACATGGTAAATGGAGAATTGGTCAGTGACGCGGTGATAAAAATGTAATGTAATGGTTGTTGAGTACATGTGAACGTCACTTTGGGACTCAGTAAAAATGACCCGAATGACGAGGTGACCGTTCTAGCGACACAAATTTTGTATACGTTACTGTTACAAAAATAATGTGGATAGCCTTAATTGCGTGCGAGGTGATATTATTACCAAGTTGAACGAATAGCGCCCTCCTCTTTAGTTAGTCAGAGGTAATTTATCAGATTATGTGAAGTGACAACCAATATACAATTTTAATATATGTGCTGTAAATAAACCGCAATAGCAGTAGCTATATGACGTCAAATTTGAATCCATGCTGGAAATTTACTTAATAATTATATAACACGTTGCACTCGGCTGCACATATTGACAGTAACTTACTCACTTTGTCTGAGAATTTATCAGCTAATACACAAACTAAGTATGTGTTTGTATATGCAGTTATGTTATGTGCCTTTCATCGTGTAATTTGATCGGTCGATCGATCGTTTGAATGATTGATTGGTTTGATTTATGCATTTACTTACTTATTTAATTCATTGATCCAGGTTGGTTTTATGGAGACCCACACATCAGCACGCTGGACGGCTTCCAGTACACCTTCAACGGCCTGGGCGAGTACACACTCATAGAGACGACGCAGGTCGACTTCACGCTGCAGGGCCGCACAGCGAAAGCCATTGACAAGAACGGCGTAGAGAAGAACGCGACCATCTTCAGTGCTTTTGCTGCGCGAGACAAGGGTTCTGATAACATACACATTGAAATGACTGACCAGAAGGACGGTGCGTGTGTGTGTGCGCGCGTGCATATACGTGCGTGCGTGTGCGCGCGCTCATGTGCGTGTGTCCATGTGTTTGCATGTAAATGTTCGAAGTGTAGTCATAAGAGGCACACGTTTATTCATGGCCGGGTTTGATTAATGTACTCCTCCTTTCGCAGATAGGTAAGTGTGCGTGCGCTCAATGCATGTGCTCGTTCTCGAAAGCGTGTGTGATAAGTTTCTGGGTTTTCTTCAAGCACTAAGTAGCTGCAATACATGTTCAAAAAAATTATTTCTGATGTAGGTCTTACGGTGTTCGTTGCAAATGAGGACATAACTGGCTGGTTCAAATCGTCAGATGTGGGTAATGACGTAGAACACACGGGTCTCATCATCACAAAGACGAACACCACTCAACTCATGGTGGCCTTCAACTCTGGTAGGATCACAGACTGAATAGTTGATCTACAAAGACAAATGTCACGAGAATGATTGGTTTCAGTGCAAATAGTCGCAATGCTTTTGAAAGGACGTAACCCCGGTCTTCGTTATTATAATTACAATAATTGTTATTGTATTATTATTGTTATTATTATTATTATTATTATTATTGTATTATTATTATTATTATTATTATTATTATTATTATTATTATTATTATTATTATTATTATTATTATTATTATTATTATTATTATTATTATTAGTAGTAGTAGTAGTAGTAGTAGTAGTAGTAATAGTAGTAGCAGCAGTAGTGTGTTGTAACAACAGCTATGGTATCAATAGAAAGTAGGAATAGAAAAAGAGCAGTAGCAGTAGCGGTAGCGGTAGCGGTAGCGGTAGCGGTAGCGGTAGCGGTAGCGGTAGCGGTAGCGGTAGCGGTAGCGGTAGCGGTAGCGGCAGCAGCAGCAGCAGCAGCAGCAGCAGCAGCAGTAGCAGTAGCAGCAGCAGTAGCAGTAGCAATAACAGTAGCAGTAGCACTAGTAGTAATCGTATACATTATGTTGTAGGGACAACTATAGTAGCAGCAGAAGTATTGTGTCATTGAAAACCGATTGGTAAAATAAGCATGAATGCGTTTGTATGCGGGTGTTTTGTTGTAGGGTTCTCGCTGACAATAGGTGTTAGTGTAGAGCAACTCGACATCACTGTCGGAGCTCCAGATACATTCAAGAACCAAACCAAAGGTTTGATGGGTGTCTTCAATGGAGATGCGACTGACGACCTCCTGCCACCAGGGGAGAATGCACGGCCACTGTCAAACAGCTCGTCAGAGAAGACAATATTCACTGACTTCGGCGAACTATGTAAGTGAAGCAAACATAAATGGCACATCATAACGATTATCATATAAGTCAATAGACAATCGAACATACAACGTTTGCACAACTATTATTCAAAACATTAACACTAAAATCCTATAACATTGTCTTTATAAGGTGCTGATTCTCGAGACAATGGCTCAGATTGGGTTTTGTAAGTCAACCATGTTACTTTGTTAAAATAGTACATCATAACAATTTTGTATCTTCATTGTTAGCGATGTACGTATATATTCACATGACTGTTTTAGATACTGCTTCTGTAGGAAGTGTTAATCTTGATTTTGTAAATATGTTTAAAGAACTCGTTACGTATGTTTTAAATGACGTAATTTGTCTACGTTGTACGAAGTCACAATTCGTTGTCAACTGTAACTCCTACACACACGGCTGCGTCTGTGTCCAGGGAGGGTCAACATTGTGGACTCACTGTTCCACTACGCCTCAGGGGAGACATACTCGACATACGCACGCACTGGTTTCAAGCCACTGTTCATTGAAGATGTACTTCTTAGCATGTCACCTGAACAGAAGACACGAGCCCAGGAGACGTGTGGGGACAACAGGGCGTGTCTCTTTGACTTTGCCGTCACAGGTATGCTTTAGCATGCAGCATGATACGTTGCAAGACGTTCACAAAACCAGTACAATAAAAACAACCGTGAGTGGACTAAATAGGTAAATGTCCCTCTGTAGACATTAATGTGATGTTATCGCAGCCATTATGTTGCCAATTAAAACATTTATGGGGTAGGTGAGTGAAAAAGAAGGGTAATATATATATATATATGTATATGTATATGTATATATATATATATATATATATATATATATATATATATTATATATATATATATATATATATATATATATATATATATATATATATATATATATAGTATATGTATATGTATATGTATATGTATATGTATATGTATATGTATATGTATATGTATATGTATAGTATATGTATATGTATATGTATATGTATAGTATATGTATATGATATATGTATATATATTTCTATATGTATATTATATATATATATATATATATATATATACATATACATATACATATACATATACATATACATATACATATACATATACATATACATATACATATACATATACATATACATATACATATACATATACATATACATATACATATACATATACATATACATATACATATACATATCTTCTATATACACGTAACATACAACATGTTATTTACGTTCTGTTGGTTGTTTTGGCCATGAAGTATTTACCTATCGTGTATGTGTCATGTTATCGTTGCCAAGGCCTAATAATGCACGGAATGAGGTTATTACTTCCAGGAAGGAAAGACGCGGCGGCTGCAACGTTGGAAACGAACTCAAAGAACAAAGCGTTGGCTAATATTTTATGTAAGTTAGCAATTTAAATGTACATGTCATTTATGCCATTTGTACGTTGCTCTATGGCTGTGTGTTAGCTAGCATCACTATATTTGATCACCATGTTGTTTCGGTAGATTCAAAACACTATCTAACAACAAACTACAAATTTGCTGTTGTTACAATGCCCAGTTTGTATTTATACATCGCATGCTCACATCCACACATATAATATCGTAATTATTATAGATATAAACATGTTGTCAAACGAACGCAATGTTATGTTCAGGTAAATACCCCTGTTATGACGCGTGGTGAGGAGTTTTGACAACTGACCACAAATGGCGTGACGTATTTTGTGGATGGTCCGAAGCATATACGTGAATACTTTATTGCAACGTGTAATGCGATCTATGTGACATGCGTTAATTGTTTTATCGCAGCCAACGCAAGTCCCAATATCAGCGTAGATGCTGTGCTCAATGCTACTTTGGGAGCGGAGAGCAGCCTGACTGTCAGCAAGTTCGACCCTGATGGTGACGAGGTGACAGTCACCCTGGATTCGCCGCCAGATGGCTCCACATTTGACGGTGTTACCTTCAAATGGACTCCCGTCACCTTGAAACCTGTGAAAATATCGTACGTCTTCCTTTTGTTTTTATACATCTGCTATATCATCGTTACTAAATAAAATAATATTAATGCTTTGAAAAAACAGTTGTATCAACGTAGAAGGCGATTTCAGTCCGTTGTCTTCAGGTTCTCCGTGTCAGATGGCAAGGGAGGTGTCGCGTCCGTTGTTGTCATGATACTTTATATAAATGTCCACTCTCAGGTTCTCCGCATCAGACGGTAAGGGAGGTGTCGCATCCGTTGATGTCATTGTGAACTTATGCGACTGTTCGGGACACGGAGAATGTCAGTTTGACCAACTTGCTGAAGGCTACGAACGGAGAATGTCATTTAGGGTCGTCCAGTGCCACTGCTCAAGGGGATGGGAAGGTGAGGCTTAAGATTGAAGTGTTCAATAAATCTTTGTCTTTGCTGAGACTACTATCATCATAACCATCATCGTCATGACGATATTCTCACTAATGGTGCCTCCTCAATATATAACTGGCTGATCGCATTTTTTATTTATATTATATAATAAGGCAACATTTCTTAGAATTTCTTCGTTCACATTAATTGTTACTGGTTCTTGGCCACTCACATAACCATGCGGCTGATCATTTCATTACCTTAGCACGTTACTGTATATGTAATTATTTTATTAAATCAAATGCAGGTTTTACTAAAACTTACATATCTGGCATTTAGAATAACCGGATTCTCGATGGGCTAAGCCAATTGTGGAAACATCTGTGGTGTACGTATGTGACCAGTTCGTGGTTGTGACATTTTTGGGTACAACTTGCCAACCACATGGTAATTGTAATTGCTTTGGACCAGAGCATGCTATTATAATCAGCCGATTTAATAAAACTATAATTGCTTATATTTCTTAACGATTTTCCATTATTACTACATCCAATTGTGAATTTTGACCAGTAGTGTGTTTTGCCAAGGCGGTTCATAAGTAATTCCTACTTGGAGGGTGTCTCAGAAATAGTTGATCGGGTACTGGATATGTACCGTATAGTTGCAGCTATGCATTCCCACACACCGCACACACATCTATTGGTATAGCGACAATGCCCGAAAGAGAAATTTATACAAAATGTCATGTAAGAATTGTTGCGTGGCGGCAACCAACGGAGGGAGTGGATAATTGTCATCATTACTGCTGTTTGAATTATCAGTAGTTTCCTCTTTTCTGAAACTCTGTCGCAGGCGACTACTGTGAAGCCGACTACGACGGGTGTCAGGACAACCCTTGTACCGAGGGCACAGACTGCACGGACCTGACAAGCAGCAGAAGAAGTGTCGACGGGCCGACAAGTACACCTGCAGCGAGTGTCCTCCAGGGATGAAGAAAGACGATGACGAAACTTGTTTTCGTAAGCAGCTATTTAAGCAATATAGCATGCATGCCGTCTTAAAGTTTGACTTTACTGTGTGTATATTATGTTTAAACAAATTGCTCTTTTCTCGGGGCTTGTAAATAAAAAGTACCAGCGTTATCAGATGGCTTTCATTTCATTCTCTATGATTGCTAAGCAGAAACAAACAACAGTAAAGTCTATCCTAATCCTAAACTGTATTGATGTTTACAATTATCTATGGACATGTAAATTTTCTTGTAAAGCATATTGGTTATTCATAAGCGTCGTAAGCGTCATAAGCATGTCTTTCCATGTCACACTAATACTACACATAACAATGGCGTACGCATATGTTATTCTAGTAAATATAGAAACGTTTTTGTTGCAAAGTAACCTCACAAAGGTAAGCTGGCTGAAGTATTTACAATACATGTTCCACTGCTCTACAGCAATGAACGAGTGTGACCCTAAGGACCCAACACACGCCTGTGCACAGATTTGTGTGAATCAAAAGGGTAGCCACACGTGTGCGTGTGAAGATGGGTACAGACTGGCAGAGAATGTGAAGAACTGCAGTGGTAAGGACGAACATGCAAGGAAAACCAACCACGTGTATTCACAACGTCCCAAGTATACACACACATTTAATGACGCTGAACAATCTCCGGAGTCACACCGACCAACCAACAGACGTGAAAACTGTCATCATAACTAATGTTACTCTATACCAAAAATATAAAGTAATATGAATATCATTACAGTTGCAATATAAAATATCAGTAGGAATAGTTATTTTAATGTGCTTGTATGGTGTTGGTTATAGTCATGTTTTGGTTGTCGTGTTGTACAGACATTGATGAGTGTGCCGAAGGAACGTCTCCGTGTGAACAGCAGTGTACGAACACAAACGGCAGTTTCCAGTGTTCATGCTTCAAAGGCTATTCTCTCAACGCGGACAACTTCACGTGTGCCATTGGTAAGTTCCTTAACACGTACATTCACAATAAATAG
This sequence comes from Ridgeia piscesae, assembly GCA_025642075.2. Lineage (NCBI taxonomy): Eukaryota > Metazoa > Annelida > Polychaeta > Sabellida > Siboglinidae > Ridgeia > Ridgeia piscesae. The sequence continues at coordinate 45,189 of JAODUO010000248.1, read as the reverse complement.
CAATGACAAGATCGCTGCGTGTTTCACGCTGATGGTTATCGCTCTCATTGCCACTTTCAACATATCATAGTTGAACGTCACTTTATCTTAGTAATTGTACTTTCTTTAATTATGTTAGTTTGCTTCTGTCGGTATCACTGCCATTTATGTCGAGGTGTTAATATTTTGCCACTTAACTGTTTCCTTTGCGTGTTGCGCATATTTGTCAACTTATATCCTTATTAAACTGTCGTGCTTACTTTTAAGTATTATTAATGTTTGGATGTCTTTCTCGATATGAATGTAATGTTATATATCACGGCGGCGTTTGTAGATTAAAATACTTAAACGTATATTTGTACATCCACAGATGAAACCAGCTATAACACATCGGAATGTAAAAAATTGGGTTGTGAACACGGATGTAAGCAGACAACAACAAACAGTTACGAATGTTTCTGTCGACCTGGTTACCGCCTTGGAAACAATTCTTCAAATTGCTTCAGGTACTCGGGCAGCAGGCTTACTTGTCGTCGCACTGATAATATGTCTACGGGACTGAATCCATAGATGCATAGTCAAAATTGTATTCCTTATCATCGGGTAAATAGCACAGACAGAACAAATCAGCTGTGCCAAGGTTAGGGAAATATCAACGAGTGATTTACCTGTATGAAGCGCTGTGGCGCTGTGGCTAGAACATATATCTCACAGTTGAGAGAACCCTGGTTTGAATTATGTTCGGCCGTGTCAAACTTTGTTCAATTTCATTCGCGTTACATTGCTTCAGTTGAATCAGCTGTATGAATGAGTACCTGACTACAGACACTGGTTGATATTTATGCACGAATAATATTCGCGTACTAATGTAATGACGCGGCTTGAGTGGGAAGGAGCGCTAGCGTCTCCATAGGAGTTGCTAATCTGTCAATTCACCTCTCATTCCGCATGGTATACTAGACGTGTTACCACCCATCTGCTTATGCAAGCCTACCGTGATTTCACTAATCATGATTGCTCCACGACGCGAATTATGATCGAAATGTGAATCCCACAGTGTAATGATCTTTTTGTTACAGATATCAACGAATGTTTGACTAACAACGGAGGATGCGCTCACAACTGCACCAATTTAATTGGTGGATTTAGTTGTAGCTGCTCTGACGGCTTTCGATTAATGAATGACAAGAACAACTGCAAACGTGAGTAGGGATGTTGGGCGGATCAGTTACTGTGGTCTCGCTAAACTCTCGTTACAAGAACTACTGAGAACACATGTGCAAGTTTACACATAAGCTGCATTGGACATTCCTTTATCATATTCGTTACAATGCCACTTCCTCAAGAACCTTATTATCTTAAGGACGCTGTAGATTAGTACTGTATTCTTACTCTTTACCCCAGTTGAGATTTCGACTCATATTAAGGAATATAATATTATACAATGTTCGCTAATTTAGGCCCTAAACTGCAAAAGTACCGAGCAAAACGCAGTATTTGTTTTATATATTTTGATTGATTTCAGGAATTAAGTTTTATTTTGTGATAACGTGACAAGTGGATGTGTATAATACAGGTAATTATATATACGTATAATACGGTGGTACTGAGCAACAATCTTCTCTTCTCCTGAAATTTTAGCTTAACTTAATAATTGTATCAATATATTTTTAAACATAATTGGACGCATTCAATTCAATTGTAATTGTAAATATAATTTTAAATGATATTTAGTCCTCTTATAATGTATGTTTAATAATTTAAATTATATTTTTAGAAGATAATTTATTCATATATATGTATATATATATATATATATATATATATATATATATATTAAAAATTTAAATAATATATATATATATATATATATATATATTAACTAGTTTACACAACAATTATTGTTAAATAGATAATCTATTATTTTAATTGTGTCTTTATGTATTTATTATATTAAAAAAACATTTTAAAGAACAAATTATGTACAATGTATATTTTATATATATATCTTATATTTATTTGCCATATTTCATTTTATTGTATAGGCACTATATGAGTCAACGCCAGACTACATTCCAATTCATCATATAATGTATGTTGAATATGGCAATAAAGCTTTATTATTATTATTATTATTATTATTACACCATGCGAAATTGGGTCACCATAGGTGATAATTTTGATGTTTGTTTTCGAGGTGCGGGTCTAAACTGCAAAAGCACCCTATGTTCTCCCTTCCTACCGTTACGTGTTACGTTGTCTTCAGTTGATTTGTATGATTTGTAAGTATTGAAGAGTTAAAATAAATGTGATTGAATGTCCCCCATTTGCACTGTAAACGTACATGGGCTGCCAACTCGATTAGTTATACTTCCGGTATCCACCTCATCTGTGTTTCAGTACTCTTGAAATATATGTATTGCATATTTTGTTGGTGACGAAATAAATGTAATTTACATTACTTGACAATACTACGCTTTTTATTTACTTTATCTTACTTTATTTTACATTACTTTGCTTTACTACTACTGTCAGCTTGTAACACTGCCATTACCCATGGCCAATCAGGGTGTTCTATCACAACAGCTCTCAGATTAATAACGAACTTGGTATTGGTATTGCACTACCAACGAAATGACTAGAGTGCTACCAACAATGTATCCATTATTGCAGCGTGTCTGAGTGGCAAGTGGGGCAAGGACTGTCAGCGTGACTGCAACTGTCGTGACAGTGACACCGTCTGCAATACCGCAACCGGCTGTGAAGACTGTCCTGCTGGGTTCACGGGGAGCGACTGTCACGAAGACATTAACGAGTGTGACGGTGACGACAATCCATGCGACGAACACGCCAACTGTACCAACATTGTGGGTACCTTCAAGTGTTCGTGTCATGTCGGCTACACCCAGTTCAACGCTACGGTCTGTCAAGGTACGTCAGTACGCCAATGTATGTATGCATGTATGTATGTATGTATGTATGTATGTATGTATGTATGTATGTATGTATGTATGTATGTATGTATGTATGTATGTATGTATGTATGTATGTATGTATGTATGTGTGTGTGTGTGTGTGTGTGTGTGTGTGTGTGTGTGTGTGTGTGTGTGTGTTGTGGTGCGTGCGTGCTCGTGCATGGTATGTATGTATGTATGTATGTATGTATGTATGTATGTATGATGATGTATGTATGTATGTATGATGTGTGTCGTGTGTATGTATGTATGTATGTATGTATGTATGTATGTATGTTTTGTATGTAAGTATGTATGATCATGATGCATGCATGCATGTATGATATGATATGTATGTATGTATGTATGTATGTATGTATGTATGTATGTATGTATGTTTTTTGGGTATGTTTATGTATGTATGTAGTATGTATGTATGTATGTATGTATGTATGTATGTATGTATGTATGTATGTATGTGTATGTGTTTTTTTTTGTGTGATGTATGTATGCGTATGCGTATGTATGCGTATGCGTATGTATCGTATGCTATGCGTATCGTAGTATGTAGTATGCTACGTATGTAGTATGTACGTATGTAGTATGTAGTATGTACGTATGTAGTGTCGTAGTCGTAGTCGTAGTGTTACGTTGCGTAGTCGTGTGTACGTGTGTCGTGTGACGTGTGACGTGTGTCGTGTGTACGTGTGTCGTGTGTCGTGTACGTGTGCGGTCGTGTGACGTTGTACGTGTGGGGCGTGTCGTGTGGGGACGTGTGTACGTGTGTACGTGTGTGTACTTGTGTACTTGTGTGACGTGTGTACTTGTGTACATGTGTCGTGCGTGTATGGGTGGTGTGTGTATGTGACAGTGTGCATGTTATGTACGGGCGTGCGTGCATGTGTGTATGCATGTATGTGTGCATATATATATATATATATATATATATATATATATATATATATATATATATATATATATATATATATATATATAATAATATATATATATACTATATTTTTATTTCTTCTTCGCTTTTTCCCAGCGGCCCAATTCTTGATTTTCAAAATGTTCTGTCCTACTATAGGATATGTATAGTAAGGTGGTTGTTCCATATATATTGCTGGAAATGGGGAGCTTACTTTATGCTAGCTAATTATTATATTATAATATATATATATATATTCTATATTTATATATTATATATTATCCTATGTTTCTAATATAATAGTTATTCTGATTTCTTTATCGTGACTAAAAATGCGGAATTAGAGGTAGTCTAATAAAAAGATGGTGTGTGGAACGTTTAAAACTATTAACAGTGATGATAACGAATTAGCAGTGAACTGTCGATGTATTGTCAAGCTATGTATTGAACATCGCGTCGAATTCCCAAATACCACAACTTAGTCAAACGTAACTTAAGGGTTGCTTACAACATGTAGCTATGTTGGCGTGAACACGACTACTCATGCTTTTAGACTTTGATGAGTGCAGCAGCGACCCTTGCGACAATGGAGGAGATTGTATAAACGGCAACAATAAGTACACGTGTCACTGTCTGGCGGGCTACACCGGTGTCAACTGTGAGACAGGTAAATGTTACAGTACACGCCTCACTGTCTGGCGGGTTACACCAAGGTCAACTGTGAGACAGGTAAGTGTTACAGTACACGTGTCACTCTCTGGTGGGCTATACCGGTGTCAACTGTGAGACAGGTAAGTGTTAAACTACACGTGTCAGTGCCTGGCTGGCTACACCGGTGTCAACCGTGAGACATGTAAGTGTTACAGTACAATTGTCAGTGTATAGCGGCTACACCGGTATCAACTGTGAGTCTGGTAAGTGCTACATAATGTGCTATAAACATCCATTAAAACAATGTTGGCGTATATCAATATACGTTTTTTTTTGTGATCAAGCCCGCGCGCACGAAAGCACTACTCATCTACCGGCACACGTAAGTGTTCATTCATCAGCGATTTAAATATGTATATGTATCTATTTATCTATCTCTCTGTCTGTCTGTCTGTCTTTCTGTCTGTCTGTGTTTGTATGTATGCATAATATGTATATGAATATATTTTTTTATATATATATATATATATATATATATATATATATATATATAGATAGATAGATAGATAGATAGATAGATAGATAGATAGATAGATAGATAGATAGATAGATAGATAGATAGATAGATAGATAGATAGATAGATAGATAGATAGATAGATAGATAGATAGATAGATAGATAGATAGATAGATAGATAGATAGATAGATAGATAGATAGATAGTTGTTACATAACGTACGATTTGCCTTATGATTTAAACAATTCAACTAAATCAACGAAAGCGAAAGTTGTCCGTGCATCAATAATAGAACATACTGGATATTGTTCATTTGTTCACTTTACTGTAATTAAACACTATCAGAAATCAAACGACATGATAGTACCATCTCGTGAACTATTGTCCATGTCGGTATAACGTTCATTGCTTCACCTTACTACAATGACCTGCGTCAGAAACCAACGAGTGCGAGAGTTCCCCGTGCAGCAACAGTGGGACGTGTCAGGATCTTGACAACAAGTACCGCTGCGCCTGTGTACGTGGCTACACTGGCAAACACTGCGAGACTGGTAGGTCCTAACGTTGGCTTGTGCACATTATAATATCATGTGGTTGGTATAGACTAGCAATCTTAATAATACCTGCATTTAGGTAAAACACACGCACTCACGCACGCACACACGCACACACATATTCACTGTTTGTACATATGTTCATAATTATAAACGTTAAACATGCATGTGAATAGAAAAGTAAAAAACTATTCCATATACTTATAAAATTATATTCCGCAATGGTACATTCAGTCAAAGCTGTTATGTGTATAACATATTAATCCAGTGTCGTCGTATCCTGGATTGCCATTTTAAATCACTGTCGATAATTACAATTACCTGCTTATTACAAGAGGCATCAACTCTCAGCATACATTTATATACACAATGTTTCTAATTACAGCTTTGCTATTTGGTACATGGTATACTACAAACAGGATGGAGGCATTGCAATATCCAGGCTGATTTAGCAATAAGGGAAACACATTATTGTAAGCGACATGAAGTTAATGTATACTTACAACTGTGTAATTCCACCACAGTTGAGCAGTATATATGGGAAAGCAGAAGGTTCTAAGCAAAGTCAGCTTCACTTCTGTGGAACACATGTAAAATGTCCGCAGTAGCGTATAGGGCGTGCAAGTCTCGCGCGCGAAAACGAGGCTCGGGGCAGTTGGGGGCAGGAGGTCCATATACTCCATGTTAACATATAGGACTTAGTTTTCTTTTGGTCGTAATAATCGAACTGTTCCGAAATAGCGTATTTCAGTTATATTGTCCCAAGGATTATTACAAGCAGAAGTAGTGGAACATTTTGCCGGTGACAATGATCACGGAAATCATAAATTTTAACCCATTATTATGGTGGTTGCCATGGCAATAGCGGCAAGTACTTGTGTTTGGCGATTTTGACTAATAATGAAGAGGGCCAGTTTTCGCGCAGTACAACCTGTTTGGGCCAAACGTATACATGTGTTGTGATTATGTGCATTTAGACAACTTGTCAGATATAAGTGCTTATCGAAACCACAACGTACAGCAATGTAAAACGCAAATCCCGTAAAAGACACATACGGCCTAACATCGTGTATATTATCTGCACTACGTAAATCGCTGTGTCTATGATAGTGTGGTAAACTCAATATTAAATCGGACATTTAAGATAAGAAACGTATAACACAAGATATTTATTAACTGATTTTCCTAGTATTCATCAGTCGTTAGCTACAACTGTCATCCATCGTTAGAATATTATTCTTGTGTCCAGTCCCCAATTAGTCTCGCTTAGTCCCCAATAAGCTCCAGTCGCGCGGAGTCACGCCATGTATCGTGACCCACTTGCAGGCCCTATTACCCCTAGCATACAGTTGTCGGCATTGCCGTAAAATGTCCATGTCATCAAGTAATGTGTTATAACACATTACATTTCTATAGAAATAAAGTAATCCAAATATTTCACATTATCAACTTCCTGTATTGTTTCACCATTAATCTTACATGATGGAACATATATATATATATATAAGATGATGAAGTTCGATCTTTGTATATATATATATATATATATATATATATATATATATATAATTAATTCCCGTAATTAGCGAACATTTTGATATCCGATGGGTTGTATAGCTATTCATACCTACCTGTTAAAGATTGTATTACTTGAAATAAACGTATTCGTATTCCAGAGTTATGATTAGATAAACATTTTGTTATCTTCGAACTGTTGATATAAATATAAACAAATTGTATATTTGGTAAGTTTGTTAGTGTAGCCTGTTTGAAAACACGACAAAATTTAATTAGGAAAATTCGTCTTTCAAACATTCTTTTCAGAGATCGACATCTGTGATAGTAAGCCTTGCAGGAACAGTGGAACCTGTCACCAGTCTGCTGCCAGCAAGTACGAATGTCAATGTCAGAACGGAACTACTGGACTCAACTGTGAGACAGGTGTGTGGAATATAGCTACGTAACGAAAACCTCTGCTTCGTCGTTGATCAAATCCAACAAATAACATTGAAAACATTGAAAACAAGCGCTATTTGCCATCCGCACATATGGGGGAATCCGCACACACGTAAGTTAAAGAACAACAATGAAGTTCTTAACATGTATAAGTGTATGTTTAATACATAGAAAGCTTATTCAAGGTACTTCTGCTGTATAAAAGTAAATTTATCCAAATCAAGCTAACAAAACCTAATGTGTTATTTATAACATTATGTAAATGCCAGATTATTATATGATGGCTTTTACGTTGCATTTGGTACATTTAAAATGTTTATGTAACCATCAATGTATCGATTTTGTAAACTGGATTCCCATATTGGCACATTAATATTACTATCGCCGCTGCACGTGAGTATTTTTGCCACTCTATGTGTATCCATGCTATGGCTACACACGTCTTAAGTAAACACCATAATTCGCACGTGTGTCGTTTGTTGTAGATTTCGATGAATGTTCGAGCAGCCCATGTCAGAATGGAGCGACCTGTTCTATGCCATCGCTTGGCATGTACACGTGTCAATTGCGTGGCTGGCTTACACTGGAGCCAACTGTGAAACAGGTGAAAAACAATCGCCAGATGAAAATACATTACTACACGTAACATATGTGTCGTTACATACGTACTCAGCAATGATATTTAGAAACGTTATTTACATATGTTGGAATGCAATTGTGTTGCGGGCGCACATTTGCGTGAGCATGTACGTGAGCGTGTGTTTGTCATGTGCGTGTTTTTGGATGTGCGTGCGTGCGTGTGCACATGCAGGTGTGATAGTGAATGTACGTCTGGTGATGTACTGGTGATGTTTATGTGAGTTGCGGTGAGTCTGACAACATTGATATTGCAACTGGACGTATGTAGTAATGGCAACAACAATCAAGCCTTTTTATCTGGCATAAGAGTACGGTGAGCAACATTCGTGTAAGTGTGACGCAATGTACTGTAGATGTTGACGAATGTTCAAGCAACCCGTGTCAACACGATGCAACTTGTTCCACGCCAACGCCAGGCTGGTACACGTGTCAATGTACGGCTGGCTACACTGGTGCCAATTGTGAAACAGGTAATACGAGTTGATGGATGGGAAAACGTAACATTGTTGCTACTGTAATATCAAACATTCTTTTATTTATATGTCCACTCAGAATTAAATGGTATTAGGAGTCCATACGTTTAGTTTATTACATATAGCAATCTAAAATAGAAGAATAAAACAATCAAAATATTTGTATATTAACAAGTATCTTTTACGTTCAATCCTATTAACACTTAACACTAAAAGGTATTTACCGCAATTAAAAAAACATACATTATATATATGACTTATATATATATATATATATATATATATATATATATATATATATATAGAGAGAGAGAGAGAGAGAGAGAGAGAGAGAGATATGTATACGATAAGAAATATTATACAAAACCTCCTCTTTCAGATATCAAAGAGTGCGACAGTTCTCCATGTAGAAACAGAGGAACATGTCAGGACCTTGTTAACAGTTACGTCTGCAACTGCATAACTGGATATACTGGTGATGTATGTGAGACCGGTAAGTATTAACCAACATTTGTCAGCTTGTTTGTGGTGTAAACCGGTAAAGAAAATGATGTAATCCACCAACCTGTTGACAACGTGAATACAGCTTGTCGATTTTGAGATTGGCCAACCCCGTTGTCTCGAAAAACTTTTGATATTAGTTTATAGGGACTTAGACACAATAGAAGTTACCTTCTTAGTATCAGTATTAATGTTGCTGTTTACGCATACGTACTTGTGATTATATGAAACATAATGCCACGGGTCGGGATAACTACATCAAAATGGATGTGAGTGCGAAGATATATAGTCTTAGGAAATTTGTAAATATAGGAATACAATCCAGGAAAGTTTAATAAGAAAATATCGGCGATGTGGGCAAGGTCGTATTAAAGAAAGGTGGGCAGACAAACGAAGTGGGCACAAAATATGGCGGCTATGTGAAGCTGGATTTGAGGAAGTCTGAAAAAGGTGAAGATGAACGGAAGGCGATTACGGCAAGAATAATGCACGATTGGATACGAGGTGACAACGAGGAAAAACTTTATAATTTTATACTGGTTTTGTTTCTCTGCAGACATCGACGAGTGTGCTAGCAATCCGTGCAACAATGGCGGCACGTGTGACGACAAGGCGGGCAGATTCCAGTGTCGTTGTCGCGAGGGTTACCGCGGCAACGTGTGCGACATAGGCAAGTTACAGACCACAATCGTCCCGCATGTGTTCATATTTAGATGTGTGTTTGATATTGCTACTTCTTACTAACTGTATTAGGTATACGTTTGCAATAGATTTCACTATTGCAAACATATACCTAGCTGATGGAATGATTCTTTACCAAGTTAAATGAATAATGTTGCAGTTGTGTAGTCGTGATTGTTATCTTGTAACGTTAGCAATTATTTGCAGAAGTACAGTGTGTATTGAGACCATGTCAGAACAGGGCGACCTGTTCGGAGACCGATGGTACCAGAGCGTGCAGCTGTGTTCCTGGCTACAGTGGTGACGACTGTGGCACAGGTACGATTACATACTTGGTTGACCGATGATAGTACTTTGTAATACACAACAAATTCATAAAATTCTGAAGATATTTCAGGGAAATTGATCCACGTTGTAACCTCCTATCATTTATATGCTGCGTCTTATGCAAACAAATTGTAAGCGACATTTGTTTTAGTAACATATTTCCACTTTTCATTAATAAAAAAACAACCAGAACCGCTCGTAAATCCCACTATCAGCATTAAGCACGCATGCGGTTATAACTGATGTGGACGTCATACATAATGCACATTGATACGTTATGATGTAATCGCTCGTACATAGGCAGCTTATCTTCACTCCTCAAATTGTCGGTGTGCTTCTTTGAAAGTACGACACGAAGTAGTTCAGTCTTGGACCAGGCATTGTGCGTCAAATAATGGTAGGTCTGAAAGACCCCCATAAAATGTCATAGAGAGCGCACAGGAGGTGTTTGCGCGTAACGCGAAGAATTTTGTTAACAGTGGTCGATTCGTTCACATATTTCTAAGTCAGTTTCAGCGACTATGCTTCAACAGTTACGTTGTGTTGTAGACATCAACGAATGTCTGAGTTACGTTGTGCTGTATACATCAACGAATATCTAAGTTACGTTGTGTTGTAGACATCAACGAGTGTTTGCGTCACGTTGTATTGTAGACATCGACGTGTTTGAGTTACATTCTGTTGTAGTGATATCGACAAGTGTTGTTTCAGTTACGTTGAGTTGTAAACATCGACGAAGGTCTGAGTTACGTTGTGTTGAAGAGATCAACGAGTGTGTGAGTTATGTTGTGTTGTAGACATCGACGAGTGTTTGAGTTACATTGTGTTGTAGACATCGACGAGTGTCTGAGTTACGTTGTGTTGAAGAGATCAACGAGTGTTTGAGTTACGTTGTGTTGAAGAGATCAACGAGTGTTTGAGTTACGTTGTGTTGTAGACATCGACGAGTGTTTGAGTCACGTTGTGTTATAGACATCGACGACTGTTTGAGTTACGTTGTGTTGTAGACATCTACGAGTGTCTGAGTTACGTTGTGTTGTAGACATCGACGAGTGTTTGAGTTACGTTGTGTTGTAGACATCTACGAGTGTCTGAGTTACGTTGTGTTGTAGACATCGACGAGTGTTTGAGTTATGTTTTGTTGTAGACATCTACGAGTGTTTGAGTTACGTTGTGTTATAGACATCGACGAGTGTCTGAGTTACGTTGTGTTGTAGACATCGACGAGTGTTTGAGTTACGTTGTGTTGTAGACATCGACTAGTGTCTGAGTTACGTTGTGTTGTAGACATCGACTAGTGTCTGAGTTACGTTGTGTTGTAGACATCGATGAGTGTCTGAGTTACGTTGTGTTGTAGACATCGAAGAGTGTTTGAGTTGCGTTGTGTTATAGACGTCGACGAGTGTCAGAGTAGTCCCTGTGAGAATGGAGGCACGTGTTCTACTCCGCAGTTGAACAGGTTCAGTTGCCGGTGTGCTGCCGGATACACCGGGACTAAGTGCGAGACAGGTAAACCTTCTTTGCTAGATTGCTAAATAATGTTCTTTGTAAATATATGCAGGTGGAATTGTCTACAAATAAGCATTGTTTAATCTAATAAATCAATATCCAGTCATTCATGTCAAAGAAGGTGTGCTTCACCAGAATGTCTATGTTCATGCCGTACACTTATAAAACATTATGCAAAAATAAGAACGCGTTGGCCATAATTTGGTTGATGCGTGTTTCCATTGCGTCTGGAGTCACACAGAGAAACACTGCTACGACTGCTTATGATTGTGTTCATGGCTACACTGGCGATGACTGGTACATGTAACAAAAGTGTGTATGTGTGTGTGTTTGTGCATCTGTTGTCTATGTGTGTGTGTGTGTGTGTGTGTGTGTGTGTGTGTGTGTGTGTGTGTGTGTGTGTGTGTGTGTGTGTGTGTGTGTGTGTGTGTGTGTGTGTGTGTGTGTGTGTGTGTGTGTGTGTGTGTGTGTGTGTGAGTGTGTGTGTGTGTGTGTGTGTGTGTGTTGTGTGTGTATGTTGTGTGTGTCGTGTGTGTTTGTATGCTTGTGTGTGTGTGTGTGTGTGTGCGTGCGTGCGTGCGTGCGTGCGTGCGTGGTTGCGTGCGTGCGTGCGTACGTGCGTGCGTGCGTGCGTACGTGAGTGGTGGAAGATATGGATGTGGGGGATATGGGTGGGTATGTGTGTGCATGGATGTGTACATATTGTATTTTATTCAAATTCAAGAGGTTTCTGTTGCAGACATCGACGAATGCTTAAGCCATCCTTGCCAGAATGGCGCCACTTGCGTCACTGCACAGTTGGGCAGGTTCTCGTGCACGTGTTCAACGGGATACTCCGGCGTTACCTGCGAGAAAGGTGACCGTTAATTAATTGGGCCATATTTGGAATACGTAGAAGTTAGATTGTCTTGCAAGAAATAATATCTAGTTTCATCATACCAATCTATAATTGCCACATATTACTAACCATTGGGTGCTTCGCTAAACCAATTGGGGGTATTTGGTTAAGTGTGGTTCCATAATTTAGTTAACGCTTCACCCACAATTAGTGATAAGATTCAGTTTATGTTTTTATATTAAGCATGCCAATTAAACCAATACATTCCATTCAATGGAAATTATTATCCTCTCCAACATATTGCTGTTATCTAATAATAATAATAATATTTATTATTTATAATGCGCAATATCCAAAAATGCTCAAAGCGCTGAACAATAAAATAAAAATATTTATTATGTGTTAAAAACTAATATTAATAATAATAAATCTCTATTTATTGTTATGCTGCTTTTTAATTGAGTGGCCCTTTTCACATTTCGTTTATCATGTATATTGTCTATGTTTATACCAATTGTGATCGTACTGTCTACTTCATATTGCACACACATCCTCGTCATCATGAAATGAAAGTGAGTTTGGAATCAGGCACGAACATTCACCTAGACTACTCTGTATGTTTCGTTTTGTAGATATCGACGAATGCTTGAGCAACCCATGTCGGACCGGCGCGACTTGTTCCACTCCACATGTCAACATGTTTTCATGCGCGTGTCCAACTGGGTATACAGGCACTATCTGCGAGTCAGGTATAGTCAAGACATACTGTTGATTACAGTGACATACCAAAGTTTGATTTACGTTGTAGCGCTTACATTTTTCCGGGCTTTAAAAACAATCCGGTTGACGTTTCTGCGCATGAGCGATATATGTAAAATCATCAATGTGCAGCGAAAAGACAAAGCATTTATGGTATAAATATTACGGGTTGTTCGTTAGGATGTATATAACTTCTCAGCAAAGTTATTTGTCGCAAATTAACAAGAGGCAAACAAGTTTTGAGGCATATTGTGATAGCAAGCGTAAATAACATGACAGGTTACACATTTACCCCCTGTGTGGGATCTTTTACTTCCCCTGGCATAGACACCAGACAGAAGGGACCACCGGCTTTTAGTGTCTCTTCCGAAAGACACAGGCAAATGTGGGGTGAAGAAATTGCCTAAGTTTCGAAACGGCGGTAGGTGGGATTGAACCACCGTCCCCTCGATTGACAGTCCGGCGCTCTACCGCGCGACCACCGCTCCCCACATGGTATAAATATTACGGGTTGTTCGTTAGGATGTATATAACTTCTCAGCAAAGTTATTTGTCGCAAATTAACAAGAGGCAAACAAGTTTTGAGGCATATTGTGATAGCAAGCGTAAATAACATGACAGTAGTGCGCCATAATCCGTGACAGTGATTTATAAAAAAACGTAATATTTTATTGCGTTGAACGACATTTTAAGAAACTCTTCACAGTAATCATCACAAGTAAGTTAACGAACAGCTCGTGGCATTTATACTGAAAATGCTTTGTTGTTTCGCTGGACATTGGTGATTTTACATTTATTGGGCATGCGCAGAAACGTGTGTGTGTGTGTGTGTGTGTGTGTGTGTGTGTGTGTGTGTGTGTGTCGCGTGCGTGCGTGCGTGCGTGTGTGTGTGTGTGTGTGTGTGTGTGTTTGTGTGTGTGTGTGTGTGTGTGTTGCGTGCGTGCGTGCGTGCATGCATGCGTGCGTGCGTGCGTGCGTGCGTGCGTGCGTGCGTGCGTGCGTGCGTGCGTGCGTGCGTGCGTGCGTGAGTGGTGGAAGATATGGATGTGGGGGATATGGGTGGGTATGTGTGGGCATGGATGTGTACATATTGTATTTTATTCAAGAGGTTTCTGTTGCAGACATCGACGAATGCTTAAGCCATCCTTGCCAGAATGGCGCCACTTGCGTCACTGCACAGTTGGGCAAGTTCTCGTGCACGTGTTCAACGGGATACTCCGGCGTTACTTGCGAGAAAGGTGACCGTTAATTAATTGGTCCATATTGGGAATACTTAGAAGTTGGACTGTCTTGCAAGAAATAATATTTCGTTTCATCATACTAATCTATAATTGCCACATATTCCTGACCATTGGGTGCTTCGCTAAACCAATTGAGGGTATTTGGTTAAGTCTGGTTCCATAATTTAGTAGTGAACGCTTCACCCACAATTAGTGATGAGATTCAGTTTATGTTTTTATATTAAGTATGCCAATTAAACCAATACATTGCAATCAATGGAAATTATTATCCGCTTCAACATATTGCTGTTATCTCTATTTATTGTTCTGCTGCTTTTTAATTGAGTGGCCTTCTTCACATTTCGTTTATCATGTATATTGTCTATGTTTATACCAATTGTGATCGTACTGTCTACTTCATATTGTACACACATCCTCGTCATCGTGAAATGAAAGTGAGTTTGGAATCATGCACGAACATTCACATATACTACTCTGTATGTTTCGTTTTGTAGACATCAACGAATGCTTGAGCAACCCATGTCGGACCGGCGTGACTTGTTCCACTCCACATGTCAACATGTTTTCATGCGCGTGTCCAACTGGGTATACAGGCACTATCTGCGAGTCAGGTATAGTCAAGACATACTGTTGATTACAGTGACATACCAAAGTTTGATTTACGTCTTATAATAGTTGAGTTGGCACGATTACATTCGTCCGACATGCTGGTACATTGTTATTTATTGTCTTTTACACATACGCGCACGCACACACTCACTCGCACACACACACACACACACACACACACACACACACACACACACACACACACACACACACACACACACACACACACACACACACACACACACACACACACACACACACACACGCAAACAAACAAACAAACAAGCAAGGAAGCAAACAAACAAACAAACAAACATACAAACACACGCACATGCATAGAGGGTCTATATATATATATATATATATATATATATATATATATATATATAAAAAAAAATTTTTTTCATATATATATATATCATACATAAAGCGGTCACATGAGCAATAAAAAAATGTACAACTTTATTTTATCAATATATTATATTATGAAAAAAAACTGGAAACTACACACGTTTTGTATTTGCATAATTATTATAGGGTGATTGCGATTCTATATGTATCACTGGGACATAATAGAATTAAAGAAAACAAGAAAATTAGTTTTTTTGCTTGCTTATGCAACTATGTATGTATTCAAAAAAACACTAATTAACAAAGGATATGATATTTTATTTGTGACAATTTGTAAAATCTCATTGCGAGATATGCTATACTGTACCAATTAAATATATATATATATATATATATATATATATATATATATATATATATACATACATAATACTACTACATACATACATACATACATACATACATACATACATACATACATACATATACATACATACATACATACATACATACATACATACATACATACATACATACATACATACATACATACATACATACATACATACATACATACATACATACATACATACATACATACATACATACATACATACATACATACATACATCATTCTGTAATGTCTTTAACGATGTGTTCGTCATCAATTTTCCTACCAAGATATCGACGACTGTGCCAGCAGTCCGTGTGTGAATGACGGCAAGTGTCAGGACGGTTTGAACTCATATCAATGCCACTGTGGGTCTGGATACACGGGCACACACTGTGAGAGAGGTCAGTCGCTGACAGGTGTTTAAAAATCTTATGAAATGTGAATTAAATATTAGTCTTTATTTGGCAACATTCATTGTTCAGCAGGAGTGCGTCATTAGAGCCCCTCCACATCTAACCAGTTGAATCTTGTATTATTAAAGTTCTTAATTTTAGTTTCGGCTATAAATTGACTTCTTTTCGGTTAGAATTTCATTATTCACAAAAACTAAGATTTTCTAAAATTTTGATAAATGTTATCTCCTTGTGTTCTCTGCCCAAACAATTATTTTAATAATGAAATGATTTCCAAATAAGGTCGCGAAGTTTATGGTTAAAAACAAACCGATGCATCTAATTGCACATGAAAGTGTGTTATTGTCATATATCAAGTACATGACACATAGGGTACTCTGAAATATTATCATATTCTATGCAGTCTATAAATAATTGATAAGTCAAAACGAAAGTGTTTCTGGTGAAACAATATTCACATCGAGTGAGTATTGAGTTTTGTCTCTGATACGCAGGCTTTCCCTTGCTGGCGGTAGTTCTGGGCTCAGTACTCGCTGTTACTGCCCTGGTCTTTATCGTCATCTTGGTTATGCGCAAGCGCATCATTCGCCGTGACACTGACACCACGCGCAACATGGACCACCGCCACTCCAGGTACAGCTATATCCTACGGTGATGGCCGTTACGTAACCTATGCAATTGGTCGCCATTAATACTATTATTTGTGTTCACGTTATACCGACAATGTCCTGGTATTATAATTTGTATTTATCGGGATTAAACCTGTTACAAAAACTATTATTAACAAAACTAGGTTTTGGTTAATAGAGAAGTACAGCAATAATGGTCGACCGCAAACGTCTCTGCCAACGGCGTTGAGCGCAGACTGGCCACGCACGCTACGTTGCCGCGCCGACTTCGACGCTCTGCGCCCACTTGACCGGGAACAATAGCGAGTGTTGGACGATATATCGCACAATAAGAAAGAATATGGATTTGTGGAATTGACCTGTTAAACTATTTACTTAGATATTTATTACATTTTAGTACAATTTCTACTGACGTTTTAACAATTGTTTTTATGTTATTGGGTCTTTTTAATGATACTATGTTATTATATTATATTTATTGAAGCGGCACCTGTGAAATGACAATAGCGAAACAAACGTGAATTACATCGCGTCTGCAACGCGGACATGCACATAATAATAAAATTAACAACAGCAACACCATTGCCTATTTTAGTAATACTACATATTTAATTGTATTTTAATGGTGTAGAAGAAATACGTACAATATGCAGACAATTACAATCTTAAATGTATGTGCTCCATACCACACAAATATAGCATTTAATGTGAATTGGATATGTTAGTTATTATCAAATTAGTATCGCTTATAAGTATATGGGTATTTTCGTCGCTTACTGTTCTGACATCAGGTGAAAGCAAGTCTTAATAGTAACTACAGTAACTATGTAAAGTGGAGATTCGTGTTGCAGTCCGCCCTTCTCCAGACGACAGAGACTCTGGCGACAAATGGGTTCAGCGGCCCCCAATGCCACGGTGTCTCCGCAACTCCAGGTTTGTAATTATTTCTTGCATTTGAAGCGTTGCTGGACATATATTGACGGCCTAATTAAGATCGTCAGCATTATATTAAATCACCGTCGTCGTAATGAATTTAACACTGGCTAGTTGAACTAGTGTTCAACGCCATGTCGGATCACGGATTGTTTAAATTTGTTCTCCGACGTTCATTTATTTTCGCAACCCATCAGGCTCTCTCTAATCAGATTAGTGCCAAAATAGGCAAACTGTAATCTACATATCGGGGTGGATGATTTTATATCGAGACACTTCAGTACTATGTGCTAAGCCCTGATGTGAACAATCACCTAATTGAAAGGTATGTTTTGTCCAGGCCATGGCCGACAAGAGGTACATCCGCGAGCCGATGTACACTGGTCAGAGGAAACGTGGAGAATGGGTAAGTGGACGTTTCTACACAGAGTGTCTTAGAACAAGGAGGCTACTGCAATATGATGGAGTTTCACAAACCACTTTTTAATATAATTTATCAAGTAAACGTTGTACTCAATATGACAATGTTTAATAACTAGTTTGTGAAAAAGCACAAATGGGAACTTATCTTGCAATTCTTCCTTTGCATAAATTCATACTGAAAACTGGCAGAACTATTGCTACATTATTCAAGTTAATGAAAATTACTAACTCATAAATTATTCAGTTTAGTCCATAAATATTCACTTGCATTGCTGCTATCTCGGAAACAGTTTTATATTAGTGCAGACTGATATATACATAGACGGATGGGTGTGGTCTAACGTATAAGTATTTAATTACGAAATAGTTTATGAGTGGAATTATGAGTGTACGTTTCTAAACATAATGTGATTTTGCAGTTGTGGTCGTTGACTCAGTGAAGACGCCGACGAACCTGAAAGGACGAATAACTACGCGACATTTCACTCGCAGCACGTCGTCTTCAGTTTAGTTTAATATATTACACATGTATAGTCCTTAAGGCAATAACTGTTTCACTACAATATGTATGACATTGTTATTTAACACATTTGATGCTTCACTGTCAGGACCAACTAGCATGAGATAGAACTGTGTTCCAAGAACCGTTGTCCAGAACATAATTATTGACTGTGGGTCAAAAATCACGAAATGGCCGTTTCACACTCCAGCAATGTTACCACTACTGAAAATAACATGTATGTTGTTACACATATAAATGGAAAACAATATTCAGGTGAACATATATTATGGGTTTAGGTATGGCTTCATTAATATATTAGTTTCTACTTATAGAAATGTTATATTCATGTATTAAACGCAGGTTTACCCTTAGACACGCATATTGTAGACGCGTCTACGTATGCAAATGGTATCCATATGTGCGTTCATGCGTACGTGTGTGCCTACGTGTGTGCGTACGTGCGTGTGTTGGCACTTTTTATTCTGATTATGGGTTAAGGCATGTTTGATCAGTTATACGGAAAATCATAATACTTGCCAAATCATGTAATCGCTGATAAGTGTTTATGTTAACACTGGCGGACTCAGTCCCATAAAAGAGATTACATAATGTCACTGTTAAATAATGTGCTTATATAACATCAACTGTTCATATGGGTTAAGGTATGCTCTAATAACAGCACATATTAAAATTAAACAATATTGATCAGCAGATTTACGCTTAGCTATGGGTTCAGGTACACACATATTCCTGTAATAGTGTTCACATATACTCGTATAAGATAAGACATATCTCCATTAGAATATGAATGATTATATATGTCGCGAACCTGTACACGGCGGGTATAAAACATACGGATAAGGAAGACAAGTTGCATGAAAGACTATCAGTGTGTAAACTACAACAGAACTATCACCACGGCAATGCTGCAGTACAATAATTCGTTGGCCTCACGCCGAGTGAAAACGTGACGGGAATGATAAGCATTAGTGTATATTATTAATAGCACTACCAGTTTGCATTCTTCGGCTGCTTATGTAAAAGTTATTACTGGTAAACGTTCATACAAACAGCAGCTTGCTTTGAGAATTCGAATGAAACAAGCGTATCAACGAAGTGCACATTAAAATAAAATAAGAAATGGCTATGGGAGTGACATCGTATGCGTTTTCTGTACAGCAAATATCGTGTTATATGTTACCAGTGATCCAATATTTCTGCGGTGGTGGTAGTGAATATTGTCAAGATTTAGCAGTGGTAATATTATACATTGTGTGGGATATATATTGGAAGTATGCAATTGCATCTAGTCAACTCCTCCAGGTGGCGCTAGGCTATGGGATTGATTAAGCTTAGAAGGTGGCTGGAAAAACATTGCCCACACATACCATATACAGGATGTGTAACCACAACTTGATGAGTACGGAGCCACGGTATATTTTTAATAATGCGGTTCCACAAATCCACGTTAGTCGTTAGTTTAAATCATCCAACAAATAGCTGTTAAACTCGCATTACTCCGAAACCGCACAAATAGGTAAATATGGATGTTGTCTAACATGTCCGTCAATATGAAGGCATACTATATACATTAATGTACATTTACAGCCGATGGAACGTCGATGGTGGCCCGATGACAGGTGTGCTGGCTCGATGCTGGAACGAATGTTTAAAATCAAGTACAGCTCGCCGTACGCGTCACACGAGATTGCTACTCCACACGTAGTTAAATATTGATATCATATAACATGTTCGTTAATATGAAAGCATAATGCCTACATTCATGTACATTTACAGTCGATGAAACGTCGCGGGAAGTTCGATCTAATTCAGTGCAAAGATGGCGTTGTATGTTGTTGTATGCCCACACATACAAACTATCGCTGGTTACGCGCCTGCACGGTCAAATCACGGATAAATTAACACACAGCAAAATTCACTAAGTGACACGAACCTTAATTGCATGGCCGAATACGATACAATGTAACATATTTTACAAGTCTAACATATCGCGCACTGGAATTCAATGATATCAGTGCAAAACAAATCACAATTAGTATGTTTTGTAAGACCACGTGATCGTTTCGCGGCAAGAATACGCGGACCATTTCTACGTAATCTCAGGTGGACACAGTCGATAAGGTTGTTATTGAGATAGAGGGTCAGTGAGACGTAAACTTCAGTCGTAATAAATCCGGTATCGGTATCTGTAAAAATGAATGTTGCCTTGTGTCCGAGCTGTAGGTGTGTTCAAAGACCAAGAAAATGTGATCAATACACAACAAAATAACCGGGACCGCGCCATTTCTACTGTAAATGTGCATCAATGTAGAGATTATACTTTCATAATGATAGAGAGTCATATATGTTATACAATATCAATATTTAATTATGTGTGAAATAGCAGTCTCGTGTGAAGCATACGGCGAGCTGTAGATGATTTTAGACATCCGTTCCGGAATCGGTCTACTTCTAGCACACATGTTGGGCCACCAGTCGACGTTCCATTGGCTCACTCGGCTGAAAATGACATTAATGTACATATTATGCCTTCACATTGACGGACATGTTAGACTATATTCATATTTAGGTATGTGTGAGGTTTCGGAGTCATGCAAATTCAACAGCTAATTGAGCAAATCATGCAAACAAATCCTCGCGAGTCGCTAGAGGCACTGATACTCAAGTAGACCCTAGTTGCGTAACAGCGCCTCTAGCGATTAACGTGGATTTTTGGAACCCCATTCGGTAATTCTGATAGTCCGCAGCGACGCCTATCAAGTTGAGTGGAACCCTCTTGTCATGATTTCCGGTTAGCTGTCAAATTTACGCTTTTGATTCCAAACATTTTTACACGTAATATTTGCGTTTTGAACACCAAAATGTCAAACAGTTTACCGAAGGTGAATGTACGTTATATTTAAGCCAATCGTTTATGTTTCTTTAAAGCTGCTCCCTCCACTCATTCGCGTAAAAATCGTTTGCTCCTAGCGATTTTTAGTAATTTCACAAACAGCGGAGGTATCAAATACTCCCTAATGACTGCTTAGTTGGTTTATGCATACATGTTACTTCTTTTTTTCTGAAATTAATAAAATAAATTGGAACTATTTCGATTTTCGTTTCGATAGAACCCGGTCGAAACTCTGTACGAAACCTAACTATGGAAATGGAGATTTGAGCGGAATACGCTTTAGTCTTCACGCGAACGAGACTTGGGGGGCGAGATTGACCTTCATCCTGTCGAGTTGTTTACGTTTAGGAACAGCGGGTTTAGGCACAAACATGATTTTTATATGCCACCAACACGGCAAATTAAGCAGACAAAGACAGCATCGACACATGATTGGGAAAGAATATGGAACTAAGCAGTGAATAGCATGACTTCGGAACAGTGACAGTGACAGTGCCCTGGCTTTGCAAGCTACGGACACCGTGCCCGTGGCATGGGCCGGCGAACTGGCACTGGCTACACAGTCAATATGCAGCGTTCGCACAGATGTTCTTCCAGATAGGTTAGTAATTGCTCAGCTATAATCACGTATATATATTTAGGCGTATGAGTATACGTCATTGATATTCCTGTTGTTTTTATTAAATTTATGTTATTGTTTACCTTCAACCTTAGCGCATATTCAGCCAATGCCATGGTACGACAAAATACCAAGTACAAGGTATGGCTATGCTACGAGTATGACTACGCCAGGCATAGTCTATGGCCTATACTTAGATGACTACGACATGTCAGTGATTGATTATAATACTGTAACTATGTAATGTTTATGTCGCATATGGTATGTAGCAGGTTAATATTCTAAGGCTAAGATTAACTAGGCTTAATTAGCCTAATAGTAGTTATAGGTATATAATGTAAATGCATTATAAATGAACCGTAACAGTTGTACTTAGGCCTTCGTTATACTTATTCATAATGACAATATTATAATATTATAGTAATAATAATAATTTAATATATTAAGCAATGATGATAATGTGATCGTTCATAACATTGCAATTTTTTCAAGTACATTAAAATTCAAATGTGTCACATTTTCAGAACTTGAGGTATCATTATCATAGGGCATGCGGAAAAGCTCATCACCTCAGGTAAATGAGTGTTGTAATATACATTAATTTACTCTCTCAACAAACCTTTTATAAAAATTGTACAGATGTATGTCATTTGTGAATCCAAGGGGCCTTGGGCCCTGTGGATGTGCCTCCTACATTGTTGGAATTTGGTATGCCTGCAAACTTTTTAAAATAAGTTAATGCTAATGTGCCTCAATATTGTTTGAAATAAGACCCAGTTTAAGTGATAATGATAAGTTGTGGCATTTTCCGATATCACCACTCCAGATGAGACACTGGAAGCTGAAGCTATGCGGTATCAATAAAAATGTAGACTATACAATTTGGTTCAAAGGCCAGTAGAGGTTTGTGTGCCCTTAAGGCGATTTCTGAATCTGACCCTCTATGTGATATTTTATTTGTCTGTATTAATGGGTGGGTGTACTTGTTAAATTGTATATAAGTAAAGACATCATAAAGTAAAAACTTTTTACCAAAACTATTTCATGAAATTGAATAAAAAATAATGGCAAGCACAATATAAGTATAACTACAGGTATAATCACTGCACTTGATATAATGTATTTATTTCATAAGATAACAAGCAAAGCAGCAATAAAAAAATAGAAAACGTGTTAGGTAAATGTAAAAAAAGAGTTACTTTATAAATATTCGTACCAGCATCCAGCAGAGATGGAGCAATCGTACTCGTACTCGAGTACGAGTAATTTTTGAGTACTCGTACTCGAGTATGAAGCAAAGTAATCGTACTCGTACTCGAGTACATTACCAAAGTAATTGTGCTCACGATTACTTCTCACGATTACATTTTTTTCATATGAACAGTTGCAAGCAAATATATTAGACAGATAAAAATGGCAATATTAGAAGTAATCTAATAAATGTAATAATAATCGAGGTATTCAAAAGATTCAGTCAGATTTCTCTAATTAATACCTTCTCTTCCCAGAGAAGCCTCATCACATACAAGTTATATTGTGACAGTCCCTGGGAAGCACTGCAGGAGAAGAGGAGATAAGCATCCCCTAACATCTTGCTTCGTAATTTTAGAAGCCAGGCCACAGCCTCACCTGCCTTGTTTGCTCTGTCAGTGTGGTGTGAATGACTGGTCATATTTCCAACATCCAGAATCCTGACTGGGTCTGGGCGGTTAGCTGCTAAATCCCTGTCTATTATGTTCAATTAAGTGCAAACTGTAAACCTGTCTAAATCCACAACTATTGTGTGTTTGTCCCATCCAGACACGGGGTGAAATACTTTGAAATGTATTTAAATACAAATATTCTTGAGGCATTAAAATACAATTACCAATACTTTTTAAATATAAATGTATTTAAATATGAATACATTGAAAAGTATTTCAAATACTTTTTTTTAAATACTTTTCATTTTGTATTACTATGTAGGTAAAAGAAAAGCAACACATATATTGAGACATCTAGTTTATAGGCATAATTAGTGTTTTGCTCATATGGTGACAGGCAGACCAGTGATAGAGAGTAGTTATTGCTAACTGCATCACAATGACAACTGACTGAAAGAGGTAAAGGCCAAAATATATTGTTTGTATGTTAAGCCAGGAGGTCAATAATAAAATGCCTATGTTGCCCTCAGAAGAGACACTGCTAATCATTGCTAGGATTTTGTGAGGAAGCCTCAACTTCAAAGTGAGCCAGGAAACAAGAATAGCCTGATGCCAGATTGCAGCCTGACTAAAGAACAAAAGGGGATATTGACCTATGGTCACTGTTAGGTGTTAATCCATCCTCTGGCTCTGAGCAAACAAAAGTTGTGGTCACTGCAGGGCCAGGGGGAAGCCTGTTGTTAAGTGTCTTCATCAGTAATTAGCACTGTTGGGTGAAGTTGCAATGCATTAAGGTAATCAGTTTGGCAGGCATTACATGTGACAGTGAAAAAGAAATGTTGATACTGACAATGTATTTGAAAAAAATATTTGAAAAAGTCAAATACTTTAGGAAAGTAATTAAATACAAATACTTTTAATTCCTAAACATCAAATACAAATACTTAAAAAGTATTTAAATATTTTCAAATACAAATGTATTTGACCCCCATCTGATATACTACATATTTGAATTGGATGCTCTTGAATATGCACCCCTGGTTTTGAAGAGTTGTTATTGTAATGTATTTTATCATGTGTATTTGAAATTATTAAATGCCTCCTATTTGTATTTGATTCAGAAACCACAAATTAAATTATTAATCCAGCATTAAATGATTCATCGAATACCTGAGAAAGTCGTCTAATTATTAATAATAATAACACCTGGATAGTGGATAGCAGTAATTAGTTAGAACATTAGTGACACAACAACAGAACAAGAATAACACCTAGGGATTCCATGAAAGTCGCCTTTATGTTAGAAACAGGATATTCATTAAAGTAATCATGAAAGTAATCATGATTACATTATAATGTAATCGTACTCGTACTCGAGTACATTCTAAAGTAATCGTACTCGTACTCGAGTACATTTGTTTTCTGAGTACTCGTCCTCGTACTCGTACTCGTACTCGTACTCGTACTCGTACTCGTACTCGTACTCGTACTCGTACTCGTACTCGTACTCGTACTCGTACTCGTACTCGTACTCGTACTCGTATCTGTACTCGTACTCGTACTCGTACTCGTACTCGTACTCGTACTCGTACTCGTACTCGTACTCGTACTCGTACTCGTACTCGTACTCGTACTCGTACTCGTACTCGTAATAATTGTGAAAATAAATTTAAATTTATGTTTCAAGCTCTATTGCACGAGATAACGGATGCTCCCCTTAAAATACAAAAGCTTC
Organism: Ridgeia piscesae; assembly: GCA_025642075.2. Classification (NCBI taxonomy): domain Eukaryota; kingdom Metazoa; phylum Annelida; class Polychaeta; order Sabellida; family Siboglinidae; genus Ridgeia; species Ridgeia piscesae. The sequence goes on along the minus strand of JAODUO010000248.1, from coordinate 19,518 downwards.
TTGCCCGATCAGAGCCTACTACCAACGTCCCAATGTCGTCCCTCACGTCATTCACTCTCTCTCTCTCTCTAGATATGTACTTTCGCAATTACTAAGCTTATTAACAAGATACTTCGTAATCAAATACAATATCGGTACATATCAACACAGGCTGTGTATGACCGAGTGATGCCTAGGCCCTAGCGATGACGATGACGATGGTGATTGTCAAAGTGGCTTGTGAGGCTCATATTATAATCTATGTGCCGGCATTACCATCGTCTACAATGGCCGGTACTCACTATCGAAGGTGCCATTACGATTATTTAGCCATTTACTAATACGTTTTTTAAACTGGCAAGAAACCAGCTTCCTTCCATTTCTCTTTGTTTCCGTTTAATAACCCGCTAACGGCGCCCTTATCTGGAAAGATCTCATGCGCGGCAAGCAAATATAGAACTGCACATACATGACACACAGGTGACGTCATGGTCTCGAGTAGTCTGCCTTTTAGCCTTTCCCATTGGTTGGCGAATAATGCACAAGGCGCATTCAAACCTAGTTGCTAGGCGACAGCAATTTTAACGTACACAGGTAAGTCTACCATGTTTACTCCTTTTATGCCGACCGCATTGTCTTTTCTACTACACAAGTGCGCTAAGTTTTAAAATGCGCGGTTTGTGAAACATATTTACATGCTAGGGATGACTTTGAATGATTTCATAAAAAAGAAATATTGATAAACCCAGTATGGCGTAGATACAATTAACAACATAAGTCATAACGATAAGTACGGCAAAAGTGGTTTGAGGTGGGTCGATCGGTCTCAGGATTCCACATTACTGACTACACAAGTGGTAGTGCCCATGTTTACATAAAATCCTCGACTTACGTAACATTTATTTAGTAAACATAGTCAGCCGGTTTCTGTCACACATCAGTTTCTGTACCGCTATGATTTATTCGCTGGATAATATTACATACATTATTAACAAACGCAGATCACGTGACGTCACTGCGCCATAATCCGTGATGGTGATGTATCGACAAGATTTTAGGCAACTGTTCACAGTATTCATCATTGTAACGCTCGCTAACGAACAGTTTTTTCCCCCAGAAGGCAAGTCTCCCGCACCAAAACGGCTTGACAATTACGTTCTTTTATTTCAGTGTATCCCCGAAATTGGTATCACGTCATGCATGACGCAACACAATGTTAATGTGTGGCATAATCTGCTGGTGATGGGACATTGCCATTGCAATTTTCAAGATATTATAGCGCGTGTATACTCTAAGTCTAACAATAAATGCACACGCACTCGCCCATACACGCACACATTTTAGCAGTGATAATGCAAAATTAAGAAACATTGTATTTGGACAACATGACTGCTTGGCCTTGAGCGGTTTGTCCAGCATAGGCTACGTAAATTTCGCACTCGAAAATGAGTTGGGGGCAGGAAGTCCATATTCTCCATGCTGACATGTTGTAATAATCGGACTGTCCCCAGAAAGTGTTTCACAGTTATATTGTTCGAAGGATAATTACAAACGGAAGCAGCGGAGCACTTTGCCGGTAACAATGACCACGGAAATCATGCATTTTAATCGATTTTTATGGTGGTTGCCATGGCATCACCGGCTAGTACTTGTGTTTGGCGATCTTGACTAGTATTTGTAATGAAGAATGCCAACTTTCGCGCAGTACACCCTGTTTTGGGGCAAATGTATACATGTGTTATGATAACGTGCATTTATACAACGTGTCAGATATAATTGATTATCGAACTGTTGTGAAACCACAACGTACAGTAATGTAAAATGCAAATCCCGTAAAAGACACATACGGCCTAAAATCGTGTATATTCTCTGCGCTACGTAAATCGCTATCACGGCTATGTGTCTGTGCCAGTGGTAATCGCAATGTTAAATTGGACATTTAATATAAGAAAGGTATAACGCAATATATTTATGACCTGATAGTCCTAGAATTTATCAGTCGCAAGCTACAACTGTCATCCGTCGTTATAATGGCAATTAACGGACTATTAGAGCAGATGTGTGAAGAAGAAGAAGTTGGATTTGTAGATTTGTGGGGATATTTTGTTGGTAAAGAAGACATGTTTATGAGAGATGGCCTCCATCTAAGGACTAAGCGGAAATGGCACAGCAGTGTTCTCCGAGAACCTTCTTCGATCGATGAATAATGGAACAGGTTGCAACTTTTTAAACTAGTTTCGCAGGGGGGATACACAGAGAAGCCAAATACTAGAGGCATAGATAAAGATAGCAAAAATACATCAGCAAAGAACAGCCTGGAAAGCCCTACGGAATTTGGTTATAAATGTGTTTGTTTAAATGCAAGGAGCATAGTAAACAAAAGAAATGAACTAAACATTATGGTAGAAGATATTGACCCTCACATAATAGGTATAACTGAATCTTGGGCCACACCCGATATATCAGATGCCGAATTAGGAATGACAGGGTATGTAATGTTTAGGAAAGATAGATTAGGAAGAAGGGGAGGCGGAGTTATTTTATATATTAAAGAATCCATCCAAGCTTATGAAATAAAATTAGAAAAAGAAGCAGAATGTGAAGAAGCTGTCTGGTGTAACATAGTTACAGGAAACTCGATATTAACTGTTGGGTTAGTGTATCGGAGTCCAAACATAAGCATGGAAGAGAATGAAAAAATACATAATGCTATCAAAGAAGTGAGTAAACGGGACTGTATTATTATGGGGGATTTTAACCATGGGCATATACAGTGGACATCTCTACAGAGTACCGGGAGAGAGGATCAAGAGTTTTTAAATTTAGTACAAGATAGTTTCCTTTCTCAACATGTGTTAGAAGCAACCAGGGGCGAGAACGTGTTAGACATAGTATTGAGCTCACAGAAGGAATTTGTTGATAATGTCAAGATATGTGAGCCACTGGGGTGTAGTGATCACAACCAGATACATTTTATCCTCAAAGTAAAGGGAGAACGGAATAGAAAAATAAGGTACAGGAAAATTTTTCACAAAGGAAGATATAAGGACATGAGGGAATATTTAGCAAAGATAGACTGGAATAACACACTGAAGAATAAGACAGCAACAGAATGCTGGAATATTTTAAAGAGTGAAATTGACTGCGTCGTTGACAAATTTGTCCCCTTGAAAAAACAGGGGAAACGGTCAAAGAAGAAACACTTATCGAAGGAAGCCATTAGAAAAATCAAGTACAAGCAAATGATGTGGAAGACATATAGACATACCGGAAGTGAAGAAGACTATAGCATTTATAAAGAAGCACTTAATCAAGCTACAGCTGAAATTAGAAATTCAAAGAGAAGCTACGAACAAAAAATGGCTTTTAATATAAAACATGACAGCAAGAGTTTTTATGCGTATGTTCGAAGTAAACAGAAAGTTCAGGATAAGGTCGGTCCTCTAGAAGGTAGTGACGAAAACATAATAACAGAGGGATTCTTAATGGCAGAAAACCTAAATGAGTACTTTAGTTCGGTGTTTACCAGGGAAGATATTAGTATATTACCAGTACTTGAGACTAAGTTCGAAGGGAGAGAGTTTGACTATTTAGGACAACTAATTGTAACCCCAACAATGGTAGCTATGAAAATAAGAGATATGAAGGATAATAAATCACCTGGAGTGGATGGGATTCCTCCCAAATTACTATTGGAAATTGTAGAACAAATCAGCATACCGCTTGCAACAGTGTTCAATTTGTCATTAGAGGAGGGAATAGTTCCGTTAGAATGGAAAGAAGCAAACATTATACAATTATTTAAAAAGGTTCGAGAAACAAGTCAGAGAACTATAGACCAGTGAGTTTAACATCGGTGATTTGCAAACTATTAGAAAGACTAATTAAAGATCACCTGGTTGATTTTCTTGTTAAAAAATTGATAAACCCATCTCAACATGGGTTTTTAAAAGCGAGGTCATGCTTAACAAATATGTTATGTTTTTTGGAAGATATCACAAAGTGGCTAGATGAGGGATCACCAGTAGATATAATCTACTTAGATTTTAAAAAAGCCTTTGACAAAGTGCCACACCAAAGACTACTACTTAAACTAAAGGCCCATGGCATAGGAAATGGAATGATCAACTGGATAGAAAAATGGCTTATTGATAGAAGACAAAGAGTAGTAGTTGATGGGGAGGTTTCAAACTGGAAAGCGGTTTTGAGTGGAGTACCGCAGGGATCAGTACTGGGACCTATTTTATTCTTAATATATATCAATGATTTGGATGACGACATAACAAGCAAGGTGTTGAAGTTTGCGGACGACACAAAAGTGTTTAGGAAAATTAAAAGTGATACAGATAGACAGCATTTACAAGATGATCTTAATAAGTTGATAGAATGGTCTGAGAAGTGGCAAATGCTGTTTAATTTTGGAAAGTGTAAGTGCCTTCACACAGGACATGGGAATGAAGATGCACAATATACAATGGGTGATACTGTACTAAATACTAACTTAAAGGAAAAGGACTTAGGGTTAACTATTAGTGCTGACATGAAGGTATCAGAGCAGTGTGGAATTGCAGCAGCGAAGGGAAACCAAATTCTTGGATTAATTAGGCGAAATATAGTGTACAAAGAAAAAGAACTAATAATACCGCTGTATAAAACAATAGTTAGGCCTCACTTAGAATATTGTATACAAGCATGGAGGCCATGATGATACCAAAACTCTGGAATATTAGTTATGAAATGCGTCTAAAAGAATGTGGTTTAACAACACTAGAAACCAGAAGATTGAGAGGAGATCAGATTGAGGTGTTTAAAATATTGAATGGATATGAAAATATTGACAGAAATATTTTTTCACAGTCAAGGAAGAGAAAAGGACTAGAGGACATGGAGTTACATTAGCAAAGAAGCAGTGTAGACTAGATATCAGAAAATTTTGATTTTCACAAAGAACAGTAAACGAATGAAACAGATTATCAGCTGATTGTGTAGGTGCTAGTAGTGTTAATATATTTAAAAATAAAATCGACATATACCTAAGACGGGCGGGGTATACTTAGATAGATAGGTTGGACTCTCGATAAGCCAAATGGCTTCCTAGTCCACCTGCCATCTAGAGTTGAATCTCTAGGTGGCAATCTTGTTAAATCTTGTTAAATAATATTATTCTTTTGTCCAGTCCCCAATCAGCTCCAGTTGCGCGGAGTCTCGCCATGTATCGTGACCCACTTATAGGCCCTATTGGGCCTGGCCGCGTGATAATCCGGGCTTAACTGGAAAACTCGCGTTATTTCTTTTATTCGATTTTCGCAAACGTTGTATAGCAGATACAGCTGATTTCCTTAAATAGGCCCTACTAAACTAAAATGTATACTGCGTATTTACCCTTTGTATTTTACGTGATCGCTTCGCACAGCCACAGCTGCACACAGAGCTTTATGCAGGATAAATATGTTTGTTTCTTTTGGTGGACCTGTGGCTGTTAACTCATATACATACATGCATGCATGCATGCATGTATACGTACATACCTATATAGTTGCATAGTTGCATATAGCATATCATTGATAATAATATTGATGTTACATTATATTATAGTATTATATTACATTACATTATAATTAATCGCTCGCAAACACATCGTATTACAATTTTAACTTGGACGTAAATGAATTATTGTCCATCTAATGATGTGCGTTATATATATATATATATATATATATATATATATATATATATAATATATATATATAATATATATATATATATATATATATATATGGTCGGTTTCGTATATATATATATATATATATATATAATATATATATATATATATATATGTATAGAGAGAGAGAGAGAGAGAGAGAGAGAGAGAGAGAGAGAGAAGAGAAGAGAGAGACGAGACCGAGACAGAGAGACAGAGAGACAGAGAGACAGAGAGACAGAGAGACAGAGAGACAGAGAGACAGAGAGACAGAGAGTTGTGAGTACGCACTATTGGCGATTGTGTCATTACAATATACGTATGTGAGTATACAACATTGTATGCAATTGTACACTATTTATGGCAAACAACGACGGAAAGATTTTGCAAAATTATTAATTACAGAGAATCATTGTAAACGTGTTTAATTGTTTTAGTGAATAGTCGCCGTGTCAAGAGTCACAAGAAGAAATCAGTTTCTGTGTTTGCAAACGAGATACAACATGTGAGTGGCCATTCTACGGTAGTGTATTTTTCAGCGGATACATTTTCCAGAAATATTTGGTTTAATTTGTTCAAAACATTGTTTTTAAGAGAGAACAGGGTATCGATCTCAATGGCCAACAGTCAGCAGCGATCGATAATAACACATTTAGCCGAAGTGTTCGTTTGAAAACCGCATATCTATACTACAACGAGATTGGACAAGTTAATTATATGACAGCAATGCCATTCTTTAAAGTGACGTGTAAAATGATGCCATTTTTCGATTACATCGACAGCAACATTCGAACATCAAATGATAAATATGGTTGTATAAAGTTATTTTCATAATTACTCTCATGTTATTGTATTCCATATACATTTTACAATGTTTGTACGTGCCTATGGATACGATGCTTAGAGATGCTGGTTGTAAAAAAATCGCTATCACGGCTATGTGTCTCTGACAGTGGTAATCTCAATATTAAATTGGACATTTAAGATAAGAAAGGTATAACGCAATATATTTATGACCTGATATTCCTAGTATTTATCAGTCGGAAGCTACAACTGTCATACGTCGTTATAATATTATTCTTTTGTCCAGTCCCCAATCAGCTCCAGTCGCGCGGAGTCTCGCCATGTATCGCGGCCCACTTATAGGCCCTATTGCGCCTGGCCGCGTGATAATCCGGGCTTAACTGCAAAACTCGCGTAATTTCTTTTATTCGGTTTTCGCAAAAGTTGTATAACAGATACTGCTGATTTCCTTAAATAGGCCCTACTAAACTAAAATGTTTACTGCGTATTTACCCTTTGTATTTTACGTGATCGCTTCGCACAGCCACAGCTGCACTCAGAGCTTTATGCAGGATAAATCTGTGTGTTTCTTTTGGTGGACCTGTGGTTGTTAACTCATATACATACATGCATGCATGCATGTATACGTACATACCTATATAGTTGCATAGTTACATATAGCATATCATTGATAATAATATTGATGTTACATTATATTATAGTATTATATTACATTACATTATCATTAATCGCTCGCAAACACATCGTATTACAATTTTAACTTGGACGTAAATGACATTATTGTCCATCTAATGATGTGCGTATATATATATATATATATATATATATATAGAGAGAGAGAGAGAGAGAGAGACAGACAGACAGACAGACAGACAGACAGACAGACAGACAGACAGACAGACAGACAGACAGACAGAGAGACAGAGAACAGAGAGACAGAGAGACAGAGAGAGAGAGAGAGAGAGAGTTGTGAATACGCACTATTGGCGATTGTGTAATTACAATATACGTATGTCAGTACACAACATTATATGCAATTGTACACTATTTATGGCAAACAACGACGGAAAGATTTTGCAAAATTATTAATTACAGAGAATCATTGTAAACGTGTTTAATTGTTTTAGTGAATAGTCGCCGTGTCAAGAGTCACAAGAAGAAATCACTTTCTGTGTTTGCAAACGAGATACAACATGTGAGTGGCCATTCTACAGTAGTGTATTTTTCAGCCGATACATTTTCCAGAATTATTTAGCTTACTTTGTCCAACACATTGTTTTTAAGAGAGAACAGGATGTCGATCTCAATGGCCAACAGTCAGCAGCGATCGATAATAACACACTTAGTCGACGTGTTCGTTTGAAACCCGCATATCTATACTACAACGAGATTGGACATGTTAATTATATAACAGCAATGCCATACTTTAAAGTGACGTGTAAAATGATGCCATTTTTCGATTACATTGACATCAACATTCGAACATCAAATGATAAATGTGATTGTATAAAGTTGTTTTCATAATTACTCTCATGTGATTATATTCCATGTACATTTTACAATGTTTGTGCGTGCCTATGGATATGATGCTTAGAAATACTGGTTGTAAAATTAAACTAATCATAAAAAGGGAATCCTACTATGCACCCATCTCGCGGCACTGTCAACATTTGAGCTTAACGCACTGCTTTCCGCCATGTATGGAATCATTCCAGACGCATGACGTTTGACGCATCCGGAAATCCCAGCCATATCCGCATGCCGCATCCGTATAATAATATGGAATCTTAGCTTAATTGTGTGATGTTTAGCACGAATCCTTTCGCTGCCGATCCGAAACATGGCCAATTTCTGTCACCTCACTTTGTTCCAGTTCACTCAGCTGTATATGTGATGATGGTCATAGTTATGCACGAGTGCCCTTTGCCCAGTAATGGGGTTCCACAAATCCACGTTAGTCGCTAGAGGCGCTGTTACGCAACTAGACCGTTCTGTCTGGTGTCTATGCCAGGGGAAGTAAAAGATCCCACACAGGGGGTAAATGTGTAACCTGTAGTGGACTCACAAATTCTACAGAAGAACAACTCCTGCGTTAGCCCAAGTTTGGGCTGTTTGGAGGTAATCACCTAAGAACCGTAGTTGCGCATCAGCGCCTCTAGCGACTAACGTGGATTTGTATGTGTGTTTTGCGGAACGCTTGTTTAAATCATCTTCAATTAGCTGTTAAACTCGCATGACTGTGAAACCTCACACATAGCTAAATATTGATATAGCCTAGCATGTCCGTCAATGTGAATGCATAATATGTACATTAATGTATATTTATAATCGAATGAGCCTATGGAATGTCGACTGGTGGCCCGACAGGTGTGCTAGAGCCTAGAACTATTCCGGAACGGATGTTTAAAATCATCTACAGGTCGCTTCACATGAGATTGCTAGTTCACACATAGTTAAATATTGATGCCATTATTATAAAAGCATGTTTATATGCACATTTACAGTAGAAATGGCGCAGTCCCGGTAATTTTGTCGTGCACTGATCACATGTTTTTGGACTTGGTATTTGAACACACTCACAGTACAGACACAGCCACAGGGTGCGCGGGCTACATGGTCAACCTTCATTTTTGCACCGATAGCTGATTTATTACGACTGAACAGTTTACATCTCACAGACCCTCTGTCTCAATAACAACCTTATCCACTGTATCGACCCGAGATTATGTAGAAATGGCCCACGTGTTCTTGCCGCGAACCGATCACACAGTCTTACAAAACATACTACTTTTTTGTTTTGATTTCCACTAACCAATGAATGCCAGGGCGCGATATGTTAGGCGGGTAAAACCTGTTTCATGGTATGATATTCGGCCGTGCAATTAAGGTTGGTGTCACTTGGTAAATTTTGCTGTGTGTTTACTTATAAAAATAATGAATTTTATTTAATGCAATTTTATGTTGATTGTGTGGAAGGACGCAAGACACGTGTCGATCATTGCATGCATGTGTTTATTGCATCCAACTTTAGCATCGTTCAGTAGCTGGCCACGAATTATAGGCGTGGCTGCGCCATACCACCGAGTCGGACAATACGTCACGTTCAGATTCCAATATACACAGCGCTGCTGCACCCGCATGCAGCAGCTTCTATACGGGTACAGTTAGGTACTTATACATGGACTACATTGCGGATTTAAAGACCAGTTAACACCCTGCGACATTCTTCCCTCCTTATATATTTTAGAGTAGTAAAACCGCTATAGGAGGTTATTGCGGAGTTAGGGACTATTTATGACCCTGCTACATTCTTCCCTCCTTATATATTTTACAGTGGACAAACCGTTGGAACGTAATCACGTGAATGGCCCCGCCACATTTTCCTCCTACGTATTTGTTATGGCGCTACATTGTACTGTGACTAGTAATTGCGCTTAATATAACATAACGAAATATTGCTCTATGTCGGTAACACATAAACGAACAAATACAAAAACGTGCAATAAAGACAACTAATAAAACTGTTCACGCAATTATTGCAGTTCACACTTGTGCCTGTAGCCCGGATCCTTGTTGAAAGTCAATTTCGCTATAATGTCACTGCGTGTGTGAGAATCTTAATATAATACAAATTACTGTTCACGTTTGGTGTATCAACCACCACATGGCACGAGTCTGTATGCTACCAGATGAGAGAATGTTCACATTTCCAGAAATAGTATTCACGGAATGTTCCACGACACATAGTTTTGAGCGTTTTCGCAGGTGAAGTCTGAGGCCGGCACATCGTGGTACGGACAGGCTCAATCCCTTGGTTTAGCTGTGCCACTGAGCTTGATCTTCGAGGATATTGACTGAAAAGAAGTCATTATATTATTACTTTTAAGCGTAAAGCAGCCAGAATGTTCTTACATGAGCTAATTGGCGAGCGCATAAAGATGCGTCTCAATGCCTGAGCATAGTTATCCGTGGACCACTACTCATTTTATTATCACGATAAGTGCAACCAGTATTGAATTTGACGATGGCGTTGTGTGTGGCTGTCTTGGAATAACGTAATTTAGCAGCAGTGTCTCTTTCCGTATGTCCGTCTCCACGTAGAGTTACTAATTGTGCCCTTAGAACCTCTGTATCAGTGTCTCTTTCCGTATGTCCGTCTCCACGTACAGTTACTATTTGTGCCCTTAGAACCTCTGTATCAGTGTCTCTTTCCGTGTGTCCGTCTCCACGTACAGTTACTATTTGTGCCCTTAGAACCTCTGTATCAGTGTCTCTTTCCGTATGTCCGTCTCCACGTAGAGTTACTATTTGTGCCATTAGAACCTCTGTATCAGTGTCTCTTTCCGTGTGTCCGTCTCCACGTAGAGTTACTATTTGTGCCCTTAGAACCTCTGTATCAGTGTCTCTTTCCGTGTGTCCGTCTCCACGTACAGTTACTATTTGTGCCATTAGAACCTCTGTATCAGTGTCTCTTTCCGTGTGTCCGTCTCCACGTACAGTTACTATTTGTGCCCTTAGAACCTCTGTATCAGTGTCTCTTTCCGTATGTCCGTCTCCACGTACAGTTACTATTTGTGCCCTTAGAACCTCTGTATCAGTGTCTCTTTCCGTGTGTCCGTCTCCACGTAGAGTTACTATTTGTGCCCTTAGAACCTCTGTATCAGTGTCTCTTTCCGTGTGTCCGTCTCCACGTAGAGTTACTATTTGTGCCCTTAGAACCTTAGTATCAGTGTCTCTTTCCGTGTGTCCGTCTCCACGTAGAGTTACTATTTGTGCCCTTAGAACCTCTGTATCAGTGTCTCTTTCCGTGTGTCCGTCTCCACGTACAGTTACTATTTGTGCCCTTAGAACCTCTGTATCAGTGTCTCTTTCCGTGTGTCCGTCTCCACGTAGAGTTACTATTTGTGCCCTTAGAACCTTAGTATCAGTGTCTCTTTCCGTGTGTCCGTCTCCACGTAGAGTTACTATTTGTGCCCTTAGAACCTCTGTATCAGTGTCTCTTTCCGTGTGTCCGTCTCCACGTAGAGTTACTATTTGTGCCCTTAGAACCTCTGTATCAGTGTCTCTTTCCGTGTGTCCGTCTCCACGTACAGTTACTATTTGTGCCATTAGAACCTCTGTATCAGTGTCTCTTTCCGTGTGTCCGTCTCCACGTAGAGTTACTATTTGTGCCCTTAGAACCTCTGTATCAGTGTCTCTTTCCGTGTGTCCGTCTCCACGTACAGTTACTATTTGTGCCATTAGAACCTCTGTATCAGTGTCTCTTTCCGTGTGTCCGTCTCCACGTAGAGTTACTATTTGTGCCCTTAGAACCTCTGTATCAGTGTCTCTTTCCGTGTGTCCGTCTCCACGTACAGTTACTATTTGTGCCATTAGAACCTCTGTATCAGTGTCTCTTTCCGTGTGTCCGTCTCCACGTAGAGTTACTATTTGTGCCCTTAGAACCTCTGTATCAGTGTCTCTTTCCGTGTGTCCGTCTCCACGTAGAGTTACTATTTGTGCCCTTAGAACCTCTGTATCAGTGTCTCTTTCCGTGTGTCCGTCTCCACGTAGAGTTACTATTTGTGCCCTTAGAACCTCTGTATCAGTGTCTCTTTCCGTGTGTCCGTCTCCACGTAGTGTTACTATTTGTGCCCTTAGAACCTCTGTATCAGTGTCTCTTTCCGTATGTCCGTCTCCACGTACAGTTACTATTTGTGCCCTTAGAACCTCTGTATCAGTGTCTCTTTCCGTATGTCCGTCTCCACGTACAGTTACTATTTGTGCCCTTAGAACCTCTGTATCAGTGTCTCTTTCCGTGTGTCCGTCTCCACGTAGAGTTACTATTTGTGCCCTTAGAACCTCTGTATCAGTGTCTCTTTCCGTGTGTCCGTCTCCACGTAGAGTTACTATTTGTGCCCTTAGAACCTCAGTATCAGTGTCTCTTTCCGTGTGTCCGTCTCCACGTAGAGTTACTATTTGTGCCCTTAGAACCTCTGTATCAGTGTCTCTTTCCGTGTGTCCGTCTCCACGTAGAGTTACTATTTGTGCCCTTAGAACCTCTGTATCAGTGTCTCTTTCCGTGTGTCCGTCTCCACGTAGAGTTACTATTTGTGCCCTTAGAACCTCTGTATCAGTGTCTCTTTCCGTATGTCCGTCTCCACGTACAGTTACTATTTGTGCCCTTAGAACCTCTGTATCAGTGTCTCTTTCCGTGTGTCCGTCTCCACGTAGAGTTACTATTTGTGCCCTTAGAACCTCTGTATCAGTGTCTCTTTCCGTGTGTCCGTCTCCACGTAGAGTTACTATTTGTGCCCTTAGAACCTTAGTATCAGTGTCTCTTTCCGTGTGTCCGTCTCCACGTAGAGTTACTATTTGTGCCCTTAGAACCTCTGTATCAGTGTCTCTTTCCGTGTGTCCGTCTCCACGTAGAGTTACTATTTGTGCCCTTAGAACCTCTGTATCAGTGTCTCTTTCCGTGTGTCCGTCTCCACGTAGAGTTACTATTTGTGCCCTTAGAACCTCTAGTATCAGTGTCTCTTTCCGTGTGTCCGTCTCCACGTAGAGTTACTATTTGTGCCCTTAGAACCTCTGTATCAGTGTCTCTTTCCGTGTGTCCGTCTCCACGTAGAGTTACTATTTGTGCCCTTAGAACCTCTGTATCAGTGTCTCTTTCCGTGTGTCCGTCTCCACGTAGAGTTACTATTTGTGCCCTTAGAACCTCAGTATCAGTGTCTCTTTCCGTATGTCCGTCTCCACGTAGAGTTACTATTTGTGCCCTTAGAACCTCTGTATCAGTGTCTCTTTCCGTGTGTCCGTCTCCACGTAGAGTTACTATTTGTGCCCTTAGAACCTCTGTATCAGTGTCTCTTTCCGTGTGTCCGTCTCCACGTAGAGTTACTATTTGTGCCCTTAGAACCTCTGTATCAGTGTCTCTTTCCGTGTGTCCGTCTCCACGTACAGTTACTATTTGTGCCATTAGAACCTCTGTATCAGTGTCTCTTTCCGTGTGTCCGTCTCCACGTAGAGTTACTATTGTGCCCTTAGAACCTCTGTATCAGTGTCTCTTTCCGTGTGTCCGTCTCCACGTACAGTTACTATTTGTGCCATTAGAACCTCTGTATCAGTGTCTCTTTCCGTGTGTCCGTCTCCACGTAGAGTTACTATTTGTGCCCTTAGAACCTCTGTATCAGTGTCTCTTTCCGTGTGTCCGTCTCCACGTACAGTTACTATTTGTGCCATTAGAACCTCTGTATCAGTGTCTCTTTCCGTGTGTCCGTCTCCACGTAGAGTTACTATTTGTGCCCTTAGAACCTCTGTATCAGTGTCTCTTTCCGTGTGTCCGTCTCCACGTAGAGTTACTATTTGTGCCCTTAGAACCTCTGTATCAGTGTCTCTTTCCGTGTGTCCGTCTCCACGTAGAGTTACTATTTGTGCCCTTAGAACCTCTGTATCAGTGTCTCTTTCCGTGTGTCCGTCTCCACGTAGAGTTACTATTTGTGCCCTTAGAACCTCTGTATCAGTGTCTCTTTCCGTGTGTCCGTCTCCACGTACAGTTACTATTTGTGCCCTTAGAACCTCTGTATCAGTGTCTCTTTCCGTGTGTCCGTCTCCACGTAGAGTTACTATTTGTGCCCTTAGAACCTCTGTATCAGTGTCTCTTTCCGTGTGTCCGTCTCCACGTAGAGTTACTATTTGTGCCCTTAGAACCTCTGTATCAGTGTCTCTTTCCGTGTGTCCGTCTCCACGTAGAGTTACTATTTGTGCCCTTAGAACCTCTGTATCAGTGTCTCTTTCCGTGTGTCCGTCTCCACGTAGAGTTACTATTTGTGCCCTTAGAACCTCTGTATCAGTGTCTCTTTCCGTGTGTCCGTCTCCACGTAGAGTTACTATTTGTGCCCTTAGAACCTCTGTGTTAGACGATTTTCTGCCAATTTCAGGGATGAAGACAAAACTGAAAAACACCTAATTGTTACTGACAGCAGCAGACTAGGCGTATTGCTTCAATGCCAAACTTTATGATGCAATCCAGTCATTATTTGGTGCAATCCGATGCCATACCGTAAATTTTGCACTTCACATTGTGCACGGGTCTACCACTAACGAAACTCGATGTGTTTTCTAGATATCATAGGCATACCTGCAGTGAAAGTATGATCATCGTGTTTCTGTTATGTTGTGGCGCATTATCTAGTTTTGAAGGACAGCAAGTACAACATGATTTGACATATTTGATGTTGTCGTTCGACAGTTTATTGTAATGATGGCACCGTGGAAATGTTGCTGAAAATTTCAATATTCAGCTTATCTCATGGTGTCTATCTACTTGATATGTTGCAGGGTTAATGCCACTAAGCTCATCGTCTTGCTCTTGGTTGTCTTTTTGGTCGGGACACAAGTCGACTGTTGCTATTACAGGCATCCTTTCCAATATCCAAGTAAGTCACATTTGTTGATCACTGCATTTATATAGAGTCAGCATAGTAATGTACTGACATTTACACATACACGCACGCGCACACACACACACATACGGACAAGAACAGCACACACACACGAACATCGAATACATACACACGCACGTACAACTTAACACACATGATACACACAACACATATTTCAAAGTTACTTCGTAAGTCTGCAGTTTGTACTTCTGGCGTAACATGGACAAAATGCTTACTCCTCTCTGTTGTCTCTGTTGGCTTAATGTATTAATGTAGATTTCTTGTGTGCGCCTCTAGATAAGTGTGGTGGGACAAGGTACAGTACAGCGCTCTACGTATGCTGCGACGGAAAGCTCATACATTGGAGAAGCACAGGCTGTGAGCCTATAAAAAATTGATAACACTACAATCACCCGTCAGCGTTCCCAACAAACAGTCTTCATACCAGCAGTCTTTTCAAATGCTGGGGCCCGTTTCACTAACATTCGCAAAAGCACTTAATCCCGATTTGAGTCAGTACATTGAACTTTTCCACATACCTAGGACCGAAAGCGAAAGTTTGCGTTTCACAAACAATGAATCCTGCGTCCGATCCATAAAATGCACCTAAAACAAGTTATTAAGAGTACTACACTTTACAAAATGTTACGCAATAAAATATGTTGTTGGACAAGACACTCAGAGGTTGTACTTACTTTAATAATTTACACCTAAGCATAGTAGAATAGTCGTGTTTCATATTTGTATTGTCACTACACGTAATTCATTCGATACATTTGATATATCCAGAAGAAAAGAAATGCACGTAGATCCGGTTGCACCTGGCATCTGTTCTGTTTCACACTCATCAGCTGTAAATATCTATTGACTCTAGAATAAGCTTGTGAGCAATGTCCTTCCAAGAGAACAACATTATATAACAACATTTCCTGTCAACTTTGAAAGAAACAATATAATTTAAGAATATATTCCTGAGAACGAATAGGAAATAATTCTATTCTATTCGATAACTAGCATTATAATTTCGTTTGTATTACCTACTGATGTGTATGCAAAAGTTGCATTATATTTTCGTTAGGAAGAATACTACTGCTAATAATCTGTGTACCATCAATATATAAAACATTATTTCGAAAGAATGTTTTGATGACACTAAGTTGTTGTAACCGTGACCGTAGGATAGTTATATCTCTCTCTCTCTCTCTCTCTCTCTCTCTCTCTCTCTCTCTCTCTCTCTCTCTCTCTCTCTCTCTCTCCCTCTCTCTCTCTCTCTCTCTCTCTATATATATATATAGCTGTACACTTGCCTTTGTCCTGTACACTGGTCGTGTGTCCTGTACACTGGTCATGTGTCCTGCACACTGGTCGTGTGTCCTGCACACTGGTCGTGTGTCCTGTACACTTGTCGTGTGTCCTGTACACTGGTCATGTGTCCTGCACACTGGTCATGTGTCCAGCACACTGGTCGTGTGTCCTGTACACTGGTCGTGTGTCCTGTACACTGGTCATGTGTCCTGCACACTGGTCGTGTGTCCTGTACACTTGTCGTGTGTCCTGCACACTTGTCGTGTGTCCTGTACACTGGTCGTGTATCCTGTACACTTGTCGTGTGTCCTGCACACTGGTCGTGTGTCCTGTACACTGGTCGTGTGTCCTGTACACTGGTCATGTGTCCTGCACACTGGTCGTGTGTCCTGTACACTTGTCGTGTGTCCTGCACACTTGTCGTGTGTCCTGTACACTGATCGTGTGTCCTGTACACTTGTCGTGTGTCCTGCACACTGGTCGTGTGTCCTGTACACTTGTCGTGTGTCCTGCACACTGGTCGTGTGTCATGTACACTGGTCGTGTGTCATGTACACTTGTCGTGTGTCCTGCACACTGGTCGTGTGGCCTGTACACTGGTCGTTTGTGCTGCACACTGGTCGTGGATCCTAAACACTGGTCGTGTGTCCTGTACACTGTCGTGTGTCCTGCACACTGGTCGTGTGTCCTGCACACTGGTCGTGTGTCCTGTACACTGGTCGTGTGTCAAAGTTCGCAAGCACATATGTGGCTCTATTTGAAGAAGATAGTGACTGTGTAGCCTGTTCTGTCGAAGACAAGGTCTGACCCAACGACGGTAATGTCTGCTCCATCGCTGACGAGGTTTGCTGCAACTATGTCTGTGCGACCGCTGACGAAGTATGGCCTAAGGACGGCAGTCATTTGGAGATGCCGCTACGCTAGTTTGAAGCGAAAATACGCTTTGTGGCGACACCATTATTTGCATATAACGATATCCCATATTAACCAACTATCCCGTTTTACCCAGGTCTCCCATACATACAATGCATAGAAAACATATACGTTTGCAATATTGACATATGATTCCGTAGGGACAAGCACTAAAATACGGAAATAGTAAACCACATTCTGTTTATAATGCATGTATATATATATATATATATATATATATATATATATATATATATATATTTAATGTTCGCCTGCATGGTACAGTTCCTAAAAGTCTTCAGGTTTGCTGGAGGTAGGTGAAAAAGTAACTCGCTTGTACAACGTCCTATAGCCCATGCAATAACATGACGATTGCATGGCGAGAATAATATGATATGTCATTGTCACTATAAGCAAACACTCCAACATAAATACACTTTACAACGATATGTTTATTATTGTTGTATTAATAATTGAAAGTTCAAAAACTCACATTATTAACCGTTTCGTTACACGTCACATATTCATGTGGCGTCGTTACACTATTTACGAAGTAAATATTTCAGTTTATATCCATAGCACTTGTACCCTTTTAATAACAATGAGCCATATTTGTATTCGCACATTCACTGATGCTACTCTGCCAGTGTTCCCATTACGAAGTTGTAGGAATCGTTTTAGAAATTTGCGTTATAGAAACATACGAATTGCGCGATCGAAGCAACAGTTACGTGACAGTATCCGAACAAATGGAGCATGCAGCCCCCATTGACGGCCCAGTGTTAGCACATGGTTGGTGGCGAAAACTTGAACAATACAGTGCCAGCCAGATCACTAGAACCAGTCTCGGAGAAGAGGCAACATTCAACATTGATTGCTCGTTTGTGTTGAGCATAGGCAGATTTCGTTATATTTGCGAAAAGGGACTATGCTTTCTGCTTGTTCCGGTGTGACGTTTGTCAGCAACATGTCCCGGCGTAAAGGCGTTCGAGTTGCCACGAATGACGTGGTGTGCCTGGATGAAGATGCTGCATTGTCTGCGTTGCCACCGAGGTAAATTTCCGACGCGGCTGCGCCCTAGGTGGGTAGAACCGCCGGTACAAGAGACTCCGCTTGAACAGGCGACACTGGTCTCGGGTCCGGAGTATCTCTGGCCGTGCCTTCTGAGATATCGTATGCGATGTATAGTCATCCATGTTCCAGTAACCGATTCCGATCAGCAGCCGACACTTGAGGAAGTCTACAAACTGGAGCTCAGCCTTCTCATCCCAGGTCGTCGGCGTAAACTGCGCCGTGATGTCGCACATCAACACCAGGAGGCGCCACTTGAATACGACGCAGAACGCCGCGAAGCTGAAGATCATCAGATTGTCGAAACTGGAGAAGTCGTGTGAGCCATCGTTTTTGCTGGAGACGCTGAGTCGGAACAAACTCGCTGTGTATATAACAGGCTTTGTGAAGTTCTCAAGGCCGACACAATACGACCCGAAAAGGGACTTGACGTCAGAATAGTTGTTATAAATATCACAGAAAAGAGAAATGCTATGCAAGGAATATATTGTCTGGTGCGAAAGACATTAAAAACGAATAATATGTTTATTTTTCCCAAGAAAATAGATAACCTCAAGCGTGCATCATGAACATGAAATGGACAATACAAACTATTGACAAGATAGCATTATCGCAAGTCAAAAGTTGGGAGATGGATATGAACTTTTTGCATCTACTGTTTTGAATTTCTACCGAGATGTTGTTGGCAACTACATACTGCCACAAAATCACTGGTATGCAAGCGTATGATAGAATGATAATAGGCGACTCTGTGATACAATAAGGTATGCTGCTTGGAAAAAGCAACGGTATAAATCACGTATATACAAAACAGAGTGCACTCGGTAAATGGCAATGTCATGATAACTTGAATTGATAAACCGATGTTCGTGAATTCAAACAAAAGAAGACATACCTGTAAAGTTGTGTGCAGAAGAAGCGTCACGACCGGCTGTCTCTCGGAACTGGTACGAAACGAAAGTGATCTTACCATACAGTTGTTCAGAGTGCAAGAGTGTTGCTCTACCGACGCTTGAAGTAGAGGTGCTGTCTGTGTTCGCGCTTAGCGCGTCTTGTCTAGCACGTCTTCTAACCTGTGGAACAGAAGAGCGACCATGTTGAAGTTTCAGAACACAAACCAGTTCGGTAATCATACAAATCGGATGACAGCCAACGCATGTCTTCAACAAGTACTCACCGCAAATTGTTGGCAGCTCGGCAGACCAGAGTCGTCTTTTGCGCTCGAGTCATAACTGTCTAGCACGTCTTCTAACCTGTGGAACAGACGAGCGACCATGTTGAAGTTTCAGAACACAAACCAGTACAGTAATCATACAAATCGGA
>JAODUO010000247.1:422500-440075 GCA_025642075.2 Ridgeia piscesae | reverse complement strand
TGCTGTAACATGTCGTATGGTCTGTCCCCTCCAGGCAGTGTGGTAGGACAGTACTCAATGGAGACAGGGACTGATGCTGTAACATGTCGTATGGTCTGTCCCCTCCAGGCAGTGTGGTAGGACAGTACTCAATGGAGACAGGGACTGATGCTGTAACATGTCGTATGGTCTGTCCCCTCCAGGCAGTGTGGTAGGACAGTACTCAATGGAGACAGGGACTGATGCTGTAACATGTCGTATGGTCTGTCCCCTCCAGGCAGTGTGGTAGGACAGCTCTCAACATTTGGAGATCGGTCACTGATACCTGTTGGCAATGTCATGATGGTTGTACTCCCTCCACTTGTTGTTTACTGTTGATATTACTCACTATTACTTTTGCTGCATGATGTTACTCAATAAGACATTTTTTTACTGTGTGATGTTACTCAGTAAGAGGGTTATTTGCTGCTTGATGTTACTCAGTAAAAAGGGATTTTTTGATGTCTGTAAGGGGGGTTATTTGGTCTGTCCCCCCCAGGAGGGTTAGGCATTTTACTCAGTGGAAAAGGGATTTTTTGAATGCTGTAAGGGGGGTTATTTGGTTCTGTCCCCCCAGGAGGGTTAGGAATTTTACTAAAGTGGAAAAGGGACTGTTTGCTGTTCCCATGTGGTTTTTGGTCATGTCCCCCCAGTAAGTGGGTTTAGGCATTTTACTAAAGTGGAAAAGGGATTGTTTTGTTTTTAACATGAGGTTTTTTGGTCTGTCCCCCCCAGTAAGTGGGTTTAGGCATTTTACTAAAGTGGAAAAGGGATTGCTGCTTTTTTAACAGTAAGATGGTTATGTCTGCTCCATGTCAGTGGGTTAGGCATTTTACTCAATGGAGACAGGGACTGATGCTGTAACATGTCGTATGGTCTGTCCCCTCCAGGCAGTGTGGTAGGACATGCTGCTCTGAGACCAGTGGTTATTTGCTGTGATGTTACTGTAGAGGGTCTCACCCTGCTTGCAGTGATCAGTAGGTGGTATTATACTCTTGATGTTACTAGTAATGAGGTATTACATGCTATGATGTTACTCACTAGGGTTATTTGCTGCATGATGTTACTCAATAAGACAGGGTTTTTACTGTGTGATGTTACTCAGTAAGAGGGTTATTTGCTGCTTGATGTTACTCAGTAAGAGGGCTATTTGCTGAGTGATGTTACTCAGTAAGACGGTTATTTGCTGCTTGATGTTACACAGTAAGACGGCTATTTGCTGCTTGATGTTACTCAGTAAGAGGGTTATTTGCTGCTTGATGTTACTCAGTAAGAGGGTTATTTGTTGCTTGATGTTACTCAGTAAGAGGATTATTTGCTGCTTGATGTTACTCAGTAAGAGGGTTATTTGCTGCTTGATGTTACTCAGTAAGAGGGTTATTTGCTGCTTGATGTTACTCAGTAAGAGGGTTATTTGCTGCTTGATGTTACTCAGTAAGAGGGTTATTTGCTGCTTGATGTTACTCAGTAAGAGGGTGATTTGCTGCTTGATGTTACTCAGTAAGAGGGCTATTTGCTGCTTGATGTTGCTCAGTAAGAGGGCTATTTGCTGCTTGATGTTATTCAGTAAGAGGGCTATTTACTGAGTGATGTTACTCAGTAAGAGGGCTATTTGCTGCTTGATGTTACTCAGTAAGAGGGTTATTTGCTGCTTGATGTTACTCAGTAAGACGGCTATTTGCTGCTTGATGTTACTCAGTAAGACGGTTATTTGCTGCTTGATGTTACTCAGTAAGAGGGTTATTTGCTGCTTGATGTTACTCAGTAATAGGGTTATTTGATGCATGTTGTTACTCAGTAAGAGGGTTATTTGCTGCTTGATGTTACTCAGTAATAGGGTTATTTGATGCATGTTGTTACTCAGTAAGAGGGTTATTTGCTGCTTGACGTTATTCTGTAAGAGGTTTATTTGCTGCTTGATGTTACTCAGTAAGATGGTTATTTGCTGCTTGATGTTACTCAGTAAGAGGGTTATTTGCTGCTTGATGTTACTCAGTAAGAGGGTTATTTGCTGCTTGACGTTATTCTGTAAGAGGGTTATTTGCTGCTTGATGTTATTCAGTAAGAGGGTTATTTGCTGCTTGATGTTACTCAGTAAGAGGTTATTTGCTGCTTGATGTTACTCAGTAAGAGGGTTATTTGCTGCTTGGTGTTACTCAGTAAGAGGGTTATTTGCTGCTTGATGTTACTCAGTAAGAGGGTTATTTGTGCTTGAGTTATCGTAAGAGGGTTATTTGCTGCTTGATGTTATCAGTAAGAGGTTATTTGCTGCTTGATGTTACTCGTAAGAGGGTATTTGCTGCTTGTGTTACTCAGTAAGAGGGTTATTTGCTGCTTGATGTTACTCAGTAAGAGGGTTATTTGCTGCTTGATGTTACTCAGTAAGAGGGCTATTTGCTGCTTGATGTTACTCAGTAAGAGGGTTATTTGCTGCTTGATGTTACTCAGTAAGAGGGTTATTTGCTGCTTGATGTTACTCAGTAAGAGGGTTATTTGCTGTTGATGTTACTCAGTAAGAGGGTTATTTGCTGCTTGATGTTACTCAGTAAGAGGGTTATTTGCTGCTTGATGTTACTCAGTAAGATGGCTATTTGCTGAGTGATGTTACTCAGTAAGAGGGTTATTTGCTGCTTGATGTTACTCAGTAAGAGGGTTATTTGCTGAGTGATGTTACTCAGTAAGAGGGTTATTTGCTGAGTGATGTTACTCAGTAAGAGGGCTATTTGCTGCTTGATGTTACTCAGTAAGAGGGTTATTTGCTGTGTGATGTTACTCAGTAAGAGGTTATTTGCTGCTTGATGTTACTCAGTAAGAGGGTTATTTGCTGAGTGATGTTACTCAGTAAGAGGGTTATTTGCTGAGTGATGTTACTCAGTAAGAGGGTTATTTGCTGCTTGATGTTACTCAGTAAGAGGGTTATTTGCTGAGTGATGTTACTCAGTAAGAGGGTTATTTGCTGCTTGATGTTACTCAGTAAGAGGGTTATTTGCTGAGTGATGTTACTCAGTAAGAGTGCTATTTGCTGAGTGATGTTACTCAGTAAGAGGGCTATTTGCTGCTTGATGTTACTCAGTAAGAGTGCTATTTGCTGAGTGATGTTACTCAGTAAGAGGACTATTTGCTGAGTGATGTTACTCAGTAAGAGGGCTATTTGCTGAGTGATGTTACTCAGTAAGAGGGTTATTTGCTGCTTGATGTTACTCAGTAAGAGGGCTATTTGCTGCTTGATGTTACTCAGTAAGAGGGCTATTTGCTGAGTGATGTTACTCAGTAAGAGTGCTATTTGCTGAGTGATGTTACTCAGTAAGAGGGTTATTTGCTGCTTGATGTTACTCAGTAAGAGTGCTATTTGCTGAGTGATGTTACTCAGTAAGAGGCTATTTGCTGAGTGATGTTACTCAGTAAGAGGGCTATTTGCTGAGTGATGTTACTCAGTAAGGGTTATTTGCTGCTTGATGTTACTCAGTAAGAGGGCTATTTGCTGCTTGATGTTACTCAGTAAGAGGGCTATTTGCTGAGTGATGTTACTCAGTAAGAGGGCTATTTGCTGAGTGATGTTACTCAGTAAGAGGGTTATTTGCTGCTTGATGTTACTCAGTAAGAGGCTATTTGCTGATGATGTTACTCAGTAAGAGGGCTATTTGCTGAGTGATGTTACTCAGTAAGAGGTATTTGCTGATTTGTAGAGGTATTTGCTGTGATGTTACTCAGTAAGAGGGTATTTGCTGCTTGATGTTACTCAGTAAGAGGCTATTTGCTGAGTGATGTTACTCAGTAAGAGAGTTATTTGCTGCTTGATGTTACTCAGTAAGAGGGCTATTTGCTGAGTGATGTTACTCAGTAAGACGGCTATTTGCTGAGTGATGTTACTCAGTAAGATGGCTATTTGCTGAGTGATGTTACTCAGTAAGACGGTTATTTGCTGAGTGATGTTACTCAGTAAGATGGCTATTTGCTGAGTGATGTTACTCAGTAAGAGGGCTATTTGCTGAGTGATGTTACTCAGTAAGAGGACTATTTGCTGAGTGATGTTACTCAGTAAGAGTGCTATTTGCTGAGTGATGTTACTCAGTAAGAGGACTATTTGCTGAGTGATGTTACTCAGTAAGAGTGCTATTTACTGAGTGATGTTGCTCAGTAAGAGGACTATTTGCTGAGTGATGTTACTCAGTAAGAGGGCTATTTACTGAGTGATGTTACTCAGTAAGAGGACTATTTGCTGAGTGATGTTACTCAGTAAGAGTGCTATTTGCTGAGTGATGTTACTCAGTAAGAGGACTATTTGCTGAGTGATGTTACTCAGTAAGAGTGCTATTTGCTGAGTGATGTTACTCAGTAAGAGGACTATTTGCTGAGTGATGTTACTCAGTAAGAGTGCTATTTGCTGAATGATGTTACTCAGTAAGAGGACTATTTGCTGAATGATGTTACTCAGTAAGAGGGCTATTTGCTAAATGATGTTACTCAGTAAGAGGACTATTTGCTGAATGATGTTACTCAGTAAGAGGACTATTTGCTGAATGATGTTACTCAGTAAGAGGGCTATTTGCTGAATGATGTTACTCAGTAAGAGGGCTATTTGCTGAATGATGTTACTCAGTAAGAGGACTATTTGCTGAGTGATGTTACTCAGTAAGAGTGCTATTTGCTGAATGATGTTACTCAGTAAGAGGACTATTTGCTGAATGATGTTACTCAGTAAGAGGGCTATTTGCTGAATGATGTTACTCAGTAAGAGGGTATTTGCTGAATGATGTTACTCAGTAAGAGGGCTATTTGCTGAATGATGTTACTCAGTAAGAGGGCTATTTGCTGAATGATGTTACTCAGTAAGAGGACTATTTGCTGAATGATGTTACTCAGTAAGAGGGCTATTTGCTGAATGATGTTACTCAGTAAGAGGGCTATTTGCTGAATGATGTTACTCAGTAAGAGGGCTATTTGCTGAATGATGTTACTCAGTAAGAGGACTATTTGCTGCTTGATGTTACTCAGTAAAAGGGCTATTTGCTGAATGATGTTACTCAGTAAGAGGGCTATTTACTGAGTGATGTTACTCAGTAAGATGGCTATTTGCTGCTTGATGTTAATCAGTTAGAGGGCTATTTGCTGATTGATTTTACTCAGTAAGACAGTTATTTGCTGCTTGATGTTATTCAATAAGAAATTCAAGATTCAAAAGACTATTGTCTGTTTAAAACATCACATTACAAAGAGGGTTATTTGCTGCTTGATGTTACTCAGTAAGTGGGTTATTTGCTACGTGATGTTATTCAATAAGAGGGTTATGTTACTCAGTTGTGCCCGGAGCAACTTGAAGAAGGTTTCCCTGGAACTTGGTGGCAAGTCGCCACTCATTATCTTCAACGACTGCGACATGAAAAAGGCAGTCAGATTTGTAAGTTTATTTATTTTTAATAACTTTGTTAAAACATTGTATTGTAAATATATCTTAAAAACACATCACATTTAAACTATAACCTGGACTATAAGTGGGTTCATACTTGCACACATTTGTTCTCTCAGTGGTACTGGTTCTTAAATAGTGTCTCCACTGACATGTATATTTTCCTATGGTTTTCTTTTTTAAAGGTTGCCAGCTTCTTGAAGCTCTCTCGTCATTTCTTTAGGTTGTCATTATTTGACACCGTACTGAAATTATTTTTATAAAGTGTCTGGGGATTTCATCAAAACTTTCAGTTTACAAACTATGACGTAAACATTGCTGGAAAAGGCATCCCATTTTAAAGATGATGAAGATATAGAACAATTTAACTGGCTACGAACTGCATCAATACCAAACCAGTGACAGATAGCCACAGAATGCAAGAGACAGAGAGATACGTGACAATTTGATAAGTGAAATGGCTTTGTTGGCCACTTGCCATCTGGAGCTTGTTTCTTTAAATGGAAGTCTTGTTAAATCTTGTTAAATAACACTTTTCTATGGAGTCTTGTTGAATCTTGTTAAATAACACTTTACTACGGAGAACATATATAGACACGGAGGATGAATTTAATTCGTGGTTTGTGCTCAGTAGTCGTCAGTGCCCAGAGACTGAGTTGTGAGTGTGTTCAAGTGTGTGTGTGTGTTCAAGTGTGTGTGTGTTCAAGTGTGTGTGTGTTCAAGTGTGTATGTGTGTTCAAGTGTGTGTGTGTGTTCAAGTGTGTGTGTGTGTGTGTGTGTGTGTGTGTGTGTGTGTGTGTGTGTGTGTGTGTGTGTGTGTGTGTGTGTGGTTCAAGTGTGTATGTGTGTGTGTGTGTGTGTGTGTGTTTTGTGTGTGTGTGTGTGTGTGTGTGTGTGTGTGTGTGTGTGTGTGTGTGTGTGTGTGTGTTCAAATGTTATGTTGCACTACATTAGTTAATTCTCTGCGATGTCCACATTTGCATTTAATTAGCAAATTAAAAAAAAACCATATAAAGGTCATTAGAACTGCGTTTAAAAGACTCTGCACAAATACCACGTACTCTTTGACAAAAATACCCCATTGGATGTATAATCAATAACTTATACAAAGCACCTTCAGTGCATGCTAGCTGATAATGCAGTGGATTTGACAGAGTGAAATGTTTACAATTACATCTAGGCATGTATACTACTCAACAAAAGAAATTTATAATTCCCTTAAATGGCTTATATTATGATATGTGGGGATATGGTATCCCAACACATTTGATATCGTTGGATCCGGTGATCAATTGCAAATTAAATGAATCCAACACTGCTGCAGTGACCCCAGTGTCTGCATGCCCAGAACGGGATATGTACAGGAGGGTCTGGTCCCAAAAGTGAGTGTTTTATCCCTAGTGACTGAAATGCAAAAAGTGTTACTTTTGGGACCAGACCCCTCCTGTACATATCCCATTCTGGGCATGAAGATAATAGGACAATGCGACATGACTGTATGCATTTAATCCACAATTGATCACTGCATCATATGATACTAAATTTGTTCAGATGTGGTCCTACAATGATAATATAAGCCATTTACTGGAATTATAACTATCTTTTGGCCAAATTTGTTCAGATGTGGTCCTTCATATGATAACATAAGCCATTTACCGGAATTATGACTATCTTTTGGTGAGTAGTATATAAGAACAACGCTGTGGTGACTTATGTCAGTGTTTGTTTTAACATTGCATACTTGTATATGACACACACACACGGACGCACACACGCACGCACGCACGCACGCACGCACACACACACACACACACACACACAGTCCTTAGATGCTCCTTTAAATGCGAGGCTTTCCACATTTATAGGCAGCAATAAGAAAAACCTAAATATCCGAACACTCATAAACTAATCTTATTAACTATACATACGTCAGTGTTCTTTTTATATGTTAGAAGACATACAATATTTAGAAATGAGATAATTACCTAAATTGATTTCACTGTCATAAGTTACCATGATCAGTTGCTAAACAGACTTCATTTGATGTATAACTACAAACAAACATGCAGCTTGAAGAAGCTGGTTGAGTTTGAAACAAATTATCTTGCATATTACTATTACAAATTAATGTTACAACATCATTGATATCAAGGCACGATGATATTGTATGTGTGGTAATTGTGCACAGTAGTATATTATATACACAACATGAAGTTCAAATAAACCAACACAATTTAATAACTGCAAATCATAACAACAGCTGAGTGTTCTGACGTTGTGTTGGCTGTCCCCAGGGTATGGATGCAGTGTTCTTCAACAAGGGTGAGAACTGCATCGCAGCGGGACGTCTCTTTGTGGAGGAGTCGATTCATGACGGATACGTTCAAGAGATGGTTTGTGCTATTTAATTTTATTCGTGCCATTTCAGTTTCATTTTCTATGATGAAAGATATATGTATACTCCCTGGTAGATTTTATTCTGCAAATGAACAAATGTAGAGAATACTGAGGAAGTACAATTGACCTCGCGCAGGGACATTGAAAAAACCCGCGGAGTCAGGATCTCATTCTGTAAACTTCTAATGCAAGAATAATCAACAACATTATTGTGGGTATTTATAGGAAATCAACATTTTACTATTCATGTCATACAGTATATAAAACAGGACCATTCATTTTGTTGCATTGGAATTCTAATGCAGAAATGGCTCATAAACAGAAAACAATTATGATTGCATGCTTAATTAAGCTTATTATGACAAGAATAAAATGTGCACATTAAAGAACATGTCCAGTGGTTAATTGTAGATTGAGGAGATAAAGAAGATGAAGATCGACGACCCATTTAACAGACACACACAGCAGGGACCCCAGAACCACAGGTGAACCTTTGGTCTACATTCTTATGTCGTTCAGCACAGTCACAGATTGCAAAGTTATTGAGTGACCAGGCTGGTGAGTCCAGTCCATTTTACTGACCAATCAACTGACTCATTCTCTGCTGTGGCTGTTACAGTCCATGGTTACAGTCTGTTACAGTGGCCCATCTCTGCTATGGCTGCTACAGTCCACGGTTACCATATGTTACAGTGGCCCATCTCTGCTGTGGCTGTTACAGTCCACGGTTACAGTCTGTTACAGTGGCCCATCTCTGCTATGGCTGTACAGTCCACGGTTACCATATGTTACAGTGGCCCATCTCTGCTGTGGCTGTTACAGTCCACGGTTACAGTCTGTTACAGTGGCCCATGTCTGCTGTGGCTGTGGCTGTTACAGTCCATGGTTACAATCTGTTACAGTGGCCCATGTCTGCTGTGGCTGTGGCTGTTACAGTCCACGATTACAGTCTGTTACAGTGGCCCATGTCTGCTGTGGCTGTTACAGTCCACGATTACAGTCTGTTACAATGGCCCATGTCTGCTGTGACTGTTACAGTCCACGATTACAGTCTGTTACAATGGCCCATCTCGGCTGTGGCTGTTACAGTCCACGATTACAGTCTGTTACAGTGGCCCATGTCTGCTGTGACTGTTACAGTCCACGATTACAGTCTGTTACAGTGGCCCATCTCTGCTGTGGCTGTTACAGTCCACGGTTACAGTCTGTTACAGTGGCCCATGTCTGCTGTGGCTGTTACAGTCCACGGTTACAGTCTGTTACAGTGGCCCATCTCTTGGCTGTGGCTGTTACAGTCCACGGTTACAGTCTGTTACAGTGGCCCATCTCTGCTGTGGCTGTTACAGTCCACGATTACAGTCTGTTACAGTGGCCCATCTCTGCTGTGGCTGTTACAGTCCACGGTTACAGTCTGTTACAGTGGCCCATGTCTGCTGTGGCTGTTACAGTCCACGGTTACAGTCTGTTACAATGGCCCATGTCTGCTGTGACTGTTACAGTCCACGTTACAGTCTGTTACAATGGCCCATGTCTGCTGGGCTGTTACAGTCCACGTTACAGTCTGTTACATGGCCCATTCTGCTGTGCTGTTACAGTCCACGTTACAGTCTGTTACATGGCCCATTCTGCTGTGCTGTTACAGTCCAGTTACAGTCTGTTACATGGCCTGTCTGCTTGGCTGTTACAGTCCACGTTACAGTCTGTTACATGGCCCATTCTGCTGTGGCTGTTACAGTCCACGGTTACAGTCTGTTACAGTGGCCCATGTCTGCTGTGGCTGTTACAGTCCACGATTACAGTCTGTTACAGTGGCCCATCTCGGCTGTGGCTGTTACAGTCCACGGTTACAGTCTGTTACAGTGGCCCATGTCTGCTGTGACTGTTACAGTCCACGTTACAGTCTGTTACAGTGGCCCATGTCTGCTTGCTGTTACAGTCCACGTTACAGTCTGTTACAGTGGCCCATCTCTCTGTGGCTGTTACAGTCCAAGGTTACAGTCTATTACAGTGGCCTGTCTAGGCTCTAACTGTTACAGTCCACGATTACAGTCTGTTACAGTGGCCCATCTCTGCTGTGGCTGTTACAGTCCAAGGTTACAGTCTGTTACAGTGGCCTGTCTAGGCTCTGACTGTTACAGTCCACGGTTACCGTCTGTTACAGTGGCCCATCTCTTCTGTGGCTGTTACAGTCCACAGTTACCGTCTGTTACAGTGGCCCATCTCTGCTGTGGCTGTTACAGTCACGGTTACAGTCTGTTACAGTGGCCCATCTCTGCTGTGGCTGTTACAGTCCACGGTTACAGTCTGTTACAGTGGCCCATCTCTGCTGTGGCTGTTACAGTCCACGGTTACAGTCTGTTGCGTGATTGATCAATTTATTTGCACTCACTAACATGCTCAGTTTACACAATTTAATTTGGCCCGAGCCAGTAACACATCATTTACACCAATCATACAACCCTATAAGTATGTGTAATAATAATGACTAATTTAAAAATAAATCATGACATACATGAAACAGATAAAAACTTCTATAAACAAATGATGGGCACAGACACTGTTCCATCCCTGACGACACAGAGGAGGCTGACATCTGGCCTGTGTTGAGTTGACAGGTTGCACTTGGAGAGTCTGCTGGCGTTTGTGCATCGAGGGGTAGAGGAGGGCGCCACCCTCCTGTGTGGGGGAAGACGTCTCGACAGGAAGGGTGAGGGAACTCTTAGTCTCCTACCCTCTGGGGCAGTGATCAAAGCTTCTACAGTAGAACCTTGTTACTAAGGTCACCCTTGTGTCAGGGCCAAAAAGATCTCGCTCTAGTAGCAGAACTAACTTTACGGTTATAGAAATATATCTTAATAATGAGGTGACAGTGTTACTATTTACGTTGTTGTTGTTTGTAGTTATTGTTTATAATGCTAATTAATTGTTTACAGTTTAATAGCTATGGTGTAAACATGTTAAAGTGTTTATGTTTACAATAACATTTCCATTGGTAAACCTTACATAGTTGCTATTTACAGTGTTACTTATTTCTTTTTTGCCACAATGCTATTGATTATACTTGACTATTTTCAAAATAGAACAATATCCGACCAGTTAATGTTTTAGGTTAATCATTTTTATGAGTAGTTTCTGACCTCTGTTGCCGGGTTTCTTCTTTGAGCCTGTTGTCTGTTATGAGTAGTTTCTTAACTCTGTTGCCGGGTTTCTTCTTTGAGCCTGTTGTCTGTTATGAGTAGTTTCTTAACTCTGTTGCCGGGTTTCTTCTTTGAGCCTGTTGTCTGTTATGAGTAGTTTCTTAACTCTGTTGCCGGGTTTCTTCTTTGAGCCTGTTGTCTGTTATGAGTAGTTTCTTAACTCTGTTGCCGGGTTTCTTCTTTGAGCCTGTTGTCTGTTATGAATAGTTTCTTAACTCTGTTGCCGGGTTTCTTCTTTGAGCCTGTTGTCTGTTATGAATAGTTTCTTAACTCTGTTGCCGGGTTTCTTCTTTGAGCCTGTTGTCTGTTATGAATAGTTTCTTAACTCTGTTGCCGGGTTTCTTCTTTGAGCCTGCTGTCTGTTATGAATAGTTTCTTAACTCTGTTGCCGGGTTTCTTCTTTGAGCCTGCTGTCTGTTATGAATAGTTTCTTAACTCTGTTGCCAGGTTTCTTCTTTGAGCCTGCTGTCTGTTATGAGTAGTTTCTGAACTCTGTTTCCAGGTTTCTTCTTTGAGCCTGCTGTCTGTTATGAGTAGTGTATGAACTCTGTTGCCAGGTTTCTTCTTTGAGCCTGCTGTCTTCACAGACGTCACAGACCAGATGTGGATTGCACAGGAAGAGTCGTTTGGCCCCATCATGATTGTGTCAAAGTTCAAGGATGGGTCAGTAAATGTTTTCGTTCTCAAACAGGCTGACTGCTGCTTAAAGTTATGTTTGCATTCATCTGTACCATGTTAACTCATGTGCAACAAAACAGTAGTTTCAGGAAATATAAATCATATAAAGGTTGAAAATCACATAATTTACACTTTCATTCACAGTGTTTGAATATAGGACACAGTGACTGCTCATTTGTGAATAACTCATTTGAGAAGGATTGAATGTGAACCGAGGAGCCTCATTTAAGGATCATCTACTGTTTGGGTGGTTTAGTCAAAAACAACATTTCATACTTCCTGATGTACTTAGACACAATTCCAGACAAAGCTTACAAGAAAACATGTCAAACGCCTCAATACCACATTAACATCTTAATCAAACCATAATTGATAACAAAATATGTTGTAACTGCTTTAGTAGGCAGTTTTATATGGTTCACTGTTTTGTTGCAGTGGTGTGGAGTGTGGCATGTTATTTGTTGCAGTAATGTGGAATATGATCTGTTATTTGTTGCATTGGTATGAAATATGATCAGTTATTTATTGCACTGATGTGGAATATGGTAAATTATTTGTTGCAGTGGGTGGTGTGTTATTTGTTTCAGTGATGTGGACTATGGTCTGTTATTTGTTGCTGTGATATGGACTATGGTCTGTTATTTGTTGCAGTGATGTGGACTATGGTCTGTTATTTGTTGCAGTGGTGTGGACCATGGTCTGTTATTTGTAGCAGTGATGTGGACCATGTTATGTTATTTGTTTGCAGTGATGTGGAGTATGGTCTGTCATTTGTTGCAGTGATGTTAACGATGGTCTGTTATTTGTTGCAGTGATATTAATTGTGGTATGTTATTTGTTGCAGTGGTGTGGACTATGGTCTGTTATTTGTTGCAGTGATGTGGACCATATTATGTTATTTGTTGCAGTGATGTGGACTATGGTATGTTACTTATTGCAGTGATGTGGACTATGGTCTGTTATTTATTGCAGTGATGTGAACTATTGTCTGTTATTTGTTGCAGTGATGTTAACTATGGTCTGTTATGTGTTGCAGTGATGTGAACTATGGTATGTTATTTGTTGCAGTGATGTTAACTATGGTCTGTTATTTGTTGCAGTGATGTTAACTATGGTCTGTTATTTGTTGCAGTGATGCGGACTATGGTCTGTTATTTGTTGCAGTGATGTTAACTATGGTCTGTTATTTGTTGCAGTGATGTGGACCATGTTATGTTATTTGTTGCAGTGATGTGGAGTATGGTCTGTTATTTGTTGCAGTGATGTGGCGGGGGTGATTGACTGGGCCAATACTGTGGACTATGGTCTGTTATTTGTTGCAGTGATGTGGAGGGGGTGATTGACTGGGACAATGCTGTGGAGTATGGTCTGTTATTTGTTGCAGTGATGTGGAGGGGGTGATTGACTGGGCCAATGCTGTGGACTATGGTCTGTTATTTGTTGCAGTGATGTGGAGGGGGTGATTGACTGGGCCAATGCTGTGGACTATGGTCTGTTATTTGTTGCAGTGATGTGGAGGGGGTGATTGACCGGGCCAATGCTGTGGAGTGTAGGCTGTTATTTGTTGCAGTGATGTGGAGGGCGTGATTGACCGGGCCAATGCTGTGGAGTATGGTCTGTTATTTGTTGCAGTGATGTGGAGGGCGTGATTGACCGGGCCAATGCTGTGGAGTATGGTCTGTTATTTGTTGCAGTGATGTGGAGGGCGTGATTGAGCGGGCCAATGCTGTGGAGTATGGTCTGTTATTTGTTGCAGTGATGTGGAGGGCGTGATTGACCGGGCCAATGCTGTGGAGTATGGTCTGTTATTTGTTGCAGTGATGTGGAGGGCGTGATTGACCGGGCCAATGCTGTGGAGTATGGTCTGTTATTTGTTGCAGTGATGTGGAGGGGGTGATTGACCGGGCCAGTGCTGTGGAGTATGGTCTGTTATTTGTTGCAGTGATGTGGAGGGGGTGATTGACCGGGCCAGTGCTGTGGAGTATGGTCTGTTATTTGTTGCAGTGATGTGGAGGGCGTGATTGACCGGGCCAGTGCTGTGGAGTATGGTCTGTTATTTGTTGCAGTGATGTGGAGGGCGTGATTGACCGGGCCAATGCTGTGGAGTATGGTCTGTTATTTGTTGCAGTGATGTGGAGGGCGTGATTGACTGGGCCAATGCTGTGGAGTATGGTCTGTTATTTGTTGCAGTGATGTGGAGGGCGTGATTGACCGGGCCAATGCTGTGGAGTATGGTCTGTTATTTGTTGCAGTGATGTGGAGGGGGTGATTGACCGGGCCAATGCTGTGGAGTATGGTCTGTTATTTGTTGCAGTGATGTGGAGGGCGTGATTGACCGGGCCAATGCTGTGGAGTATGGTCTGTTATTTGTTGCAGTGATGTGGAGGGCGTGATTGACCGGGCCAATGCTGTGGAGTATGGTCTGTTATTTGTTGCAGTGATGTGGAGGGCGTGATTGAGCGGGCCAATGCTGTGGAGTATGGTCTGTTATTTGTTGCAGTGATGTGGAGGGCGTGATTGACCGGGCCAATGCTGTGGAGTATGGTCTGTTATTTGTTGTAGTGATGTGGAGGGCGTGATTGACCGGGCCAATGCTGTGGAGTATGGTCTGTTATTTGTTGCAGTGATGTGGAGGGCGTGATTGACCGGGCCAATGCTGTGGAGTATGGTCTGTTATTTGTTGCAGTGATGTGGAGGGCGTGATTGACCGGGCCAAAGCTGTGGAGTATGGTCTGTTATTTGTTGTAGTGATGTGGAGGGGGTGATTGACCGGGCCAATGCTGTGGAGTATGGTCTGTTATTTGTTGCAGTGATGTGGAGGGGGTGATTGACCGGGCCAATGCTGTGGAGTATGGTCTGTTATTTGTTGCAGTGATGTGGAGGGGTGATTGACCGGGCCAATGCTGTGGAGTATGGTCTGTTATTTGTTGCAGTGATGTGGAGGGCGTGATTGACCGGGCCAGTGCTGTGGAGTATGGTCTGTTATTTGTTGCAGTGATGTGGAGGGCGTGATTGACCGGGCCAGTGCTGTGGAGTATGGTCTGTTATTTGTTGCAGTGATGTGGAGGGCGTGATTGACCGGGCCAATGCTGTGGAGTATGGTCTGTTATTTGTTGCAGTGATGTGGAGGGCGTGATTGACCGGGCCAATGCTGTGGAGTATGGTCTGTTATTTGTTGCAGTGATGTGGAGGGCGTGATTGACCGGGCCAATGCTGTGGAGTATGGTCTGTTATTTGTTGCAGTGATGTGGAGGGCGTGATTGACCGGGCCAATGCTGTGGAGTATGGTCTGTTATTTGTTGCAGTGATGTGGAGGGGGTGATTGACCGGGCCAATGCTGTGGACTATGGTCTGTTATTTGTTGCAGTGATGTGGAGGGGGTGATTGACCGGGCCAAAGCTGTGGAGTATGGTCTGTTATTTGTTGCAGTGATGTGGAGGGGGTGATTGACCGGGCCAATGCTGTGGAGTATGGTCTGTTATTTGTTGCAGTGATGTGGAGGGGTGATTGACCGGGCCAATGCTGTGGAGTATGGTCTGTTATTTGTTGCAGTGATGTGGAGGGGGTGATTGACCGGGCCAATGCTGTGGAGTATGGTCTGTTATTTGTTGCAGTGATGTGGAGGGGGTGATTGACCGGGCCAATGCTGTGGAGTATGGTCTGTTATTTGTTGCAGTGATGTGGAGGGGGTGATTGACCGGGCCAATGCTGTGGAGTATGGTCTGGCGGCTGGTGTGTTCACCCAAGACATCAGCAAGGCGCTGCACGTGTCAGACAGGATCCAGGCTGGCACGGTGTTCATCAACACTTACAACAAGACGGATGTGGCTGCTCCATTCGGCGGCTTCAAACAGTCAGGCTTTGGCAAAGACCTCGGTAAGAACACACTGCTGACACATTTGGGTGAATAGCTAAAGAATTTAGCTTTCAATTTAGCAGTGTTCTTCAGATCCTAAGTGACAGAATCACAAACATTGCTGTCCTCACCGTCATACTAGGTCCCCGTGTCTAACTCGCTCACTGTCTCCACATTGCACTATTATGTCCATATTTCACTCACCGTTCCATTGTTTCTCATATCCCCTTACAAAAAAACATTCAAATACCATTGAATTGTATTAGGGAGTATTAGGGCCAAGGGTATATGATGGTATCTGAATGGTATTGGAATGATATTTTGGGTTCTTTGTACCATTGAATGGTATTGAATGGTATTTTAAATTACCATTGGCCACTGAGTCCTACTGACATACCATTAAATGGTCCAATGGAACTGAGTGATACTGAATGGTATTCAGTGGTATACCATTGGCTCTTTTTATAAGGGTGTTTCCCACATGTAACTTATGGTCCCAATGTTTAATGTATGATCCAAAGTTTTAAACACGGTCCCCATATTTCACTCATGATACCATACTTCACTCCAGCTGCCCATGTTTCACTCATGGTCCCCATGTTTCACTCATGGTCCCAGTAGATCCCATGTTTCATTGTAGTTCCAATCTGCAGGACCCCAGGGACCACAGTCCCTATCTCTCCCACACCTGTGACGATCACTCTGACAAGTTTAATTGATCGATGTTGTGTACGTAGTGACAAAGAGTTTGGCTGCACAAACCATTAAGCGATCAGTCCCTGATCACACAGTGTGTCAGACATTTCCATCACTCATTGCTATGGTTACCAGGATATGTTGTGCACAGATAGATGTGGTCAAATTGTTTAGTGTTTCTTCACATGTGACTGCAGTTTCTCTTTGGTTGTGATCAGTCATCAGTGCACTGTCATTGTCTCTTCTCATTCCTAATGTTCACACTCAGTTGGTCCTAGTCATCACTTCTAGATGATCCTCAGAAACTCCTAGATGGATCTCATAATCTCCTAGATGGATCTCATAATCTCCTAGATGGATCTCATAATCTCCTAGATGGATCTCATCATCTCCTAGGTGGATCTCATAATCTCCTAGGTGGATCTCATAATCTCCTAGGTGGATCTCATAATCTCCTAGGTGGATCTCATAATCTCCTAGATGGATCTCATAATCTCCTAGATGGATCTCATAATCTCCTAGGTGGATCTCATAATCTCCTAGGTGGATCTCATAATCTCCTAGATGGATCTCATAATCTCCTAGATGGATCTCATAATCTCCTAGGTGGATCTCATAATCTCCTAGGTGGATCTCATAATCTCCTAGGTGGATCTCATAATCTCCTAGGTGGATCTCATAATCTCCTAGGTGGATCTCATAATCTCTTAGGTGGATCTCATCATCTCCTAGATGGATCTCATCATCTCCTAGATGGATCTCATCATCTCCTAGATGGATCTCATAATCTCCTAGATAGATCTCATAATCTCCTAGGTGGATCTCATAATCTCCTAGGTGGATCTCATAATCTCCTAGGTGGATCTCATAATCTCCTAGGTGGATCTCATAATCTCCTAGGTGGATCTCATAATCTCTTAGGTGGATCTCATCATCTCCTAGATGGATCTCATCATCTAGATGGATCTCATCATCTCCTAGATGGATCTCATAATCTCCTAGATAGATCTCATAATCTCCTAGGTGGATCTCATAATCTCCTAGATGGATCTCATAATCTCCTAGATGGATCTCATAATCTCCTAGGTGGATCTCATAATCTCCTAGGTGGATCTCATAATCTCTTAGGTGGATCTCATCATCTCCTAGATGGATCTCATCATCTCCTAGATGGATCTCATCATCTCCTAGATGGATCTCATAATCTCCTAGATAGATCTCATAATCTCCTAGGTGGATCTCATAATCTCCTAGGTGGATCTCATCATCTCCTAGATGGATCTCATCATCTCCTAGATGGATCTCATCATCTCCTAGATGGATCTC
>JAODUO010000247.1:410000-417500 GCA_025642075.2 Ridgeia piscesae | reverse complement strand
ACATATGGGAATTTAGTAGTGAAAGCTTACCATCCGTGTAGTCGGCTAAATGCATGGGCTCTCAAGTGGTCACGCAGGTGAACAGGAATTAGCCTACCATATGGAGTTAATACGATGTTGGATAAAGAACGGTGGGACCACTTTAGTGGGTGCATTAATGTAGATAAATAACAAAAGCTATGTATACATTCTTCACGGAAAAATATTACAAGTAGTAGATGAACAGTAAGACTTAGGAGTTACACTGTAATAATAATTTAAAAACAGGCTCACATATAAAACATTTATTTAAGGTATTTAAATACATAAGAGGCCTCGGCAGAATCAATCAAGATCAATTCTTCAATCGTACTACGGACAATCTGAGAGGACGTGGTCTAACATTACAGAAGTGCTACTCGCGCACGGATATCCGTAATCACTTCCTCACAAATCGGACAGTTGACTCTTTTAACAGACCGCCACAAGAAGTAGTAACAATGGCCTCGTTGAGCATATTCAAGAAGAGGTTGAGATGTCTGGCCACGGGCTAAGCGATGAAACAAGCAAGTATATCGAGTAAGTCTACCAATGATGATATCTGTCTATGTTGCTTCCATACAGTTGATAACCAAGGTAGTAACCGGAGTCAGATTCTTTGATACCACAGTCGTGAAGTCAACTAGGAGATACGATGTCAGTCTTTTAGAAACCTATGAAGACGCTTGTACGAAAAGATCACCTGTTCGTGTGAGGTAATACATATGCGTCTTTTTAGAATGATCTTTAAGTCATATCGTGAGAAAAAAGTTAGAACTTACTTACTTTTCTTATTTAGTCCCTTCACCGATTTGGTCGTCGGGATGGAATTAAGTGATGCTGCAGCTGTGATCTTTCTCCATTCCTGTCGTCAGTAGCGGTGTTGAGGAGCTCTGGCTTTGAGAGAGTCGTCCATTCCAAAATTGTGTTCAGCCAGCTCTCACATCCACGGCGGCGTCTCCCGTTCAGGACCATTTGGGGAAGCAAATGTGTCGTGTTACATGCCCCAATCATGCCAGTGTCGTTCTTTTGACTGTTGCCAGTAAAGATACTTGTGAGTCCACCAGGACATGTTACGTACAAATTCGTTGGATCTGTGCTCCATGCAAGAAAAGCGGAGCAGCTTCCCGAGGCACTAAGTCTTTTTCTCAGCATCGACAAGAAGTATCTATTTTCACATTCATATAGATTGATAGAGAGTATAATTGATAGGAATAAGATTGTACTTAGTTGTAAAACGTAGGTTACTATAGTGCACTTCTCCACATTCTGTCGAATCTGCCGTTGCCTAGGCAACCCTGATACGAATTTATCTAATGTAGCTACCATCCTAATACGAGGTTACTCCAAACTATTTGAAGCTACTTTCTTCTATTGCTTCGTCATTCATGATAACGCCTGCACTGGAGTTGTTTGAGCCGTTGACTATGACTGCTCATCTGTGTGCTGACGTCCACACCGTAAGTTCCTGGACTCTGGACCAGTCTGTTGGTAACACTATGACGTTCGTCATTGCTGCCAACCATAAGATCGATGTAGTCAGCGAAGGAAGACCGGAGACGGATCTGCCACCGATGGAGATGGAACATGAAGGTATCAGAGCAGTATCGAATTGCAGCAGCGAAGGGAAACCACGTTTTTCGATTATTAGGCGAAATATAACGTACAAGGAAAAAGAACTAATAATACCGCTGTACAAACCTTTAGGCCGCATTTAGAATATTGTATACAAGCATGGACGCCATATCGCAAGAAGGATATTAATATGCTAGAAAGAGTACAAAGGAGAGCAACCAAAATGATACAAAAACTCAGAAATATTAGTTATGAAATGCGTCTAAATTAATGTGGTTTAACAACACTAGAAACCAGGAGATTGAGAGGAGATCAGATAGAAGTATTTAAAATATTAAATGGGTATGAAAATATTGACAGAAATATTTTTTCTCGGTGAATTAAGAGTAGAGGATATGGAGTTACATTAGCAAAGAAACAGTGTAGACTAGATATTAGAAAATTCGCACTTTCACAAAGAACAGTAAAGGAATGGAACAGATTATCAGCTGATTGTATAGGTGCTAGTAGTGTTAATTATGTTTAGAAATAAAATAGACATATACCTAAGACAGGCGGGGTACACTTAAATAGATAGTTTGGACTCTCGATATGCCAAATGGCTTCTTAGTCCACCTGCCATCTAGAGTTGATTTTCTAGGTGGCAATCTTGTCAAATCTTGTTAAACAATGCTTGTTGTGTGGAGTGACATTCTCCAGGAATATGTGAAAGAGCACTGTGGCGAGCGAGCATCTTTGTCGGACATCCACTGTTCTTTTAAAGAATTCCCCGATCCGGTTGTTTATGAGGACCACTGCTGGCATCTGTGTACGGAGTGTCTACGAATTGAATAAGTCGTTGCTCTGTGTCGACACCTCTAAGGACCTGGCGTAGTTCATCGTGCCAGGCTCTATCGAATGCTAAATAGTAGCATAATAGAATAAAGCTAATAGATGCCTGTCGACATGGTGTGTATGGGGCACAACAAACTGGCTACAATTTGCGCTTGTCTTGGAGGGCCCAGACAGCCAACCCCTGTGACAGACATGGCACATAGAAGAAAGATGTGCCAGTCAGGACGGTAAATACATACAACTAAAGTGACATTACAACTAAAGGTGTATTCAAACGCAAACAATGGCCTGTATATGACAGGCGTGGTCCACATGTTCAACTACGCACTCCACGCTCTATAGCCTTTTGAGTTTCAGTTCAGAGAACTACCAATTTAGACCTAGTTACGTTACAGCGAGCGAGATAATGTCGCCGATACTTTGACATACACAGCGTACCCAGCGGCACCGAGTCTCACGTAGAGAACAGAACGTGCCAGACACTGCCGTAAGCAGCACAGAAAGTCGCTTTGAACTGGATCATCAATCACATACGTGGCCATTGAGCCGACTGTGTCTGTCATAGAGTGAGAGACGTAGACGGAGAAAGAGAGACGGCGGTAGAGAGAAAAGGTGGGGGACAACAGAGCACCAGGGGGAGGAGATACTGAGATAAAGGTGGGAAGCGAGTTAGTATGTTATTTATGGGCAGTAAACAGAACGTTTGGTACACAGAGGTCAACCGATTTTGCCAGAAAGAGGTAACTATCATTACTGAGGTTGCAAGAGTTGACGGAACGTTAAAATCTGCAAAAGTGACAGCGGCGTATCTAGGATATTGTTTGCAAGAGGGAGAGGACGATACAGTCTGTCAGAAGGAAAGGGGAAGTAGGAAATGACTAAGCATGCCAGTGTTTGTATGAATGTATGTATGTATGTATATATATATATATATATATATATATATATATATATATATATATATATATATATATATATATATATATATGAGTGATACATAAATGCAACAACACATACACCGGCGTCGGAAGAATTTTCGCTGACCTTAGCCAACATTGTTCAAAGCTCTTCAGGTCATAATCAGCGAGTTGCAACAGAACAAACATCACATCCCAAAACATTGCGGAGTCTTCATCCTGTATCCCCCTTTCTTCCCCATTATTCGTGGCAGGAGACCAGTGGACCGCCCGCCGCTTGTCGTGTAGATACAATATCAGACCTGTTTATTGTTCGTTTCACGATATCTCAGAATACACAGGTACATATGGATGTGTGTTTGGTTTGCCATTTTGTGTAAGTAGATTTGACTTAAGATGTCGTTACTGCATTAGTTTTTATTCCATTAATGTGCCACTTCTACGTCAACGACCGCCCTTTCCTCTGGAGAATGTCCCCGGTGAGCGATTGTTAAGGTACTTGGGGCCTTCTGCCGCGTCCCGTCTCCGTGTGTCGTTGACACTTTATTAGATTAGGAAGAAGGTCACGCCAACTGATCCAATCACTTACAAGACCTGTCTCTGTCGCTACACCGTGTCCCACTATACGTGCGACACTAGAGCGGCAGCTCCTTCGCTGAGCCAAAGTTCTCCCAATACACACTGGCGTAAAGGCAAATGCCCACGGTTCCTTTATGGTGAATTTGTTTCTTACATCAAACAGAGTAAATGTGTGTGTGTGTGTGTGTGTGTGTGTGTGTGTGTGTGTGTGTGTGTGTGTGTGTGTGTGTGTGTGTGTGTGTGTGTGTGTGTGTGTGTGTGTGTGTGTGTGTGTGTGTGTGTGTGTGTGTGTGTGTGTGTGTGTGTGGTGCGTGAGTACGTATGTGTTCTGTCTACTATAAGTGTCTATATTGTTGTCTATTTTTGTTTTGTTGTGTAATACTAATGGGGCGTGACGGTGTGTGACGTGACGGACGTGGTGTTGACCGTGGTGGTATGAGTTGTTTAGTGTGTGTGTGTGTGTGTGTGTGTGTGTGTGTGTGTGTGTGTGTGTGTGTGTGTGTGTGTGTGTGTGTGTGTGTGTGTGTGTGTGTGTGTGTGTGTGTGTGTGTGTGTGTGTGTGTGTGCGTGCGTGTGTGTGTCCGTGTGGTGCGTGCGTGCGTGAGTACGTATGTGTTCTGTCTACTATAAGTCGTCTATATTACGTTACGTCTATTTTTGTCTTTGTTGACCAAAAACCTGATAAATACAATAATGGGGCGAGACCAGGGTGTCGACGAGACAAGGACGATGGTCACAGCATTAGACCCCGATAGGTGGATATAGAGACTTAGATTCTACATCTCTCAATCTTCAATCGACTAACCGGGAAGATGACTAGAGAGTGTCATAATGTCGACATGAAAAACAAGTTCGGATCTTTGACAACCACGGTATTCCCGATTAATAATTAAAAAGGTCTACATTTATTCCGCCAACGACCGAGTGGCAGAAACGTACAGCGACATCGCCGCAGGAGAACATTAGCGACGGATGATGTCTGTCGCGGGAAACGTCTCGTGCATATTGTTACCAGGTTACCAAAAGTATGATGCATTTACACATGCAGAGTTAAATCGGTTTAACTAGGCGGTTTATCCGTAGCTTGAAACAACTGTGTATGTGTATGTGTCTGTGTCTGTGTCTGTGTCTGTGTCTGTGTCTGTGTCTGTGTCTGTGTCTGTGTCTGTGTCTGTGTCTGTGTCTGTGTCTGTGTCTGTGTCTGTGTCTGTGTCTGTGTCTGTGTCCGTGTCCGTGTCCGTGTCCGTGTCCGTGTCCGTGTCCGTGTCCGTGTCCGTGTCCGTGTCCGTGTCCGTGTCCGTGTCCGTGTCCGTGTCCGTGTCCGTGTCCGTGTCCGTGTCCGTGTCCGTGTCCGTGTCCGTGTCCGTGTCCGTGTCCGTGTCCGTGTCCGTGTCCGTGTCCGTGTCCGTGTCCGTGTCCGTGTCCGTGTCCGTGTCCGTGTCCGTGTCCGTGTCCGTGTCCGTGTCCGTGTCCGTGTCCGTGTCCGTGTCCGTGTCCGTGTCCGTGTCCGTGTCCGTGTCCGGTCCGTGTCCGCGTCCGCGTCCGGTCCGGTCCGCGTCCGTCCGTCCGTCGTCCGCGTCCGGTCCGTCGTCCGGTCCGCGTCGCGTGCGCGTGCCCTCCGCGTCCGTGTCCGCGTCGTCGTCGTCCGCGTCGTCGCGTCGTCGCGTCGTCGCGTCGTCCGTCGTCCGTCGTCCGTCGTCCGCGTCGTCGTCGTCGTCGTCGTCGCGTCGTCGTCGTCGTCGCGTCGTCTCGTCGTCGTCGTCGTCGTCGTCGTCGTCGTCGTCGTCGTCGTCGTCGTCTCGTCGTCGTCGTCGTCGTCGTCGTCGTCGTCCGTCGTCGTCGTCGTCGTCGTCGTCGTCGTCGTCGTCGTCGTCGTCGTCGTCGTCGTCGTCGTCGTCGTCGTCGTCGTCGTCGTCGTCGTCGTCGTCGTCGTCGTCGTCGTCGTCGTCGTCGTCGTCGTCGTCGTCGTCGTCGTCGTCGTCGTCGTCGTCGTCGTCGTCGTCGTCGTCGTCGTCGTCGTCGTCGTCGTCGTCGTCGTCGTCGTCGTCGTCGTCGTCGTCGTCGTCGTCGTCGTCGTCGTCGTCGTCGTCGTCGTCGTCGTCGTCGTCGTCGTCGTCGTCGTCGTCGTCGTCGTCGTCGTCGTCGTCGTCGTCGTCGTCGTGCGTCGTCGTCGTCGTCGTCGTCGTCGTCGTCGTCGTCGTCGTCGTCGTCGTCGTCGTCGTCGTCGTCGTCGTCGTCGTCGTCGTCGTCGTCGTCGTCGTCGTCGTCGTCGTCGTCGTCGCGTCGTCGTCGTCGTCGTCGTCGTCGTCGTCGTCGTCGTCGTCGTCGTCGTCGTCGTCGTCGTCGTCGTCGTCGTCGTCGTCGTCGTCGTCGTCGTCGTCGTCGTCGTTGCGGTGACTGAGCCGGTGAAAAACGAACTCGTGCCATTCAGGCATAAGTGTGTTACTTTTACAATGAAGTATTCAGTAAAAGTGTTGGACAGTCGTAGTGTGTTGGATTGGTAGAGTTCATCTCGGTTTCACCGGATATGTGAATTTCATGTTGAAATGTAGCTGCGATGTATCGCTAAACTGTCTGTTCTATTTTGTGCTATTTGTTGAAGGTAAGAAGAAACACAATGCAGCAGTTTCTTTGGCGATCATACGACACATCGTGTGTTACCGTAAACTGCAGTCAAACATTTGTAGACGATATTTGAGCTTATACCGTCTGATACTTTTACAAGTGTTAATACAACCACATGTCTCGGTTTATCCTAAGAAAGTTGTTTTTCTGTCACCCCCGACATAAATATATAATAAAATGTGTGTGTGTGTGTGTGTGTGTGTGTGTGTGTGTGTGTGTGTGTGTGTGGTGCGTGCGTGGTGGTGCGTGCGTGCGTGCGTGCGTGCGTGCGTGCGTGCGTGCGTGCGTTT
The DNA here is from genome assembly GCA_025642075.2 of Ridgeia piscesae. Lineage (NCBI taxonomy): Eukaryota > Metazoa > Annelida > Polychaeta > Sabellida > Siboglinidae > Ridgeia > Ridgeia piscesae. The sequence goes on along the minus strand of JAODUO010000247.1, from coordinate 410,662 downwards.
GTGTGTGTGTGTGTGAGTGTGTGTGGTGTGTGTGTGTGTGTGTGTGTGTGTGTGTGTGTGTGTGTGTGTGTGTGTGTGTGTGGTTGTGTTGTGTGTGTGTGTGTGTGCGTGCGTGCATGCATGCGTGCGCGCGCGCGCTCGTGTATATTCGTGTCTTTGAGAGCGCGCGTACACATCCATTATGTGTTTTTGCACGACATTAACAATGCCTTTCTCTTTTTTAATGAAAACACAATCAGCTAATAAGTGGCTTGTAGCGCGCTGCGGTAACATTATTAAATTAGAAAAGCGGCTCGTCGCACCTGTTGCGTGCACGGCGCTCACCGGCGCGCACAGAGACAGACTCCACCGGGGGACCGACTCGCGTAATTGATGGCACAGCCGTGTGCGCGTTCAAGCGATCATCGATAAAGGTCATTGATGCAGGTACAAGAGTCGGCCCACGCGGTCGCTCTATCGTCACTCTAATCGCTCTATATATACATTATATAACGCTGCGGCATCTCCGTCGGCTTGTAACCGTTGCGTGATAGGGTCCGTGGGCGACTCGTTGAATGGGATGCGGCGATTCGATGTCTGCCGAGAAACGATATTCCTGGTACGTTACCGGGGGCGGTTGTCAACAGGGATGCAGCCAGGCGTGACGGCGTCAAAAGTCCGCA
>JAODUO010000247.1:397500-402500 GCA_025642075.2 Ridgeia piscesae | reverse complement strand
GTAGCAGTAGCAGTAGCAGTAGCAGTAGCAGTAGTAGTAGTAGAAGTAGTATTAACATTATTATTATTATTATTAATCGTAGTAGTAGTAGTAGTAGTAGTAGTAGTAGTAGTAGTAGTAGTAGTAGTAGTAGTAGTAGTAGTAGATAGTAGTAGTAGCAGTAGCAGTAGCAGTAAAGCACAGCACTACGGTGCTAGTGTTAGCAGTATGCAGTAGCGTAGCAGTAGCAGTAGCAGTAGCAGTAGCAGTAGCAGTAGCAGTAGCAGTAGCAGTAGCAGTAGCAGTAGCAGTAGCAGTAGTAGCAACAATAGTAGTAGTAGTAGCAGCAGCAACAGCAGCAGCGGCATTAGCAGTGGTAGTTGTTGATGATGTTTGCGTTTGCGTTTGCGTTTGCGTTTGCGTGCGTTTGCGTTTGCGTTTGCGTTTGCGTTTGCGTTTGCGGTTGCGTTTGCGTTTGCGTTTGCGTTTGCGTTTGCGTTTGCGTTGGCGTTGGCGTTGACTTTGACTTTGAGTCGATGTTGCTCGACAGCTGATGTTCTTCTGCTACGGCATCGGTGCGTTCGTGAGCCCCGTCATTGCCGAGCCGTTCCTGCTCAACGAGGACTGCTCCTTTGTCATCGCCGAACACAACAACGAAACGAGCAGTCTGCTGCCCGCCGTCGCTGGCGTCCTCTTCAGCAACGACAGTGACGTCACGGAGGCAGACTCCCTCCAGGGGGCGCAGCAACACAGCGGCGTCAGCATCGCTTTCTGGATCATGGCCATCCTGCAGGTGAGTACATGTCCGGTGTAAGTGGCCGTTAGTCTCGTTAACCGACTGTCGCTCGGCTGCGTAACTTCGCCGAAAATAGTCTCGTCACTCTTAGTCGGGTTTTAAATGTTATCTAAAAAGTGCTGCCACCTCACGGAGCCTGAGTATTCAAGAATTATCCTGCCATAATTCTTCCTTCATAAACAACTGCAAATTCGTATTTCTTTTTATTGTTGTATGAATCTAAATTTAATGCTGAATACTTTTAATAATATTATGTTATCGTATAAAAGTGTTTCCTAATTTTTTTGTTTCATATTGTACCTGAGACTGAATCAGCGTCTCTACCCTTTTCTGGGGTCAGGCCGCCCTGGTGGCAACTTCGACAGAGCATAAAACTACCAGGCGACATGAACAGTTCGTGGCTTTTTATTTTTATTGCAAAATCATGGTAATCAGTATAAGTTATAACTATTGTATCGTCCTGACCGCCTATAAATGTTTTATCGATACAGAACTGACTTCGTAATGTTAAACGTCGAATGTTTATAAGAATCCAGACGCTGACATTCAAATCGCCGCGAGTAACACCCACCCTTTGACCTTCATCAACGGGGAGCCGTGCACCTGGCTGGGTGTGGCGTTAGTGGCGCCAACTTGTGTTCACGTGATACTGCATCGCGTGATCATGCATTTCCTTCTGGGCTTTTAGCCACGCCTACAACGGTTTCGAAAACGCCTCGTGGTCGATGTGTACACAGAGTTAAGCGCCCTTACTGCGTCTATTTTCAACCCCTAAATGGTACATAAAAATTAATGTTTTACTGTCTTTACGCAATAATAGGTATAATTTATACTGTATAACATGATTTTGCAATACAAATAAAAAGCCACGAACGGACCATGTCGCTTTAAGGGGCTAAAAAGGTGCTGCTACCGCATGGAGTATGGGTATTGGAGGATGTATGAATGTGTCGTAGCGTGGAGTGGCGCGATACCTATGCCTGGACTATACACACTGCAACTAACTCCAAAAGAATAACGCAAAACGAACTTAGCAAAACTCCAACGTGTACAGACATGTGTTTAGCATGTTATGTGCGACAGTCTTGGTGAACACTCACCAGTAGGTCTATTTGCGCAGACCCCGGTGCCATTCATCGTCTTCAGCCTCGTTCTGAGAAGACGTCGGAACGGTTGGACGCGTGACCACCGCAAACTCGTTAACTCTCAGAGCAGTGACGCCGTGACGTCATGGGCGAGAGACGATTATGAGAATATGGACTCGCGTACTGGTATGTCACCGTGTTATTGCTCAAATGCCAAGTTTGGGCTCTAGACCTAACTTGAAACATCGGGTTTTGTTTTGTTTGACAGTTGATATGTTATGTTACAATTGGCAAAATAAGACTCCGCTCATAATTGGCATCAACTTGTAACCCGGGAATTATATCAACAAACTTGCGTATTTTACTTTACCATCACATAGTTGTGTTCTATTGTATAATGCAGGTGTGCCGACAGGTGGCACGGGGTTGAGTCACGTGAGCAGGAGCTGTTGCGCAGGCAGCTCGCCAGAGGTCCTCTTCATCACGTTCATGGCGGCATCTCTACTCTTCATAACAGAGGGACTGCAGGTAAACACTTGCGTATAGCGGACGGGCGGACGGGCGGACGGACGGACGGGCGGACGGGCGGACGGACGGGCGGACGGGCGGACGGACGGACGGACGGGCGGACGGACGGACGGACGGACGGACGGGCGGAGGGGACGGACGGACGGACGGACGGACGGGCGGGCGGGCGGGCGGGCGGGCGGACGGACGGACGGGCGGGCGGGACGGGCGGACGGGCGGGGCGGGCGGGCGGGCGGGCGGACGCGGGGCGGGGCGGACGGACGGACGGACGGACGGACGGACGGACGGACGGACGGAGGCGGACGGACGGACGGACGGACGGACGGACGGACGGACGGACGGACGGACGGACGGACGGACGGACGCGGACGGACGGCGGACGGCGGGGGGCGACGGACGGACGGACGGACGGACGGACGGACGGACGGACGGACGACGACGGACGAGACGGACGGACGGACGGACGGACGGACGGACGGACGACAGACGGACGACGGACGGACGGACGGACGGACGGACGGACGGACGGACGGACGGACGGACGGACGGACGGACGGACGGACGGACGGACGGACGGACGGACGGACGGACGGACGGACGGACGGACGGACGGACGGACGGACGGACGGACGACGAGACGAGACGAGACGAGACGAGACGAGACGGACGGACGGACGGACGGACGGACGGACGGACGGACGGACGGACGGACGGACGGACGGACGGACGGACGGACGGACGGACGGACGGACGGACGGACGGACGGACGGACGGACGGACGGACGGGTGTAGCGTGTGAGCGTGTGAGCGTGTGAGCGTGTGAGCGCGTGTGCACGTGTGCGCGTGTGCGCGTGTGCGCGTGTGCACGTGGGCGCGTGTTCGCGTGTGTAGGGGCAATTGTACCTGACTATGTGAACCGATGTTGTCTGTGGCTGCAGTCGTCGTTTGGTGGTTACGTCAATTCGTACGCCGTCCAGAGCATCCCGCAGCTGCGCAAACCGGAAGGAGCCTACATCGACGCCTGCTTCTGGGTAGGTCCATATTTGTCAGGTCACGGTAACGGTATGAGCTCTCTCTCGCTCTTTCTCTCTCGCTCTCTCGCTCTCTCGCTCTCTCGCTCTCCCTCGTTCTCGTCTTCTTTCTCGCTCTTCTTCTGCCGTGTTGTCCTTTTTTCCCTGTCTCGTTCCTTCCTCTCTCTTCTCTTTCTCTTCGCTCTCTCGCTCTCTCCTCTCTCGCTCTCTCTCTCTCTCGCTCTCTCTCTCTCTCTCTCTCTTCTCTCCTCTCGCGCTCTCTCGCTCTCTCTCGCTCTTCGCTCTCGCTCTCTCGCTCTCTCGCTCTCTCGCTCTCTCTCTCTCTCGCTCTCTCGCTCTCTCGCTCTCTCCTCTCTCTCTCGCTCTCTCTCTCGCTCTCTCTCTCTCTCTCGCTCTTCTCTCTAACTACTCTCTCCCATCCCCCTCTCTTCTATATATATATATTAAATATACATACATATATATATATATATATATATATATATATATATATATATATATATATATATATATATATATAAAAAGTTCACAACAGACTACAATCAATAGTTCACAACAGACTACATAACATGTAAATGTCGTCTGCTTTTAGGGGACGTTTGCGTTGGGTCGTCTCCTGTCCATCTTCATAGCGACCCGCTACCACCCCGCACACATGCTGCTCGCAAGTCTCGTGAGTGTCGTCACGCGTTTTCACGCGAGAACGCCCTTTGGAAAATACATCGTGACTTTTGTTTCTGCTAATTCTGCTAATTGTTTGTTGAAGTCGTTAAGTTTTCATAATAAAACAAATCAATAATGATTTGTTACAAAATGAAAGCAAAGTGTTTATAAAATAAAGAAGAAAGATGCAAATTGTAAGTTGCATAGCTAAGGCACAAGAACTTATGAATACCCGGTTATTCATAAGTAAATCATTTTATAATCGACTTATGGGTGAAATTTATGTTCATTTGCATGTATTATAACTTCTACTACCGACGAGTCCCAGTGATGCGATGAGACGGACTCGATCGTTGTCATTTAAAACGTTGTATAGCGAAGGCTCGGTAGTGTGTTCATCCAAGGCGTCCTACCCCATGAGGTGTATCGTGTCTGTAGGTCGGCACGCTCACCTCGACGGTCGTGATGCTCGCCCTGCCACACGACAGAGTCTCCATCTACATCGGCACCTGCATCTTCGGTCTCTTCCTCAGCAGCACCTCACCAACCATCATCTCACTCACTGAGCAGTACATCGACCTCAACAGTAAGTGACGTCACCAACCACCATCCCACTCACTGAGCAGTACATCGACCTCAACAGTAAGTGACGTCACCAACCATCATCTCACTCACTGAGCAGTACATCGACCTCAACAGTAAGTGACGTCACCAACCACCATCTCACTCAGTGAGCAGTACATCGACTTCAACAGTAAGTGACATCACCAACCATCATCTCACTCACTGAGCAGTACATCGACCTCAACAGTAAGTGAAGTCACATACCATCATCTCACTCACTGAGCAGTACATCGACCTCAACAGTAAGTGACGTCCCCAACCATCATCTCACTCACTGAGCAGTACATCGACCTC
>JAODUO010000247.1:392500-395000 GCA_025642075.2 Ridgeia piscesae | reverse complement strand
TAAGTGTTAATTCATTTTTGATTTGTTACTGAAAAAGTGTTTATAAAATAAAAAAATGAATTGTAATTGCTATGCACTTATGAATAGGTTATTATAAGTAAATCATTTTATAATGCTTATGGGTACATTCGCATTTACATGTATTAAATTTACCGACGATAGTGATGCGATAGCGCTCGATGTCATTAACTTTGTTAAAGTCGTAGTTGCATAACGTTAATGATGTATCGTGTCTGTAGGTGCGTCACTACGGTCGTGATGCTCGCCTGCAACGACGTTCCATCTACATCGGATGATCTTGGTCTTCCTGCAGCATACCAAATCATCTATGACATTGTCGTGTGTAAACCCCCATCAATGACAGTAATGATCAAAGTGTGACGTAAAAATCTCAAGACAGTAATCGCTAAGTAAAGAATCAAATCAATCTCTCACTGAGCAGTACATGATTACGTAAGTGACATATAATCATCTATCATGAAGTAGTAACAGTAGTAAGTACATAATATCTATGATAGCAGTAATGATCAAAGTAAGTGACGTACAATCATCTATCACTGAGCGTAATGTCGTAATGTCAAATTCACTGTCGTATGTCGTCTGACGTACCAAATATCTGTCACTGTGCGTACTCGTGTCGTAGTGACGTCACTCATGTCGCTCACTGAGCGTACTGCCCCCGTGGGGTCGTCATCCCGTCATCTGTCACTGAGCGTCATCACCTCACGTGTGCGTCACAAAATCCTATGGCGTATCCCCCGTAGTGCGTATATAAACATTTATACTGAGCAGTACATCAACCTCAACGTAAGTGACGTCCTATAAACTTTTCACTAACTGCAGTAATACTAACGTAGTACGTCACTATAAACTTTCACTAACTGACGTAATCGACCTCAACGTAGTGACGTCACCTATAAACATTTCACTAACTGACAGTACATCAACCTCAACAGTAGTGACGTCATATAAACATTCATAACTAGCGTCTCACCCTTTCAACGTGTGCGTACATAACATTCACTAATGACAGTAATACTAACAGTAAGTGACGTCACCATAAACATTCACTATGAGCAGTACATGATCAACAGTAAGTGCGTATACATATTCGCTACTGGCGTACATCGACCTAAAGTAAGTGACGTCATATAAACATTTCGCACTGAGCAGTACATCGATCGTAGTGACGTCACCTATAAACATTTCCTACTGAGCGTCATAATAACAGTAGTACGTACCTATCGTGTGTGTCGGTGTCGTGTGTCGTGTGTCGTGTGTCGTGTGTCGCGTGTCGCGTGTCGCGTGTCGCGTGTCGCGTGTCGCGTGTCGCGTGTCGCGTGTCGCGTGTCGCGTGTCGCGTGTCGCGTGTCGCGTGTCGCGTGTCGCGTGTCGCGTGTCGCGTGTCGCGTGTCGCGTGTCGCGTGTCGCGTGTCGCGTGTCGCGTGTCGCGTGTCGCGTGTCGCGTGTCGCGTGTCGCGTGTCGCGTGTCGCGTGTCGCGTGTCGCGTGTCGCGTGTCGCGTGTCGCGTGTCGCGTGTCGCTGTCGCGTGTCGCGTGTCGCGTGTCGCGTGTCGCGTGTCGCGTGTCGCGTGTCGTGTGTCGCGTGTCGCGTGTCGCGTGTCGCGTGTCGTGTGTCGCGTGTCGCGTGTCGCGTGTCGCGTGTCGCGTGTCGCGTGTCGCGTGTCGCGTGTCGCGTGTCGCGTGTCGCGTGTCGCGTGTCGTTCTGTTGTCACACCACCCTTTGCCGTGGTCCTGAGGCCTAGTGTTGCTTGCAGTGTCGACGACGACAGTGCTGGTGGTTGTGGCTGCATTTGGCGAGATGTTCTGTCCCGTCGTCGTGGGAAACGTGAGTGAGACAACATTGGCCACAGACGAACGTCATACGTCGACACATTAATTTCCCGACGAGCAGTTCTGGTCGCCTCTTTAATTCACCCTAATCGTATTTCTATTTGTAATCGCTGTTAAAATTATTAGTATAAGTAAAACGAAACCTTCGTGATAAGAACCTGCATATTGCCTTAACGTGAACACGTACTGTCACCGAGTGTGGTATGTTCCACCGGTTAGAATAACTACATGTATAAACAAGGAAGACAGCACGTGACCTCTCGTAAATCTCTTACACGTTTATTCACTCACATATCCACTCATTCACTGACTCAGTCACTCACTTACTTAATTTATTCATTCACTCACTCACGGACGCACTTATTATCCCATTCACCCACCCACCCATCCACCCACTCACTCACACACTCACTCACCCACTCACTCACTCACTCACACACTCACTACACCCACTCACTCACTCACTCACTCACTCACTCACACACTCACTCACTCACTCACTCACCCATTCATCCACCCACCCACCCACCCCCCAACCCCCACCCCCCCAAACCCCCATCTCATCACTCACTCACACTCACACACTCACTACACCCTAATCTATACTCACTACCCCCCCTCAACCACCCACCCACCCAAAATCATCA
>JAODUO010000247.1:332500-387500 GCA_025642075.2 Ridgeia piscesae | reverse complement strand
CGTGCGAGCGTGCGTGCGTTCATGCGTGCGTGCGTTCATGCGTGCGTGCGTGCGTCCGCCCGCCCCCGGGCGTCAGTCTACTAATCACGTGGTTTATTGATTAATGAATACATCACGTGGTTAATAGACGTAAAACTATGACGTCACAAACCAAGACTTCGGGAACTATGGAGATGAAACGAGTCGCTATTTGGAGAGTGCTATTTACAGTTCAAGTGTTGTGACGGTGTATTTGTTTGAACTTAAGAATGTAGTCTGAGGACAGTCGACGTACAAGGCCATGTGTGGATTGGCGATTGAGCTCACCGAGACAAACTTAACTATAAATACAACATAGGCGTTATTTCTTAGTGTGTCACCGTTTATTGAATGGAACGAAACATTGTAATATTCGTAATCCTACCAATGTTCGCTGTTTGTATTATTTGTGCAGGTCGTCGTTCCATGTATTATTTTTATTCGTCCGTAATAACGAGAGTTCGGTTGCGAATGACGTTTTCGCTCTTCGGAGCTTTCTCTCGGACGATTTTGTGACTTTCAGCTTCCTCCGCAAATCGTACAAAACAGTACATACACATAACGGACACGTAAGTCGAACAGACAAGCAACATTTGTCCCGTCCACAACAGGCGAATCCAATCAACAGTGCAGACTTTTTCAGGAAGCTCAGTCCTTGGGCCTGTATCTCATCCGGCGATTGCAACGGTCCCCCGTAGCAAACACCTCGTCATAAAACTAAACAACACTGAACATATAATCGGGCGTTGACACTAATACGTCGTAGTGCATGCCCACAGCGAAAGAGACAAGACACGGACAGGACGTACGGGACGGAAGCTATACCAGACTTCAGCAACTGAAGATGTGTTGCCGGTAACGATTGTAGCGGCGATGTGTTGCCGGTAGCGGTCGTGGCGTTAACTACTCCGCATCCAGAACAAATACCCAAATAGGCTTACTATTACATCGCTCTCAGTTTATTTCGTATTTTGTGAATATAATGCCAGATTTAATGGGACGACAATCTTTGACAACAAAATTATAACAACCTTATACGACGAAAACAAACCAATCCAAGAGTCACTTACATATGTCCCGCTATATATAGACCTGACATGGAGAATAGCACACTAGACAATACCTACCCAAAGTTTGCTATATATAAGGTTCTTTTGTTGAAATGACACTTTTTAAATTAACTGGATATCATGTTAACATTGCCCTTAATGCAATGAGGTTTCACAAGTTTCGACCTAATAAAGCCAAAAATGCTTACAACAAAGTGCTGATCTTTTCATAAATTTATTACAATATTGCATCTGGACCATGCGCAATTTATACAAACATAAATTTTAAAATGTAACAACGCTGAGCATTAAAGCGATGTTTATACGAAGCCTTACCCTGCGTATTAAAGCTGATTTGAACTATTTAGACAATTGTACATTTTACAAGTATTGTGATAGTTAATGTCCTGCTCCGCCTTCACCCACCTTAAATGTCATTGTGCTGGTTCTCGCCCGGATAATGTAGTCGGAGTGACAAGCATCAATTGATGACTTCTCGGCGACTTTCAATGTAATTCATGTTGTCAGCAACATCAGTACTTTCAAATTAAACCATTACTTAGAACTTTATCAGTTGAGAACATGTTAAATGCGCTTCTTTGCAGTTTGACTTGCTAACCGCAACATAATCGACACATCCCACGATCGTTCGACAGACAGCTATACTTGCGCGGCCAACCAGTCTTTACCACGCCCCACGACCGTCGCCCGGGACGAGACTTCGCCTTTCCGGATACACATTTTGTTAAAGGGATACCCCAGTCAGTGAAAGGTTCACAGCATCTACACACACATGTATAATATATTAGCTATGCGTAGTAATTATGCACAAAGATCGTTAATAAACAATTAATCACAGTATAGTTGTACCATAAAATGCTATGTTAGATTCAGGGCGCTCCATCTTGAGGCACAGAACGTGCAAGCACCACTGACGTAAGCGGTTTACGTCACTGGCGCACGCACGTCCGAACATCCTACGTTTGTCCAATGATATTTGATGTATCGCAGTTTCCATATATCACTATCAAAATTAAGCGCGAGACTTCCCGCCAAGCTTTGTGTTTTCAAACAATGCGCCAGTGACGTAAACGATTGGGTTTACGTCACTGGTTCAGTGCCTCAAGATGGCAGCGCCCTGAATGCAAGATAGCTTGATTTTTGGTACAATTATACCATAAGTAATTGTTTATTAACGATCTTTGTTCATAATTACTCTGCACAACCATCATGGTATACATACGTGAGTAAATACTGTGGATCTCTTACTGACTGGAGTATCCCTTTAAAATATAACATATGTAGTTCCAAACGTACGTACGCGGGTGGGTTTTGTCATGCGGATGCGGCATATTTAATAGTTCCATGTTGCTGTTCGGAAATTCCCAGATCTGACGTCACTCCCCATTCCGGTTGTCACATCCACACACGCTTCCGTACACACGGAACCCAATCTGTGCGAATCCCGATTACGTCGATCAGCATGTGATGATGTCAAACTCGCCCGCTAGGTGGCGAAGAAGCAGATGAACAGCGACAATACCGCATCGACCGACGAATAGACCGTCCTCGCGGTTCGGACACAGATAGTGTCCGTCACACGGCGGTGCGTCTTGATTGTAGTGCGACAGGAGCGCAGCGAACTCGTCGAAGACATCGATGCCGGCGACGGAGAGACGGGTGTGGGCGAGTCGGGCGAGCACGGCCAGCGAGAACGGGTTCCTACCGTCAACCCTTCTTCGTTTCTTCCTGTCATTAAGGGGCGGCGACGTCAGCACAACCAGTCGAAATCCCAGCAGCTCGCTGTGGCGTTGGATCGCCTTCAAGCGGTCAAAGTACGTGTTTAGTGTAGTGTCGAGTGTGTGACGGAGGCCAATGCGGCTGACATTGTGGGAGCCGTGCTGGATAATGACCGCGTCGTCTTTCGTCAGATTCATTGGATCTAGATGCATTGTCCATAAATGGCTGATGTTCGCCATGAATTGCAATAATAAAAATGTCGTTCCATTTACTCGAGCTGATCCGTGTCTGCGCTCGTCTGGCCCAAATACGTGGTAGCATCTCAGCGATATGTAGTTGAATTTGTAGCGCATGTGCGACGGACCGACCATGATAATCCTGCGGAAACGGGACACGCGTCGACAGAAAGCGTCGTCGTCAAGAAGCGGCATCTCGACCCCGTTTGCGTTCACTACCGACAGGTTGCCGACCTTTCCGAACCAGTCTATTTGGCAAGTGTGCGGCGCCTCGCCGTAGCTGGTCCTCCAAGGGGACGTCAGTCCGAGTCCAACTCCGGACTGGGTCCGTTGTCTCGTCGTCTCGTTCCAACACACGGTGCTGCGTCTCTGACGGGAAAGTAGCCGATCGTGTAGGCCGAAAAGATGGCGTACTTCAGTTCCACCCTCAGCCGTGTGCATGTGCCGGGTGCCGGCGGAGGACACCATATCGCGTAGACACCATTAAAGAAGTCGTCGTAGAAACACAACCGTCTTTGCCAGGAGTCGCTCAACGCCAATAGACTGCTGCCGCCACCTGTCGGCAAGCCGTTTCGTGTTTCGCGCACATGTAGCAGGATGCCGTCCTCGGCATCAACAGTTATCAACTTAATCTCGTAGTGGAATTCTTTGTAGACGGGTGTTTCTGTGACTTTACCGTGGAACAGACGAAATGCCCTGCGACATTGCTTTAGTTCTGTCACGCCGACTGGAAGATGATACGACAAACGGTGTCGTGACGGTTGTGGTAGTGGAGTCCGCACCGTGGCGCCACTGTAACTGTTATATTCGACATAGACGATTACAATCAGAATCAACCACACGAATAGGTACTTCATCCTGGTAGACAGTCGCTGCTGGTTCTCTGCAAAACCCAGAATTAGTTTGGTAATTTCATGTATTATTGTTGGTCAATTTGCATATGATTGTAATGTTTTAAAACTATTAATTTCCTAAATTATGGCAGTGGAACAAATATGTTTGCAAAGACTATAACCTAAGCTATATAATGTATAACCTGTGGAAAGAGACTCTGGATCCTGTTTTCTGTCGGTTGATACAGTTGTACGCTACACAGGAAATAACCATACTTGCTACTTCACAATGACTGTTGTAGCCAGCATGTTCCCAAATGGATTAACGTTGCTCACATCAGTGTCAACCACCGAACTGTCCAGTGTTTGGGTTCTATATAATCCGGGTCACAGCCCTTGCCCTAATGACTAAGCTGGAGGCTACAGCCTATCCCACTGGATCATTATTCACATTGTCAAGGAACCACAGTGACAACTATTTAGATCCCTACCCGAACACAGTGAAACAACTAAAAACATTCAACAGGTGGCCCTGCTGGCCTATTCCAGAAATTAATCATGAGCTGTCTTAACTAGGCCTAGGTCTAGGGGCACAGCGACACATATCCAAGTTAAAAAATTCGTTTTAGCAGACTTTTTTACATTTTATTACGTAGCTCAACAGTTCTATTCTACATACCCTGCCAGTGAGTACAGCACTTTCTGCCTGGCAAGTAGATGGCAGCCAGTGGTCCACAGCGGCTTCAGTGCAGCGGCCAGCTTGTCACTCTGGTCTAGGGGAAATATTAATGATCTAACTCTGTGCCCTAACCCTAACCCTAACCCTAACCCTACTCCTCCTCCTCCGCACCTCCGCGCCTCCGCGCCTCAAATTACCTCTCAAACTACCTCTCAAACTACCTCTCAAACCTCCTCCTCCGCGCCAAAGCGCGCCAAAGGCGGCAAACGTATCACGATAAGCACATACTATACTACTTTCGCCTGGCGATCACTTAACACATTACGTCTCCTGCTCAACGTTTAATTGGAGATATGTTTCGTCCAAATGAGTCATGTCCTCATTTGTAATGTTTTTGTCCGTCGGTGTCTATGATGCTTGGGTATCGATAGTGACCTACCATTTGGTTTAGAATTAATATCTAAAGTTGATTGCTGACTAATACAGTTATCTTTGCTAAAGAAGACAGTGTTTTTCGACATATATTTTTTCCGATGTATCGTTGTCTTGTATGTGTGTATATATATATATATATATATATATATATATATATATATATATATAGGTGTGTGTATGTGTGTATGTGTGTATGTGTGTATGTGTGTATGTGTGTATGTGTGTATGTGTGTATGTGTGTATGTGTGTATGTGTGTATGTGTGTATGTGTGTATGTGTGTATGTGTGTATGTGTGTATGTGTGTATGTGTGTATGTGTGTATGTGTGTATGTGTGTATGTGTGTATGTGTGTATGTGTGTATGTGTGTATGTGTGTATGTGTGTATGTGTGTATGTGTGTATGTGTGTATGTGTGTATGTGTGTATGTGTGTATGTGTGTATGTTTGTATGTGTTCATGTGTGTATGTGTGTATGTGTGCATGTTTGCATGTGAGCATGTGTGTATGTGTGGATATGTATTTGTGCGTGCGTGCGTACGTGCGTGCGTGTACGTGAGTTCATGTGTCTGTGCGTACGTGTACTTGTGTACATGTGATCGTATATACGTACGTTCGTGCGTACGTGCGTGCGTGTACGTGAGTTCATGTGTCTGTGCGTACGTGTAGTCTTGTGTACATGTGATCGTATATACGTACGTTCGTGCGTACGTGTGTACATATGTGGGCATGTACGCGTGTATACATGTATGCTAATATGCATGTATGCATGTATGCATGTGTGCATGTGTGCATGTGTGCATGTGTGCATGTATGCATGTATGCATGTATGCATGTATGCATGTATGCATGTGTGCATGTGTGCATGTGTGCATGTGTGCATGTGTGCATGTGTGCATGTGTGCATGTGTGCATGTGTGCATGTGTGCATGTGTGCATGTGTGCATGTGTGCATGTGTGCATGTGTGCATGTATGCATGTATGCATGTATGCATGTATGCATGTACGCATGTATGCATGCATTCATGCATTCATGTATGGATGTATGTACGTACGCACGCATCTACCTATGTATGTAGTATGAGCTTAGACAGTGAAATACTTGAGCAAAGGTAGAAATAATGGTCCATTACGTTCGTATATACGTGTAACTAACCAATTTGTCAGATTGTGAAACTAGATCATTTCTTTAGGGAAGACAAGACAATAAATAATGCAGGTGACAAATGTTGCGAGTTGTAAGTAAGCAACCAAAGCAATGAGATTCATTAATGAGTAATATAATACATATTACATTAAATGTAGTGTCATTCGTGTCGTTCACTGTGTGAAGTTCAGAAGATTTTGCGGACGTCTTTTTCATTTAGAAACGCGACTTTGTCGTCAACGGAACTAACGAGAAACAAAGAGGATTACCTGTGGATAGGATTGCAATTTTTATTTAATCAAGGGAACCAACCTGGCAAAGTATTATTGTGTGAATACGTTTCACCAAACAAAAAAATGTCTCCTCAATAATGAGTATATCCTTCTCGCAGACTCGCATCCACTGATGATTGGTACGTGCTGTCTTAGTGAACGTACGAAACAAATATAGTATATTGCTGATATTGTTCTTCAGAGTAACAATCCGTATGACGTCAGACCGATCCAGATATAAGTCCCGGATTTGCTTTGAGTATATGAGTGAGTGAGTGAGTGAGCGGGTGAGTGAGAGGGTGAGTGAGTGAGTGAGTGAGTGAGAGAGTGAGTGAGTGAGTGAGTGAGTGAGTGAGTGAGTGAGTGAGTGAGTGAGTGAGTGAGTGAGTGAGTGAGTGAGTGAGTGAGTGAGTGAGTGAGTGAGTGAGTGTAGAACAAAAAATCACAATCCACCACGGACAAAATAACCCGTCATGGATATAATCCGTCACGGACATGGTGGGCATAACAGACCACTGCTCACGTACATTGTACACCCCCTGTGGATGTTGCCTTCCACGGATATAAGCATCCATGAACCAGACCATCACGGACATTACCAAAGAGGACTTGATCCATTTGGATGAAACCCCTCAGTGACTTATAAATACGTTGTTGTATGTGTTGTTGTTAATTTCCAGGTATCGAGTTGTAAGAAGAGATAGCTAAGCTAACTAAAACTCTGTGGAATAACGACGGAACGAAAGTTTACGAGGAAATGTGTTAAATTTAATAATTTATTTGATCGCCACGTGGATTTACAATTCATCGCAGTTTTTTCTCTGTGAAATATGAACTAGCCGGCGTCAGCCAACTCGAGTGCAATTGGGTTACAAAAAAATTAATTTCATATATATACTTTACAAAATGTTCAGTGCAATTTAGTATCCTGAAATTAAAATCGCTTTTATTACTTTGTGTGTGTGTGTGTGTGTGTGTGTGTGTGTGTGTGTGTGTGTGTGTGTGTGTGTGTGTGTGTGTGTGTGTGTGTGTGTGTGTGTGTGTGTGTGTGTGTGTGTGTGTGTGTGTGTGTGTGTGTGTGTGTGTGTGTGTGTGTGTGTGTGTGTGTGTGTGTGTGTGTGTGTGTGTGTTTCACGACCCGATACCTAATTTGAAGGTATAGATCGTCAAACCAACCAATGAGAAAGTAAAGCATCGTAGGGAAAACGTCGCCCCGATTTTTGTTTACTAAAATTGGCATTTAGCGTTTAGGGCTACCAATAGCATATTTTTCCAGCCTGCTGAATTACGTCCAAGGGTCGGTTGCTAACGTCACTGCCAACCCTTAACACCACAAAGGTGTTAAGGGTTGGCAGCCCCAGACTGAAGGAGGCTGAATAACACCAAGCGCATTGGGCTGCATTTTATGGTATAATTTGAATGTGCAGGTTGACGATAATAAGACATTTGTGCATATCCACATTGTTGACGCCTTTCTACGATACTGGTTCTACTAGTTTGCTGAGTCGCCATATCACAGGTAACCTGAAGACGGCCATCAACGTTCGAATCCTCACCACATTCATCATTACTCGTCTGCCGCAGTGGAAGCGGATACAATGAGCTTCACTACAACAAATTAATTTGTCAGTGAAACATGGTGACCAAAACATCAGTCACATTTATATAGTATCCCATTTCTGCACTTATCAAACTCACAACTTGTGATGTCTGAGCGGCTGTACATGCAGCAGCAGTTCTTTCTCATCGTTACATTTGCAAAGCAGCGGCGTCGTTAACGTCGAGTTGTCAAGTAACTACTATAATTGCGAGGTACCGTGTGAACTGTGCAAGTCATTGTTCCAACAGGTAAATTGGTTACTGTTGTACTGTTGTTGTCTCATAGCAACCTCCTCCGAGTGTTGTTCGAAACTGTTCTACTATTATTTTTACAGCCAGTTTCGGCTGCACAAAGTTTTGTGGTTGAAGGGCTCGTGATATTGCATCTGATGGCATTGTCAGTGCGCCGACAAGCTTAAACAGTCCCATCGGTTTGCGCGGTCTTACGAATACGAATACGAATACATTTATTTCAGATAAAAACCCATATACTCAAAGTCATATTCATAGAAAAAGGAATTATAAGAAATAAACGTACATGACTTATGGTGGAGTCGCTCGCCGATATATATATATATATATATATACACACACACACAAAACACACACACACACACACACACACACACACACACACACACACACACACACACACACACACACACACACACACACACACACACACACACACACACACACACACACACACACCTTAACTGTGGAAGATCACCACAATGAATTGCATTCCTGTGTGGATTCGCTTCAAATAGCTACACCACACCTACTGATTGTCCTAGCCGAAGCCGCTTCCATGTCAAAACACATCCGTCAATGTATGTCTGCGACCATACATGCTTATACTCTATTTGGAAATATTCATTCGCATGACTGTTTGTGTAGTTAAACCAATTTTACTTTAAAAAATAACCTCTCTAAGTAATCAATATTAGAATCCTGAAATCACACACCATAGCGTGTCACTGCAAGGATTTATGACGGATAAGTAAATGACGATGTAGACATAAATTATTTAAATCACATCAGTTTTACATTAATAAATAAGATAAGATAAGATCAGCTTTATTGCCATGTGTTTTCATTGCAGCTACAATAAACATTGGAATGCGTATGTGTGACAATTCACTCATATGCACCACACGATTATGATAAAATATGCTACTACTTTAAATAAAATAAATAAAGAAATAAGAATAATCACAAACAGTAGTTCCAAATGAAAGGTTGTTCTTTATAACATCGATAAATAATAGTTTATATCATCTAGTATCAATATAAAATGTGGAATAAAATCATATATAACAAGTTATGAAAAGGTATACAGAGTAAAAACACATTGGAAAGTGGAATATGTGTGTAATACAGATGGGATAAAAATCACTTCTGTTTTGGCAGGGCTTGTACGGCTATGGAGAAAACGCTGCTTCTAAACATGTCTGTTCTGGTGTTGATGTATCTGAACAGGCGACTAGATGGAAGGGGATCAAACAGGTCATGTGTAGGACGGGATGAATCACGAGAGATGAGAATAGCTCTTCCTAACAGGCGCTACTGATACAACGATACAAGACTGGCGAGGTCGCTGTCGATTATTCTGGAAGAAGTTTTTACGACTCTGTTCAATCTGAGCTTTTCCTTCACTGTGATAGATCCAAACCATACTGTGATTGAAAATGTCAGGACATTGTCGATTGCAGCTCTGTAAAAGGTGAGCATCTGTGTGGTCAAACCAAACGATCTCAACCTTCTTAGAAAGTACAGCCGCTGCTGCGCCTTTTTGACAATAGTAGCAACATTTAGCACCCATTTAAGATTATTACAGATTGTTGAACCAATACATTTGACATGTAGGACGATTTCAACGCTCCTGCCATTAATCAAAAGAGGCGAAAGGGCAGAAGATTTCTTTCTCCTAAAATCCACAATCATTTCTTTTGTTTTGTGTTGGTAATGGTGGTGTTGGTGATGGTAGCGGTGTTGGTGGTGGTGGTGGTGGTGGTGGTGGTGTTGGTGATGGTGGTGGTGGTGGTGTTGGTGATGGTGATGGTGATGGTGGTGGTGGTGGTGGTGGTGGTGGTGGTGGTGGTGTTGGTGATGGTGGCGGTGTTGGTGTTGGTGTTGGTGTTGGTGGTGGTAGTGGTGTTGGTGATGGTGGTGGTGGTGGTGGTGGTGGTGGTGGTGATGGTGGTGGTGGTGGTGGTGGTGGTGGTGGTGGTGGGTGATGGTGGTGGTGGTGGTGGTGGTGGTGGTGGTGGTGATGGTGGTGGTGGTGGTGTTGGTGGTGGTGGTGGTACTACTACCACCTAATAATAATAAGTGAGATATGTATAATCAGTATTTGAGTGCTGTTCGCATTTTACGGAAGTGTAAATAATAACAGTAATGTGTTATATGTTAAATAAGACTACATTGTACAACTATTGGCTGACTATGACAAAGCACAAGAACACGGGTTGTAGTTGAGATATAGGGTAAGGACGGGCTTTATGGACACAGCATTGTTTTGGTCAATATTTTGTGAATTACTTCTCACAACTGCCCGTCATAATTTATGAAGCATTCTATAGATATTATTAGATAATCGCACAGCGTTTCAAAATGCCACAGTATATTACATAATGTATTATTTTTAAAATATTCCTAAAAATGCACACATTATTCAAATATATGAATACAAACGAAACACAGCAACATCAACCGAACAAATATGAATGATAATGACTTTTTCCAAGACAATTAAATTTTGTTGTAATATTGACAGCAAGTATGCTTATAATTTGCCTTCCTTATTTGATATGAGATATGCTCATATTAACCTAACAAGTATGCCATGGATAATTCGAAGATGTAATAAAATGATCTTAGACAAGACATGTCTTTGTCTCGATGAATAATGAAAAGTAGCTCTTCGTTTATGTTAATTATTCCCCGCTACTGTAGGGATTTTGATAGTAGAAGAGTTTCTTCGAGAGTATTACAGAGTATAAGGATAAGGCGCAAAAATATCAATACACTTCAGCTTGGAAAATGTTCATCACATGGATATACTCCAATGGCGTGAACTATTTTAATAAAATGTTAACAATGTATAAAGTATACATATATATATATATATATATATATATATATATATATATATATATATATATATATATATATATATGGGATATATTGGTTTTGGCCACCTGCATGATATATATGCAGCTTTCAATAGAGCCTAAATTCAAGGTTTAAAAAAAATCTGAATTTCTATTAGGGGTCAGAGAACAGTTAGACTTCCTAGTGTGACCAATACGAATGTAATACCTCAGTTAGTGTGTCATTTGAGATTTGTAAAATAATTTTTATGTGAAATGAGTACAGTAGGGCAGGCATACTAGTAGATTCAGTGCTAGGATGTATCTGCAGTATAATGACGCATGTTAGGCAGTGTAGTTGGCGTAGTGAGTTTTATCCATTTTTTTCTGACCCTGCGGATGCAGAAAAACATGCTAAATTTGTATGCATTTTTAAAGATATGTGATTTTGACGAAGCTTGATCAGCATATCAGTGACATGACTCTAGTGACTGTGTAGAAATCAATTTTTTTTCTCATGTATCGTTTCCTTATAATCTGACAAAACGTTAACATGGCCACCAATGAGAAAACTAACAGTGCTCTGTGCCCTGGTGACCGACGACGCCGCCGACCCTCTGCTTGGAGCGACACCCAGCCTAGTCCCGTTAAAGGAGTTGAGCTGTACACTTGTGCGAGACCTGGACGACAGGCGATATTTTATAAAGACTTATGCACCATAATGTATGGAAGCAGAACACAAAACTGTGAATGAAGAATACATAATATAATGTTCGAATTGTAAGCAATACGTTCAAATTCTGTAGTCGTACTAGAAATGCCCGTCCCCAGGCAGGATAGTTTGATACTTAATAGTTGTTATAAATTTATTTACCAAATGTTACAAAACCGAACAACGCCACGCTTGTTTGTTCGTTGTACGCTCAACATGATGAAGGTCGGATATGATAATGTCATGACAGGGTAGAGTTGTCAAATAATATTAGTATTACTATGGTATCAGCATCAGGGGCTGGGTAGACGTAACCATAAAAAATTATTATTGTGTCAGAGTCGGCGTTATATTCCAAGCAGGTATTTCAGGTAGTATATGAGGCGACCACGTGGTTCCAGCAACTGTTCGTTTTACTTTTACATACTCATTGCGTTTTACATTCCGAACAACACATTTCCCACAATCTTGCCATATATGGGTCATTTCAACAACAAATGCTGTACTTTATATCCGTGTGGTCATGTAGTATTCCCGGAATTTTGGTGTCGCAGTCCAAACAATCTGGAATGAAAGAAATACGCCAACTCGATTGTGGTTTATATACGACGGAACAGCACACCACCTTGCTACATTTATTAACATTAATCAAACCACTATGAAACGTCGAGTAGCTGTAACACGGACTTTGCCATGAAGATATCATAATAATAGTTAAGCTAGTACCTAAAACTAAGATGCACACTCTTATAGTAAACATGACGCTGGAATATATAATTATGTAGATTAACATTATAACATGACTATCCGACGTGGTCAGGCTGATGTCAGTCACGGATCATGCACCCACCAATTTGCCTTCATCAGCATGCCGCTGATCTCCTGGTCGTCAAGGTAACCGTCTACCAGTTTCGCTGCTTCCATTAGTTCCGATGACGTCATCAGCGAGTAGCGCGCGCACTCAATAACCCGGCGCAAGTGCGTTGCACGAGCTTCGCGTTTGTGCTGTCAACGTGCAAAATGGCTTGTAGGTATTTCTATAAATTAGCGCAGGTAAAGATACATTATTATTTGTGTGGCTTATTGCCTAGCAACAAGGTCAGTCATGCCATCAAAATGGATGCCCGAACAATTACACCTACCATATTTTCCGGTGTAGATTATGGCGTATATTTAACGGAAAGTCAGGCTGCAAATATATTTTCTTTCTGACAAAGCTATTCATAGAGAATGTATTGTTTTATTATACATGTATGTATGGTATCCCACGTGTATATGGTATCCTGAAAATGTTCAAAGCTCATGTATGAAACACCTCGGCAGGTTGTTTTCACCCCAGTAGAGGAACTACATATTTCGAGATTATCTTAGGAGTATTATGGAAGACCATCTCGTCCCTTACCTATCGATCGATCATTGGCTTGGTCTATGGTACTATGCAACATACAAGAGTGACACAATGAATACATGTCCAGGTGTTCTCAGCATCATGTATATATATATATATATATATATATATATATATATATATATATATATATATATATATATATATATATAAATATATATATATATATATTTAATATATATATTAATACATATATTTTTGGAAGCTAGCAGAAACACTAAAGAAAAACGTTGCTGGATCCTATACTAAACTGTTAAGAAAAAACTGCAATGTGTCCAGGTGTCACCAACCTGGTTGGTGATGCTGGTTCAACTTGACATTGTAACACAATCTACCACGGATATTCACCATCGCAAGGCAACGTCGATTTGTCTGACAGGTCACGTGGTGCACCACGATGAAAATACTAATAACTAACAGAGTTGCACTACGGAAACTCTCTAATAGAAGGTCAATTCCGCGGGAAACCGTGGCTATGGCAACACTTCATCGAGATCGCATAATGAATTAACATGTAATCGCTAGGCGGCGCTGCGTTACTTAAAACAGGTCATGCGCTAGATGGCACTGTTACATATCGCGTTATACTTCCTTGTTCGTGTCCAAAAGAAGTGTTACATTCCGGTAATCATATCGAAGTTGTTTCAGATATGAGTAAGTATTAACATCCACATTACTTGCTATCTCATCGAGTGAGTGTTTATGAATGAGGTTGATGTGTTGTAATAAACGGCACAACAGTCATACCCCGTAAAGTACACGACGGTTTGGGATAGACTAGGCAAAGTAGGTCAGTCGCGTTTAAATTGATCTAGTCAACAAAAACGTTTGTGCCAATCCAATGTTACATGTGTGAAATAACAATATAATATAACATATGCACGCACACACACAAACCCTATGCAGTAACTCTCTATATAAAACGGAGTCGCTTATTAAGTACCCAAAATTTGAGTGATATGGTATTTAACACTTTGAAGCAAAGCATATTTTACATAGTTGTATATGTACCTTGTATCGTACAAAACTTCTGAAGGGGGCAGCCCGATGAAGGTCAGGTCAAGGTCAAAGATTAATAATGTTAGAATTCCATATCTTGTACAGTATAATTATGTTTGCGTGTTTTGAAATGCCTCTTATTGAAAACACTCCTTTCCATTGGATGACGTCCATTGGATGACGTAGTAATTAACATAAATCCAAAATAGCCACCAGATATGATATATAGGTGTTATTACCATGTTATCATCAGCCTGTTTGTTGGTGTTGATTTTAGTTTAGACCGACCGACCGACCGACCGACCGACCGACCGACCGACCGACCGACCGACCGACCGACCGACCGACCGACCGACCGACCGACCGACCGACCGACCGACCGACCGACCGACCGACCGACCGACCGACCGACCGACCGACCGACCGACCGACCGACCGACCGACCGACCGACCGACCGACCGACCGACCGACCGACCGACCGACCGACCGACCGACCGACCGACCGACCGACCGATACATACATACATACATACATACATACATACATACATACATACATATATATATACATATATACATACATATATACATACATACATACATACATATGCACACATACATACACACATACATACACACATACAAACACACTCACACAGACACACATATACACACTCACACACATATACACACATGCACACATACATACACACACTCACACACACACAGACACACATGACATGCACACACACACACACACACACACACACACACACACACACACACACACACACACACACACACACACACACACACACACACACACACACACACACACACACACACACACACACACACACACACACACACACACACACACACACACACACACACACACACACACACACACACAACACACACACACACACACACACACACACACACATATATACACACTCACACATACACACACATAACATATACACACATACACATACAATACATACACATACACACATACACACATACACACATACACATACACACACAACATACATACACATACACACATACAACACATACACACATACAACCTACAATTACATTGGGTCTCTCATTCACACTCTTCTCATCAATCCATATCAGCCTCCCTCTCTTCCTTGTGTGTGGTGTTCTATCAGTCGACAATCTCAAATATCGCCCATTTTGTAAAGGGTCATTGTTTTAATTGAACGTAGATATGTTTTCATTCGACCGAGCAAACAGCGTGGCATCATATTTTGGCTTCAAAAGGACATAAAGTTCTTTTTGGACATTTAGCTGAAGACAATGTAATATATAGCTCTCACCCATTAAAATGTATAGCGAATGCAGCATATTCTCTCGTATTAGTGGAGTCGCTTATGTGTTAACATAACAATGTAATAATGTATACATCATATAGCAAGTGTCATAACTTCTTTCGCAGTATCATCCCCACATGATATTGTATTTAAGTTGACGATGTGTACCGTTCCGTTCTGATTATAATATTATATTAATTGCACTAGTTTACATTGGCAAAATATTAGCTAAAACTGCATAAACATAAACAAAACACAGATTCACTTTCAACTCTCTTATGTTGCTGGCCCTTCTGGCTGTTTACTCATTACATATCACCATACACCCGAATTTGGAACGTTCAGAATTTATAACCTGCATGCCTAATACGAGTCATATTCCAATTGAGCATAATTATGCGCGTGCCTGCGTGTATACGTCCGTGCTCGTGTGCGTTATCAAAACATGTAACCTACAGTTTCAGTTTGTCTTAAGTTAGGTTTTCTGTAAGTAACTTTAAGTAATTTAACATCTGTATTGTTGTAGCATCTGCTACGATGAAGGCCGACAAGTTCGTTGATAAGACATACCAGAACGACTTCATGAAAGGTGTGAATAAACTTCGCCAGAATGAGGAATACACTGATGTCACGTTGCAGTCTGGCGATGTCCAAATTCGGTGTCATCGCATCGTTCTGGCGGTGGCCAGTGGCTACTTCAAGGCAATGTTCAAGTGTGGCCTGAAAGAAAGCACATCGGACACAGTCGAACTGACACTGGAACCAGAAACGTTGACAAGCGTGGTAGACTACATGTACACGGGTGAGATTGAGCTGACCGTCGACAACGTGGAGAACTTGGTGAAGGCATGCGACGTCTTGCAGCTCGATGGCCCCAAATCTGGCTGTGAAGATTTCATTGGTTGCACAAGTCGACTTGGCCAACTGTGTCGGATTATACAGATTTGCAGCGCTGTATCAACTGCATAAATTACAGATGAAAGTCAAGCAATTTATTTTGGCCGAGTTCAAATCTGTTGCCTTTACCGACCAATTCAACGAGTTGTCTTGCAGCGAACTTGTTGAATTCATCGAAGATGATGATGTCAGTGTTACTGACGAGGATGTTGTCTTCGAGGCCGTGATTGATTGGGTCCGCCATGACTTGGGCAACAGGAAGTCGTTCTTGGAAGCGATCTTGGAACATGTTCGCCTTGCCCTACTGTACCAGCCACTATCTGCGCTATATGAAGGACACGTGCGACTTGTTGAGCTCCAAGTGTCTTGAATATCTGCAAGAGGCTATGTCGTTTCAGGCAGCCAGCGTGACCAGTAGTTGTCGCACGGTTCCACGGTCTAACTACCGAAAGAAGTCCTGTCTGCTGGTGGTTGGCGGGCTGAAATGTAGCACCAATAAGCGAACCGACGATAAGGTTGAATGCATCACCTGTGAGTACTATGAGGAAAAAACGAATTGCTGGGAAGCATTAACGAATGTGCCACGGTATGTCAACAGGTTGTACAGCGTATGTTACCTGGGTAGATCCCTGATACTGACGGGCGGTTTGAAGGGAGGCACGACGGTGGACCAATGCTGGCTGTGTGACTTGGCAACGAAAAAGTGGGAGGCGATGCCGCCACTTATCTCTGAACGGCACTTCCACCGCAGTGTTCCAATGGGTGACTGCGTCTATGTCGTTGGAGGATTTGATGCTGGAAAGAATGGGCTCGCATCTGTCGAGTGTCTTAACGTTAAGCAACGGCAGTGGTCATCTATGGCCGATATGCCTGTAGCGGTGTGGGCGCCCATGGTTGCTCCACACGGCAACAAAGTCTATGTTTTTGGGGGATTGAATGCGCAGTCCAACTCCGTATGTTGCACGCAGGTGTTTGATACAACTCGTGGCAAGTGGAAGACTCTTGCAGATATGCCGGAAGTGTGCCACCGCGGCGCTGCTGTCACGCTGAATGACTCAATTTATGTGGTTGGAGGCCTCGATCCCAAATGTCTCAAATACAGCCCTGCAACAGACACATGGACAAGACTGAGCCAGCCAAGAGATAAACACGCCAATGCGCCGGCAGTCGTGTGGCGCGGGTGTATCTTGGTGGCGGGCGGTGGAAGTCCCAAGCCCGAGACATCGGTCATTGAAAGATACGACCCTCTCACTGACACTTGGTCTGAGTGGGAAAGTAAACTTTCTCAGAAATTGTGTTACACACACCATGTTCAATGTTGACCTATGTGCTGTATGACAATGCCAACAGTTAACACCCCATAACCTGAGCAGCGTGCAACCGTGGCTGTGCAATTAACACACCGGTCGTGATTGTGAGATTAACACGCCGTGGCTGTACAGTTGGCACATCGTGACTGTGAGATTAACACATTATGGCTGTGCAGTCAACATGCCCCGGTTTGTGTGTGAATTGCATTCAACATCGCGCAGGGTTATATTACGACATCTCCAATCATAACATTAATTTGTGTTGATGTTAAATGACTGTTGGCTATTGCAAATGTTGTATGTTTCTTTCCCATGATATTTTGTATGGAAGAGGTTAGGTCATACTGAGCAAACCTCTAATTTGTAATGGTACAACTTCTTAATGTAAAGTGATAACATTGAAGACATATTGCTAATCTTGAAAGGTGGTAATCATAATCCCCAGTTGCCTATGAAGTATGAATATAGTTTATCTGGTGGCTCACTAAAATCGGCAGACATTGAATTTAACCAAACAATCAACCGTATCGTCATTACGTTAGTTACTTTTATTGACAACGAAAAGTTCTCCAAACTAAAAGTATTCGAACAAGGTGTGCGATAAGGCCCAAGCACAGCTGAACCAGCTATCTAAACGTTAGCGTTTTCATTCAGTTTTAGTTGTGTGTGATTTTTGTCAGTTTATTCATGACATTTATTAACAGTTGGTTCGAATGTTTTGCATAAATTGGAGAATGTGCTTATTTTTATTAATAAAGTTACTACAATTACTTACCTCGATCCATAGTCTTCGTCTCGGTATTATCACATGACCGGCAGACGTCATATTACGGAACTAGTCTAACTGTGCCTAAGTAACCTCCTACTGTGATATGTTCCTATTATTGGAATTTGTAAAAGGAATTCCGCGGTGTTGAACGTGGGGAAATGAACATGAAAGGGCGTTGCGGACAACTCGGCCCGCGAGCGGGAACAGTGTCAGGGACGTACTAAAGGGACTGAGCGCCATGTGGCGGGTGCGTACCCGCAACATGTCCATTATTGTCAAACAGAATACAAAAAGGTACATACAGGTGGCGCCACATGCGGACATAGGACTAGTAGCCGTGGAGGGACACAATGGGCTGCGGAGTTTCAACTCGGTTGTGGACATTTTTAAACATTGGCTTTCGGCGAAATCTAGCTGAAATGTACGGTTGGCCACAGTATTAATCGTCCGTCTTTGTCTGGACACCCGTGTCCTCACCACCGGACAGGTCAAACGGGCACGGCTGAATAAGTGTGTCTGTTGTCTCGTTGATTCATGGTTCGAGACTGAATTTATTCCGAGTTGACAACGGAAATATGATCTATTCATGGATCCTAGCTAGATTTCTAGGCTGGTTTCCCTGGGGACTGGCAACAATGAGTGAACGAATGAATAATACATGACGCACATTTAATCAGACATGTCGCATTTAATAAAAGCGCTGCACACTTGACGTCACACAAATGTCATAAACACGCACAAACACGTGACATTGACGGTCGCGTCTTGCGATGTGCTACAAGAAAAAAGTGACACAACTGAAATGTTTTTCTCCAGAAGCTGAGTAAATACAATCAATTCAATACACTCATTTCGACTGTATGTGAAGCAGTCAAAATATAACTACACGTAAGGAGAAGAGAGCTTTCGTTGTCGTTGTTATTCGGTTAGACCACGTCTCCGAAGCACCTGGTTGCAGGTCAAATAATCAAGTCTACGATATATTTTCTATACAAATGTACACGTTTTTACCAAAACAAAAACTACTATTACTAAGTATATACACATGTTGTTATGGTAACGATTCTACTGGAGAGTGACGACACCCACGCTCTACTGCGTGTGCAACGAGGCGTGAATTTATGACTCTGTGCTATATGCTCATTGCACGTTTAAACCAGCAACAAACCCTTTGGTCCTCAATACTGGACTTCCGGACTAGCTACACTGGGGACCACCGGGAGCTCCTTGTCCTGCAGGAGCTCCTTGTCCTGCAGGAGCTCCTTGTCCTACAGGAGCTCCTTACTATGTATCACAGTGGACGTGTTATGTCGTAACACACTGGCGCCGCTTTAATGTGTTAGTACCGGAACAACTGATGCATTTTTCTGCAACGCGACTGCGCAGTAACTACGGCGAACGGGGATGATGACGTTTCTCACACTTATAGTGTCAGTGTCACATAACGTACTGCCAGAATTATGCTTATGAACGTATACACAGTCATACATTCACGATGATACACTCACTAACACATGCATTCATGAAGTCATGTCGAATGATACACTCGTAAATCATGCCCGGTGATACACACACTAACGCAAGTGGCAATTATGCGCTGCAGGAGAAACGAAGGTGATAAAAATCTAACTAGCTACAGCCAGCCTAAGAAGACATGCCGACTGAAATCGGCGTTGGACCCTGGTGAGTTATACAACTGAGATGAGAATATTCGTCTATGAATGATGATCTACAACGTTTCTAATCCGCAGACATCTTTCACGACAACCTAGCCAATCGCATCTTCAAAGCACATGCATTCTTCAGCGAGATACCGGGTGCACAAAGGAATGCTTACACGCATGTCTACTATACTGTACATGCACACATTCTATGTGACAATACGCACTGTACGTCCAGGCCGATACATGCTCACTTGATCTAACTATGTACAATTGTGTGACCAGAATACATTACAGTTTACGGAGTATTTGTACAGGAATGACGTTGTAAGACAACTTTGTACTTGTTGGTATGTTGCATGTACGTTTTGGTGTGTACTGTGATTGTCTCTACGTGCATAGGCAAAGCAAGTATGTACACACACTACACTGAGCATTGTCATCTACGGACTCTCGGCTAATGCTAATTCCCGGGACGACTCACCCTTCGAGACGCTGATCCCGGGACTACAGGATCCTGGGAAGAATGTCCCACGTATGGCTGACTTATGAAACTACTTATCCAACACACAACAATGAGATCGAGAGTTGGAACCCAAAAATTAAGGGTTGGGCTAACTAATCTATGACCGAAATGCCCGATTATCTCGGGTGTTTAGCCCTGTCTGATGAAGACGCACCGCCCTAGCTTTGATTGCCTGTACCACCCCATCGACTCGTGCTGATGTTGACTGGCGACACACCGACCGGTCTACATGTCGCCAAAGATGCCGGCGAACGTCTTGCGGAGGTTCTTCATCGTGTCATCCGTCTCCTCCAAGTCTCGCGCGATCGCCTCCACCGTTCCAGGAGACACCGGGCCTTGCGGACGATTGGCGACAGGTGGCGTCCCACGTCCCATGCTGTAAGACAGAGAACGGGATTGGGGAAACAAGTATTTTCTAATGTGCCTTTTCGTTTCGTTCACTTGTTTTGCCTGTTTTGTTCGGATGTTTGTGGTTTTGTGTGAGTGCAAGAGATTGTGTGCATTTTGCATGAATATTTGGTGTGGTACTTCGACAAGGATAGTGTCATTTCACATTTCTAATTATAGTTCTGCAGTTATTGAGCAACGTTCCATATAGGAAAGACAGATATAGTGAGGGGAGCAAACGAAAAAGTGCGAGAGAGAGAGAGAGAGAGAGAGAGAAAGAATGAGAGAGAAGGATGGAGAGAGAGGATGAGAGAAACAGAGGAGAGAGATAGAAGAGAGAGAGAAGGATAAAGAGAGAGGGGAGAAAAAGAGGGGAGAGATACAGAAAAGAGAGAGAGAGGGGTGAGAGGGAGAGGGAAAAGAAGGAGAACGCGACAGAAAAGTGACGGAGAGATATGTAGAAAGAAAGAGGTACAAAGAGGGGAGACGGTCAGACAAACAGAGAGACAGAGAGACGGAGCGATAGAGAGACGGACAGACGGACAGACGGACAGACGGACAGACGGACAGACGGACAGACGGACAGACGGACAGACGGACAGACGGACAGACGGACAGACGGACAGACGGACAGAGCAGACAGATAGTCAGTCAGACGCTGCCTCACCTGGCGTCTGGGCCGGGGCGGTCAGGGATCGGCATTGGCGCCGACCTCCCAACAGCCGTCTGTCGCTGCTGCATGGCCGCTTGCTGCAGCTGCTGCTGCTGCTGTTGCGCCCTCTGTTGCTGTTGCGCCATCCGTTGTTGCTGCTGTTGGTACTGTTGTTGCTGCTGCGGTGGTAGTTGTTGCTGTTGTTGGTCCGACATAAACTGGGCCGCTGGCTCTGTTCGGCCGTTCATTGCATAGTGCGTCAGTGCCCCAGCACTGGCTGTCTTACTGCAACCACCGGACAGTCACTTGACACACTGACAGACCGGACACTGTCACACAACGCAATATGGTCCTACGGGCCCGTGGACAAGGAAACCTTCAACTTAGCGAAAGGTAATCGTGTAAGTTACTCATTTCCTGCATTCGTACGTCAATTTTAGTTTTGAAAATATTCTCTCTGCTAAGATTAACATGATTACTAGATTCATTATTCCATTATAAATATAAATAATAAAAGTTATAAATAAACTTCTTACTGATTACAGGTCCCACTAACAATGGACATGCAAAGTTCTCCGTAATAATGCAACACCTTTTGTACTGTTTATTCTTACGTGTGTGTGTGTGTGTGTGTGTGTGTGTGTGTGTGTGTGTGTGTGTGTGTGTGTGTGTGTGTGTGTGTGTGTGTGTGTGTGTGTGTGTGTGTGTGTGTGTGTGTGTGTGTGTGTGTGTGTGTGTGTGTGTGTGTGTGTGTGTGTGTGTGTGTGTGTGTGTGTGTGTGTGTGTGTGTGTGTGTGTGTGTGTGTGTGTGTGTGTGTATGTATGGACGTATGTACGTATGCACGTATGCACGTATGTATGTACGTATGTGTGTATGGACGTATATATATATATATATATATATATATATATATATATATATATATATTAGTTACATACATATGATGTTTATGCGTATGTACGTACGTACTTATGTAAGTATGTATGTATATACGTGTGTGTATATGTAGTTAAGTACTTATGTACGTACGTACTTACATACGTATATTATGTATTTATGTGTGTATGTTTGTACGTACATACGTACGTGTGTACGTGTATACGTGTGTACGTGTGTACATGTGTACGTGTGTACGTGTGTACGTTTGTACGTTTGTACGTTTGTACGTTTGTACGTGTGTACGTGCGTACGTACGTGTGTGCGTGCGTACGTACGTGTGTACGTGGGCGTGCGTGTCCTACCTCATGGTGGTGGTGTTGGGTCGGCAGCACACCTCGATGCGCTGTAGCACGAGGTCAGCGATGAGTCGTCGGTCCTCCTCCTGGGACTCGCCCAGCAGTGTCATCGACGTGTCGTTCACCTGGCAACACCAACACATCAGCGATCATGTCAACACCACACCTGCTACAAAAATAAACACTGAATACTCGACCCGCCACCACCAGCACGGATTACGTCATCTCAATGTTAAATACTTTATCCTGTACAACCAACACAGAACTTGGTGAAAGTTAAATGTAAGTAACTTAGTTAAATGTAGTTTCAATATGCGGGCTCAAGTGTACAGTCACGTCTCCTTTGATTGTTTGGCTAAAGTTCGTATCCTTCTGAACTTCGGTCCATTCAGATACTTTAAAACAATACATAAATGTACACATCCCTATGTAACACCTGGTCTTATTAATTATTTTTTGTTTATTAAACACAAGACGAATAAACTATTTTATAAAACAGTATAGTTTTTATAAAATGTGCAGGAAAATTGAATATTATAGCGTAATTGTTTGCCACACATAAACTAAACATAGCTAAAAATTAAACAACATCGCAGTGTGCGCGGCCCTCCTAAAATGACGGCATCCATTACTAAGCCTCAATTACTAAGACTGCGTGAGGCGGCAGCATTTGCTTTAGCCCCCCAACTTCGCCTGGTAGATGTATGCACTGCCGATGTCATTATCAGAGTGGCCTTACCCAAGAATAGGGCACAGACGCTCATTGGCTCTCAGGCCAACTATGAAATAAAATAAACCAAAATAAACTAAAATCAGCATACACATTTATAAGATAATACTATACTATACTATTAAAATAAAACAATAAACCTATATTCACTCACAAATAAACAGAAATACAAATTTGCATTTGCTTATGATGCAGGAATTATGGCAGGCTCCACGGGGTGGCAGCACTGTTTAGTCCCTCACACGGATAACATTCCAAAGCCGGCTAAGTGACCAGACTATCTTTACGACGCAGCCGAGCGAGAGTCGGTGACACGGACTCACCTCGATGATGTACTCCCGGCCGTCCTTGCCGTGGATCGCCTCGATGGCCACCATGTCGAGGCCGCCGAACAGTTGACTCACCTCGTCCACCCACAGTTTGTACCTGCACCGACCGACACGGCAGTCATTACGTGTAACTGGTCATTGTAATCTGTGTAATGTTTACCGTAAAAACAATTACATTTATTGCAGTGTTGCTGGTGTCTGGTACTCGTCTCTTTGGAGAGCGGTTGGTGGCACTACTTCGCACGTGCCTACAGGGAATTGTGGGATAACATCATGCTTAGAATTCAGCAGTGCGGAACAATGACTTTACACATTTTGGTTTTGAAGCTTAACAATCACGTTGTACTTAATATTCTGCCGGAGGTACCCAGTCACGCTCGAAGAGTATTCGTTGACATATATCCACTATTGCATGTGTGTAATCACGCTCATGTACAGCTGTGTACAGCTAAATGAACCGACGCAACATCAGGTGAAGTAAACTGTGCAAGCTTTGATACGGTAGCAAAGGCATTCGAAGCCGAGTTCATTTGATCGGGAGTCGGGTGTTCCACCTACTACACTACCACGCCCCACATCCCTGTGGTGTAGTCGTCCTTACCGTTCGTTGACGGGAATCTGTTCCAACATGGCGGAGCCCGTGTTCGCCTTCCAGTTGCCCGATATCGATTTACGCCTAACGACCAAAGAGAACATCGTTCAGACAGGCCGTTCCATATTTCACACACAAGTTCTCGGCACTAAGTCACGGCAACAGAGCCGTTGTACTGACTGGTGTAGCGACGGAGACTGTGCGTGCAATCTGAATGTATTCATTGGCTTAGCGTCGGGTGGCACATGTGACGGTATTTGGTAAGACAATTCCAACCTACGCGTATAGTCTTCGAAGAATGTCGTTATAGGTTGTTAGGCGGTAGGTGGTGATGTATATTCATATGTAATATTGAGTGTGTTCTTATTGAAGCGTGCTTTTCTGTAGTCCACAATGTTTAGAGCCAGGTCGTTAATTTTAACTCATGTTATCATACTATGAGTAAATATGATTTTGAAGCATTTTGAAACTAAATGTAGTAAATAAAACACGACGACTTCGTCAGTAGCTTGACTGTTACGGGTGATATGAGAGCAGTACTGAGTAGACGTGACAGAGAGAACGTAGGCATAATGCCAGTAATGGCGTCGTCAACTGCGCGGTACTGACATGAACGCCTTGTAGTTGGACCCGATCTTCTGAATGTGCAGGTCAAACTTGGCGTCTACAAACGGTTCTGTCGTCGAGTAGCAGTTGGTGACTGCGACGACACTGACGACATCCTGGAAGTCGTAGTGGTTGTCCACCTTCACCTGAAACAGCAGCAACTCGGTGTTGACAGGCGTTGACGTTGCCGGTTTATGGAGCGAGGCGCCAACCGTTTCGACGACTAACAGCAGCCTAAATCCACCAGGTCACAATGGAATCCGTATATTGATCTACTTTTATCCGTTTACCTTTTGGAAGTGTTTCGAACTGATGATGTGCTAGTTAAGGCGATCTGACAAACGTTTGCCGTTTTTCGTAAGCAATGTTTTATTTTTAAAACGCAATTTACCATTAAAACACCGCACACCCGCAATACCGTAAACATTGTGAAAATCTTTATATTTACGAGTACACCATACTGATATTTCGACATATACCATACGCAGGCACGCATACACGCATGCGCACAAACACACACACACCACCACCACCACCACCACCACCACACCCCACCCCACCACCCCCACCCACCACCACCACCACCACCATCACCTCCTTTAACAACAACAACTCCCAATGACCTCTGACAAATGTGACAATAAGAAATGACACTTACTTTGCCCATGCCTGCGTGTGCGTGGCCTATTTTTACTACAACGGGGAATTTCGGTGTCACCAACTGAAATCACAAATGTTGTATAGTAAGATATCAATTTAACATCATGTTATCGTAATGAATTCGTTATTAGCATCGTACCAACAAAGGCATTTCGTTAAGTGAAGTGACATTCGATTGTAATTGATAATAGTAATTATTCTATGAGATTACAATTGGCAGATGGGGGTAATCTCAATGTCAACCAGTGTGGTGGATGTGAACGATGAATGCGCCGAAGGAACATTAAATATCGTATACATATATACTATATATATATTATATATATATATAAATATATATATATATATATATATATATATATATATATATATATATATATATATATATATATATATATATATATATATATATATATTAGCATCACACGATGTAAAAAAAACTCGTCGGCGACGTCATTCTTATCAGAACGTGATTGCACGAGACACGCCCTAACCTTAGACACGGGTAGACATGAGAATTAGTTGTGTTTTCGAATCTGTAATCAGTTGAATTAACGTCGGCCAACACCGGGCGAAGTATCCCAAGTATCCCTACCCTGCGTCTCTTCTCCTTCCACCACCCCGGGCGTTCATCATCTTCTTCCCACACTACGCCTCACGAATTGGGGAGGTTTCAACGGCTAAATAGTTACAAATGACATTTTCCCTAAAGAAGTGTTTTATTATCCTTTGTATCAGCGAGGAGATGTGACGCTGGGACGCGCTCAGTCAACATTTGAAAGCTACCGCGGCGCCACCTGGCTCAACGTTGCGTATTAAATCCAAAAGCGTTCCAGGCGGACACTTCAGAACTGAACGTTAAATATTGTTTCCTCATGTCACTGTGTCTCGTGTATGTCGAGTTGTGTGTTGTTATTATTATACAGTGCGAAATTACACCAACTGTCATAATTTGTTACATATCTATTTGCATGTGTGTAATTGTCGCGTTGTTTCTCCCGCGTAAAATATTGTTCGCATCTCATACACAAATGTACAACCCCAACTGTGTAGACTCTAGGGCATTTGGCATTGCACCTGTTACGTTCAGTAATACGCTACTGTAATATCTAATAGTTAGGCCGCTAGCATTTTGCAATAAAATCAAACAATGGGAAGCAATTTTGTACTACGACTTCTTCATTTTCCATCCTATGGCTGTGAAGGTGTGAATAAGATGGATTGCAAATACTAATATCGCGTGTTCAATCCATTAGCCGAAAAACGATGACTGTTAGCTATTTTCGTGACTCGTATATTTCATTTTGTCAAAGTTAATGACAGCATTAATGATCCAACACCACACGCGTTGTTGTCAAAGGCCCTATAGATGTGGTGCGGGTGGGTGAACGCAATGTCTCAGGCCGTCCCATTTACCGAACGACAGATGTATGTTGTCCGTGCGCGCAATGATATGTCACCGTTGTCGCTCCACCGACAGATCTTACTGACTTCCTAATATCGGCTCATCCCGGATCTAACACTGATTGCCTTAATGCAGGCGTGCTTAAGTGGACGAGTCACCCGCGATCTCCGTGGCTCTATTTAATCACGTCTTTCCGACAGCTGGACCGCTCTAGACGTCTTTCGCTTGAGTCGATCTGACAAATGGCACGCGGGCACGCGACGGTTACGCTGCCAGTGTCGCTACATATAGCATTCTGTATAGTATTTGTCATCATACACGTTTGAGATTATTTTCTTCCAACCTCGAAATGCACTCCTCGTGCAATTCAAAAATATAATAAATTAATCACATTAGCCGTTTACATTGAACACATAACCGGTGCTTCTTAAAATGAAGTGTGAATTTGTCTTATGTCCTTTAAGCTATGTTGTTCATTCGGCTTGTATACGAATGTTAAAGTTAAGTAATGGTGCTGATTCATATAGTCTTGGGCTTTGATATCGACTACGAGAAAAGTGCTGGAAAGTGGTGTAAACCAAAACTAAGTAGTTTTTATATTTATATTAGATTGTTTATGATCTCAAGACATTAGTGCAGGTTATAAGTTTTACACTACGATACATAGGTGCAGACAACACCGCCATAAAACCCGATACACTAAAGTGCATAACGTGGTGTGCGTACATTTAAAACATCGGCTGTCACACAACATGCTAACTATTACGTAAAAGATGTGCATCCTAATTAATATAAAACGGCTAATCAATGCATCTACATTATTTACATATGCCTATGTAGCCAGTAAATAAGAAAATGTCGTGCTCGAATCACTACGTTCCATAACGGAGACATAAACACAACCGATATAGCCTGCTGCTACAACACGTGACACACTTAACATCTATTTCCGCTTAACACGACGCATGCGCACACGCACTACATAGTCTCGTGTATCCAGACGCCGTGTGGTGACGTTCTCGTGCACCGCTCTCCAAGGTTGGAGTCAAAGTCCTGCTAATATGTAACGTGGTGGCCATGCTGGATGAGAAATCTGCAAGGCCGAGTATTGGCTGCCGCTGTAAACAGATTACTATCTCGAAATTAACTGAAAAGTATCAGAACGTAACTTTTAGTGGTTGTCAGATTTGCAGCAGAGTTCAGTCGAACAGTGAGATGGCGTGAAAGACGCCGGCGACGACCAGGGTCATATGCGGCAACTACGGCTGATACGCGAGACTACCAACAACATCATCACACTCACTACGACTAATGACCCGACACTGGCAGCGATCTGAGCGACAGACAACACCTGCGACAGACAGCCACACACACACCTACCGGGACAAGCGTGATGTGTTCATTGCGTGTGGTGGTTTGCTCTGGCAGCGGGACGGACGGTGGGTGGGGACTCGGTATTTGGTGTCAGAAGTGGGTTGTAAAATCAGGGGTGCCTCAATAGGGGATTTTGTGAGAGATTGCCCATATTTAGCCCCTTGTAAATGTGCTTTATGAGTCGTGGCTTCTGAACGGTCCCTCAGTGTTCGGTGGTTCGTGCCC
Organism: Ridgeia piscesae; assembly: GCA_025642075.2. Lineage (NCBI taxonomy): Eukaryota > Metazoa > Annelida > Polychaeta > Sabellida > Siboglinidae > Ridgeia > Ridgeia piscesae. The sequence continues at coordinate 358,577 of JAODUO010000247.1, read as the reverse complement.
GTGAGTCGATTGAGTAACGTCCGTAGTGTCATGTGTCAAACAAATATCTGCCTACTTCCTGCTTATCAAAACGAGTCATACCGATTGACCCAATAATCGTTGTTCATCCCTTACAATAAGATAATATCAATAATGTACCATGAACATTTGATAAGGTATTCAATACCAATAGGTTCGGTGGCGGTAAAGCCTAGGACCATCAACGCTTGAAGAACCCGCACAGACAAAGCAAAGCAACACACAGTTTGCGCACACAACATGCGTTCATGCAAGAGTAAGCTATAGTTTCATGTTACAAACATCTGTGTTGCATTTCGTTGTTACTTGTAGTAGTTTGGTGCGAATGTGTCGAAATTGATTCAATACAGTTTCTATCCATATATCAATCGTTATCCGCTTTGGAAATGTATTTTAGATTATAATGATGATGCTGTGTGCTAGTTTTTCCAAATCATAAGAAGACAAACGGCTAATAGCAAGATGAGTGTTTGATTAGCAATGTTCGTGTGTTAAGGCCATAAGCGTACAATCAGTGGTGTAGCCATGATTATGGATATTTAACGCCATGCATGTATCCCCTCTCGTATTGCAATTACCGTGAATGTTGTATTTACGAACGCTTCTTTTTAGGTGTGATAATTCGTCGATCTACATGCAACTTACGACTTCAAAACAGCCCAATGTGCTGGTTGACATGCAAATGCAGTAATTCTATTGGGACAATTAGCGGTGACGTGACATCCGGTCTCGTATCATAGCAACGGCCTTTGGTGGACTACACAGAACAGCAAACGTTTGCAAGAAGGCGCGTCTGGTTGAATTCACGACTATTGCAATGTGAATCTGTGGCCCTAAAGTATGGCGTGGTCGTCAAGGTGACCCGCCATATCAGCTATTCACAACCGAATACTGTGCGTAATTTACCAAAGCGCATACATTGTAGATAGCGGTACTTTTATGGATAATGCCACCTCGAAAGTACGTGTATACAACGGTCTTTAGAGGTGGCATTATCCATCAAAGTACCGCAACATATGTGCCATGGTTAATAATGCATAGCATTCGGTTGTGCATAGCTGATATGGCGACCACACCGCCAAATAAGGGCAATGACGTACGACTAATTGTCCCAATTGAACAAGCTAATTTGTGGAAAGCGAAACGCAACGACGACACATATAAGACGGAATCGGAAACACGTAAGCAAGTCAACAGTGGAAGCAACGACAACACCGCAGTGACGGAAACAGAACGATGACGCAACAGAGCACCGACGTGGAGTGAATCACGCGTTGCTATTGTTGCCTTCTGCCGTCCCTGCAGCATCACTCGTTGTTGAGCTGATGACCGCTAGATGTCAGATAAGTCACCGTCCACGAACACTTGCTGTGACAGGGTACTCGGTCTTGCCTGGACACAACGCGTTCTGTTGTGTGCGTTATTAGTCAATATATATATATATATATATATATATATATATATATATATATATATATATATATATATATATATATTACCTGCTTCGCTTAATTTCTCCGCAGCCAGCACGAGTCCCCTGCCACGCGACAAGCCCAATAACACGACACTCGCGTCTGCTCCTTCGTGCATAAACTTTACTCATCTACGTCTGACTAACTTGTCACTTCTCCGAGTATCGATTACCGAGCCTTTACACTCTCATCACGAACACCGACAGTTATCAGCTGCAGTTATTTGCCGGAATAAACTATTTCGTTATCGTCGCATGCAGGCGGCGACCGGCTCGGTGCTTTCTCACTGACAAGCCAAATGTCATTCTCTTCAGGCTCGCTGAGCCTTGTGTAACAGCCATCCAACCGGATGTACATAGAACCAAACAGCTGACAAGTTCCTGCTAGGTCTGATCAGCTCGCAAGATTCGCGCGGATCATTGCGATAGACATCACCACAAGGTCCGATGGTTTGACAAAGTCCACATAAGGCCTACTGCCAGACAAGAACCACGAAGGTTCCTACAGCATCGTTCCTGTTTTACTCTCGCGCGATTTCGTACAGCTGACACATGACAGGAAGGAGCAGACTGACCGAGCGCGTTCGCCGCTCAACTCAGTGTCGGGTCACGTGGTTCTAACGAGAAAGTGAAAGTGAACTCACCCACATGTTACTCACCATTTCCTTGTGGTTTGGGTAGTACGACTGGTCGATGAGAGGGAAGCGCTCCGTGCCCAGTCGCTTCTGGATGCGAATCAACTGGGCGAACTGCGGCAGGCGGCATTGCATTTCATGTTGTTTATGGACTCCGGTTTCACTAAGATAATTAGCTCCTTTTCGGGTGTCCAAAATCACTGTTAAGGGTCAACATTGATTGCAAAGTGCATAATCGGGTTTGGGAACGTAATGGCTCAATGGTAGAGTTTCGGACTCTCGACTCAGAGAATCCGGGTTCGAATCCTGTGCTGCGGTGTTAAAACCGTGGGCAAGTTGTTTCACTCTACATTGCTCCAGTTCACTCAGCTGTATAAATGATTACCTGGTTATAGACAGTGGTGGATATGTGTACGAGCAGCCTTCGCGGACTAACTGCAGCATATGGTTGGATGCTTCCCAGAGAAGTTGAGACGGTGTTTGATTGAACAGGTCTGTCAGGGAAGTAAAGTGTAAAAGCGCTTTGAGCAGTCCTGAGGACCGGATACTGCGTTACATAAGAACTTACCTTTACCTTTTTAAAAACATTACTGTAATGGTACCGTGATTATTTCGCACATTTCTCATATTGACTAAGGTGTCCAATTTTGTGGATTCGTGTCTAATTAATACAAAAACATTCAAACACAATACAACACTCTTAAATGTTATACGAAATTTGAAACATTAACCTTTGTGGATAAAAATGCCTATGTTTGTTATCAATATGAAATATACACAGAAGGAATTCATGGATTTTAAATAAACTGCTTACACGCCTCATTTTGTTTAGCTTTTGAGATCACCAATTTCTATTTTTTTGCGATACGATTCGTATCTAGCGTTTACGACAGTAATTTTGTCGTTGACATCAGCACAGGGTCATTGCGTGTATATGACCCTTTAAAAAAGTGGCAGACGGCGATTTAATAAAAGTTCGAAATGTTTAAATTCCCGCAGTTCTGTACTCGTTGACATTCTAGATTGTGCACTTAGCCGAAAGACGGACGAGATATTTGCGTTTTTATGATCCACACATGCAATAATCGGTATATAAGAGGTAAGAGGTGCAATTATGACTACTTAACAGCGAGGCTGTGCAATTATATTGGAATTAATTTTGATGGCCTTATGACGTGGTTCTGCGGTCATCACGTGCAGGCGACCTTTAAAAAACAGTAGCAGACGACCATCTAATTAAGCGTCGAGCTGCCAACGAGATATGTTTATTACTAGGATCCGAGATACCTAAAACGTTATGCCGTTTCGCGGCCAATGCACGGATATGAATGCCCGCCAACACTGAATGATTTCATGAGTTTTATTATTTGTCTAGTCGTAAGGAATAAACATTAAATGGTACTTATACTATTTGAATGTCACCAGAGGTTTCTACAACGGCTGGTGGAGTAACACAAACAATCGGATGCGGTATATTGCCTTCTCCTATTATTTGTTTTATTCCGTCGCTATTTCGGTCGATTCGCTGGCGAACCACTTCACAAATGGACCACATGATATAACAATCGTGCGGGGATGATGCGGTAGGTTGTGTAGATTGTTGAACCAGAGCTATTGATAGGAGCTGAGGCACCCCCCCCCCCCCCCGATTGGTTGGAGTTTGTTGATAGAGAACGTAATGAGAGAGAAGTGAGGACAGAAAAGACGAAGCCAGATACGACGGTAACCATGACAAACTCATCCCTGACGACAGGGATGCTGAGTGGATTACACATATTACACACATATTACAAGATTATGTCTTAAAAGCAATAAATTATTGCAAACACTTACGATCCAGGGTTTATCGAGAAAGTTATAAATGGAGTGTAGTGAGTTGATGCTTGGAATGCCGCCATAGTTTAGACCGAGTATGATGTTCTTCCAATTCTCGTTCGCGTCGCGCACGTGTTGTCGGACCAACACGAAGTCTGGCTTGAACGACCTACAAAACAGCGTCTCTTGCGTTCAGCGTCATATTATCATTATCACAGCAATGTTTTCACCAGCATAATGTTCATTTCATGTGTATTTAGCTTCTTGGAACATTGCGCCATTCACATCCGGTGGGAACGCGGTGATTATGTTAAGAGCTTACCTTTAAAAAGGTAATGGGATATTTATAATCCTAAACTCTTAGTCTGAACTGTCCTTACTCATACACATGTCTGCATCTATTCAAATTATACATGTTGTAGCTGTTAAACAATAATATATCATAGGACAATAAGTAGGTCAAATGTAATAAAATAATTTGTTCACAGATTAACTTAGTTGCTTCGTTATCCAAAAAATTAAATTATCCGATGTCTTGATAATCCGGAGTTTTGGAATTTTGTATTTGATAGGTGTGGCATACATACATTTTTAACTTGTTTGTTGCGAGCAGTTATTTGATATTTGCGTTCAATGGAAAACATATAGACTGGTGTACTTTATTGCATTTATTGTCATACGTGTTATTTCAATTATCCCCGATACTTGTCGTAAATCGTGAATCCATTAATTATAATTCAATACATATTTTACTTTCTCGGTAGACAGCATGATCTTGCTTCATTTGAATATACGTCCCATTACAACTGTTCCCTTGCATCGGTTTTTAAGAAAGAAAATAGCAATATAGAAAACCCCCAAAGTAAACATGTAAACGATAGTTGCGATAGCATAAAGCCGCTATATACGACAATGGCTACAGCGAGAGAAGACGTTGGTCGAGTCATGTGAACCGATGTAGTGTAGTGTTGGTGGCATTTCTATTAAGTTTACAGTGCGACATCCACAGTGATTTAAACTAAAATTGCTAGTGGTAACTGGGTATCCGTGTGGAAACGTTAGTAGCTGATAGAAGTACAATACAGCTGCCGACTCATTGTGACCATCAATACAATATGACGTCATCGCAAGTTACTCATTAGATGCAGAAGAGTCTGAAGAGACAGTGTGCGTGACCTGATAGGGTTCTGCGTGGCCTGAGAGGGGTCTGCGTGACCTGAGAGGGTTCTGTGTGACCTGAGAGGGTTATGCGTGACCTGAGTGAGTTCTGTGTGACCTGATAGGGTTCCGCGTGACCTTAGAGGGTTCTGTGTGACCTGGGAGGGTTCTACGTGACCAGAGAGGGCTCTGTGGCTTGTTGAAATCGTAACGAGAAATACATGACGAATGTTCAGCACTTCGCTCCGTGGGTGTCAGTTACATGTTCCTTGGCTACACGTGTATCATGATGGAGCGTCGGCGTCACAATATGCTTCGCAAATGTGTAGTAATAATTAATATAGTGTAGTAGACCTGGTGTCGGCGTTCACTGATGTCGTCCATCAAATAAATACATTTTTATAGCCGAAACAAAATATCTGAACAGTCACCAACGTGACATGTTTTATTACCACCACCAGACGTTAGTGTAGAACATGTCACCACCACGGCGACTACCATCACCACTACCACCACCATCATCATCACCTCCACTACCACCACTATCATCATCACCTCCACTACCACCATCATCATCATCACCTCCACTACCACCACTATCATCATCACCTCCACTACCACCACCATCATCATCACCTCCACTACCACCACCATCATCATCACCTCCACTACCACCACCATCATCATCACCTCCACTACCACCACCATCATCATCACCTCCACTACCACCACCATCATCATCACCTCCACTACCACCACCAATACATGACGAATGTCCAGCACTTCGCTCCGCGGGTGTCATTTACATGTTCCTTGGCTACACGTGTATCACGATGGAGCGTCGGCGTCAAAATATGCTGCGCAGGTATGTAGTAATAACTAATATAGTGTAGTAGACCTAGGTTCACTGATGTCGTCCATCAAATAAATTAAAAAATTATAGCCGAAACAAAATATCTGAACAGTCACCAACGTGACATGTTTTATTACCACCACCAGACACCAGTGTAGAACATGTCACCACCAGACACCAGTGTAGAACATGTCACCACCACGGCGACTACCATCACCACTACCACCACCATCATCATCACCACCACTACCACCACCACCACTAGTGACTAATGAGAGTGGTGTCACAAACACATGATGTCATAACACATGATGCTACCACTATATGATGTCAGTGTAAGCTGCCACCACTACGCTGTGTCATGTACGTTGTGTCATTAACACGACACATCATAATGCCATCCGTCATTTTACAGGATATCCCTCCACCAAACGTATCAGTGCATTGCTCACCTATCAGCCATTGTGTGCTAGTAGTTTGTTATTTATACGAGTCAGTCTGAAAACAAATGAACAGTTCGAGGGACCGGAGTGTACAATAACATCTACTAATCTATGCGCTGGTGTATTCTAAACAATGCTTCTCAAATCATAAAAAAACTATAATTAATTGAGAATAATACTCAATTTCTTAATGTTTGTCATGGTTAGTGATTACATTTGGTTGCGACTTCGCATGGTTACACTGCTAACCATTGGTATAGTGATCCACATTTTACTTAACATAATAATATTACTTTTGTTACTGCGTGAATACTGTGTCATATGCATGTGTCAGAGAGTCCAAAATAATGTCAAATTTAGCATGTCGAAAGTGGAAGAAAGTCGACTGCAATGAAACACAACAGAACTATTCTCCTATAGACACGTTTTCTTCAAATAAGAGACTTTGATGTACAAAACGTCCTAACTAGCCTGTGGTTCTTTCCCATTGCGTCAATCTCTGTGGTGCTCGCCATAAACATTCAGAGGTTCAGAAATTGAAATTCACACTGATTAACTGTGAATAGTCGAATGCTGTTAGTATAAATATTAGGTAGACTGGGGTTAATTGATCCGTGGGGTAAGTTGAACCACCCCTTCCTGGTGCTTCATGGGTAGTTTTAGCTGAAAGGTGTTCCCACCAATTGATATCTAAAAACATGTTTTTTTATTGGTGCAAGGGGTCAGCATTGTTAGACAAGCTCAAATGTTCTCTAAATAAATGATCGTTTTGTGGAGATAAATGTGGAAATTGTTGGATTTTGTGTTATGCTTACTATACAGATGTACATTATTCTGCAGGTAACATGAAACACTTGGTAAATTAGGCTTCAGTCATACTTAGTTAAATTTATCTACCATGCGTCAGTAGGTTTAGGTTACATCAAGTTAATGCATTTTATAATACTGTGCGGGGCAACTTGAGCCAGTCAAATTGGAGTTAGTTGAGCCACGGATCAACTTACCCCATGTCATTTATCATTTGTGACAACACATAGGGGTGTTTCAAATATAAATTGTCATGAACTACAGCTAGTTCCATTTGTCTAAGATAAGTGCTAGTTAATATACTGGTAAATCCCAATTTGAATACCTTGCTTACTGGCTCATCACGCCTGTGCTGATTTTGAAACACTTAGTTTGTGTTCACGGCATGTCGTATGTATTACAAAAAGCCGCCTTTCCCCAGCACACCCATAAGACACAGGATTTACATAAAACAAATGGCTCAGCTTACCCCGGTGTCCCCTGGCATTCTTGAGGTAAGTGAATAGTAACCACGTGTTCTCACTGCACGAAGTGAATAGTAACTTTGAGTTCTTCTTAGGTTAGTGAATAACAGCCTCGTCTTATTGTTCGGTTAGTGAATAGAAACGTTGTATCATCTGTGGCTAAATGTATAGTAACATCATCTTATTTGTTGGACCTGGTTAATAGTAATCTCAGCTCATTCATGAATATATATTACATAGTCTCCTTTTTGGGCTAAGTGAATATAAATCCCGTTCCCCCTTCTAGTAAAGGGTAACATTGCCCCTTTTTGTTTTACGTGAATAGTAACATAGCATCTTTATTGGGCTAAGTAAATATAATACCTTCGTCTCCGTATTGGGCCACAATACAATGTTCATCTCATCTCTTCCTGGCTGGGGGGAAGTGAATAAAAGGGAATCTTTTCAACTAAAAATGGAATAGTGACGTCATATCCCCAGACGTGAGTTGTCCCGAATACGCCGTAAATCAGAGCTTACAAACATCCCCCGTGCCTTGTCCCTCGAGCATACCTCCTTGTCGTATCTGTAGGTCGCTAGGTTCACCAATCTATTTTACGAGTGGCTGTTCTATATCAACATAGATATATACAGCCAATCGATATTTGCCATTTTGATGGTTAGTTCACGAGTCCAGTTTATCATCCCCTATGATCAGCGTATAGTTATTATGTTTTCACATTTATAACGAAGACGTCGTATCGACTACGAAATATTCTATAAAATATCGATATTATTCTTGCAAATGGCATCGACGTAAACGAATTTACATTGAACATTCTTGGCCTCTTTGAAAGTACAATTTTCCAGCATTTGTTTCTGACGTCATCGGTGACCGGACGAGAGACTCACCTGACGACCCGCGTGCCGTTACGTGTCACTTGGATGTCAACGACGGTGCCAGTGCTAGTGTATGACGCCAGATTGATCATGTCGAACTCCGCCTGGATGCAAGGAACAAGGGTGCTCGTTATTATAATAATCATGTCACGACTAGTAGAACCAATGCTTTCATTTAAGACTTGAGGTTGTCGCAAGAATAATTTTTCATTTCTTTTGGGAAACGGACTATCAAACAAATGTCAAAACTATATTTTCTCTCCTTGGTGTCTTTCGGGTTCTTTCATTCGTAAAATCGTTCAGATGGGCATTTTATCATTCCTGTTCTGTTTTTATTTTATTCTGTAAACTCATACTGTTTGTGAATATATCTTTCAGTTGCAAGTACATGCAACAACATAATGTGTTTTGTGTTGATAATAAGGGTACAAATTGCGATGCTATTCATACCAACAAATACACCTCCACCAGCCGTCCATTTTGAATTTCTAATCAAGTTATGTCAGCGTTGATAAGATGATTGACGCCACCGTGGGAATGTCAATTATTACTAGACACAGGCTAAAGGGGAATTTAGATTGGCATATTGAGCGGATATATTCAACAAGAGACAAATGAGCTGACTGTATTGAACGAGTCGTACTATTACAACTCTCGCTGTTACGAGATTGGCATTGTGTGGCCGCTGAATACAGACTATTAACTATTAACTACAAGCGCCCGGTCGTGTGCGGGAGCAGATACGACAGGCCGGCGGTCGCCATTGATTTCTTGCGCAAACCCGCTACAAATGATTGCTTGCCACCGAGCCAGGGGAGCGATCAATCTCCCGGATCAAGTGCTGCCTAATGCCGATCGAGCGCTAGGTGGCACGCGAAAACGTCCATTGCCGGTCCGATTACAGTACAGACTGGGTCAGTCCGATAGAGGTCCGTGTGTTGATGAACCGATTGAATTTGTTTAACCAGCAAGAGAAACGTAGCAGTAAAATAAAAGTAAGACTTATTTGAAGACGTTTTCGGATTAGTTTCTGATTTATCATCATCTCCAGTACGAGTCTGGATAGTGATGTATATCATCATCGCCAGCCAATAGACGTTGCGCTGCGCTAATGTACCCCTCGCTGATCGTCTCCGCAAACCATGGCAGTGAGCGGAGTGGAACTATAATATTATAGCAGTTGGTTTCGTCAGTCGCTATTGCGCCAGCCGTGAGAACAGCGCAAATACTCGTCCCATTTTGAAGACGGATGCACGACTTGTGATCGAGAATCCCAATAATATGACTCATTCGCAACCTAAATATTGCATATAACACGAGCGGTGTGTGGCTGAAATCACCCAAAATTATATCACATGACCGGAGGCTGGTGGACGATGTCATTGGTTGATGTTACAAAAGGAACTGTTCAAAGGGATGTGCCAGGGATAGTGAAAGCTGGTACTGACGTAATCAGCCGCAGCGACCCCTGGCGGTGTATATGAAATGTTTTTACAATGCGAGAACAAAACCTGAACATTAGTCAAACACTTCATTTAGTGCTGTAGCGTAGACAACAGCAATCAATTGCACCGGATTTCCTTTTAATCACTGGGCGCGAGAGTAACATGCGAGACTTCCGTCAGTCCGTTTAGGTTTACATGTCTCGAATACTTCGTTTTAATCAAAGACCATTGTAACGGCATTTGCAGCCGACGTTTCGAAGTCATAAAGGAAATGCGCCAGAACGACTGACGAGATCTTTAGGAATCATCGGTCCACTCGAAACGGCGGTCAGCTGCTAGTGGACGGCACAAGCCAGGAACAAAGCTGAGGCGGTGTGGTCTACTCACTTGTTCCACGCGCACGTCCCAGTCTCCGAACAGCTTCTTGCCCTTGAAGTACTTGCTCCTGTCAAGTCAACACGGCTCCACTTTAACTCACAACACCCGACCGTAATCAAGTCGTACTTTAAGCATGCACTTCGTCTACGTAGTTGACTTGAAAATGAAGACAGACTTGACGGGGCTCCGTTAGCGACAAGCAACGTGGTGGCAACGAAACGACTTTAACTGATGCGATGTAGTGACAACCGACACTATTGGTTGTCGCATAAAACGTGCACAAGGCGTGCGTGCATGTGTACGACAGATATGTTACAAATAAAATGTATGCCAATGCATTTGCATACAAATCTTTCACTTGATTTAAATGCAAACGATGGTGCCGCTTTGCATGAAAACATTTAAAAGCATATACAAATGTTTTAATGTGCGTGCCATTCCTATGCATATGCAAATATTTTGATAACACCTTTGCAAATGCATTCGATTTTATTTCAAATATGTTGGTTTCATATAAACGTTTTGTTTTATGTGAGAAACAATGTACTGTGTGCAAAACATTTATTGCATTACTTAATACAGATCATTAATGTTTTAACATAGGTTAAATATTATACAAAGGCTTGCGCAAGTATATAATTCGCATTTGATTATGCCTTTGACAAATGAAATGCTTGTGGATCGCGTTACAAATGCATCAAGTTAGTGTACACATTGGAATGTAAATGCAAACGCATTTACAATATTTCGCTGTAGCACTTGAGTGCGTATTTAAATGTTCAACAGTTCAAAGCACATTAGGCTCCGGCCTGGCACGACTCACCAGTCCGTGCGACTCACCAGTCCGTGTGCCGTTCGTCAATGACGAGGATGGAGATGCACCGGTCTCTACTGAAGCCAGACTTCTGTGACGACGAGAACAGGCCACGAGTCGTTCCCTGCAGCAAACACAGGTCGTAGACTTAGGTCTGTCACAGACGTCATGTCAATTGGAGCAAGGATATAATGCACACCAGTCTTAATGTGTGTCTTAACATTTTACGATGTGACGTAGTGTATACTGAATATACTGTTTGGGTAAATCTTAAAGCGAAACTTCAACGAAAACCAACTCTTGCCCTCATTAATATTAGATCAAAACCTAGCGGCAAAACTGAATGAAATATATTTTTGTTACTCTTGCATAAAATTATGTCGTTATTAAATAGACTAAGTCGATCGGCAGGTCGGTCGTTGCTCGTGGAGACTAAAACTGACTTGTAGGTCGTTGTTCGTGGAGGCTAAGACTGACTTGTGGTTGCTCGTGGAGGCTAAGACTGACTTGTGGGTCGTTGCTCGTGGAGGCTAAGACTGACTTGTGGGTCGTTGCTCGTGGAGGCTAAGACTGACTCGTGGGTCGTTGATCGTGGAAGCTTAGACTGACTTGTGGGTCGTTGATCGTGGAGGCTTAGACTGACTTGTGGGTCGTTGATCGTGGAGGCTAAGACTGATCAGCATGCCGTTGCTGCTGGACACGATATTAAGTATGGACTGATGATCGTTGCTCATTGATACTAAAAGTAACTTAATGGTTGCTCAGACTGACCTGTAGGACACTGCTCATAGAGATTAAGACAGGCATATGGGTCGTTGCTCCTGGCCACTAAGACTCACCTGCGGACCGTTGCTCCGTGAGGGCGAGCTGGGGGCGCTGGGCGAGGGGCCCTTCCTCGGCAGGTTGTATGCGGCGAGTTGCTCCTGCTGCAGACTGTCAGCCAACTCCCCTTGCAGGTCCCCAGAGCTGAACCGTCTCTGGCAACACATACAATCCACTCGTCACCTACGTCACTTCCTGGAGCTCTAACACAGACATCCACTCGTCACCTACGTCACTTCATGGAGCTCTAACACAGACATCCACTCGTCACTCACGTCACTTCGTGGAGTTCTAACACAGACATCCACTCGTCACCTACGTCATTTCGTGGAACTCTAACACAGACATCCATTCGTCACCTACGTCACTTCGTGGAACTCTAACTCAGACATCCATTCGTCACCTACGTCACTTCGTGGAACTCTAACACAGACATCCATTCGTCACTTACGTCACTTCGTGGAGCTCCAACTCAGACATCCATTCGTCACTTACGTCACGTCGTGGAGCTCCAACTCAGACATCCATTCGTCACCTACGTCACGTCGTGGAGCTCTAACGACTTTTGCATGTTTAGTGGTTGTCTAAACAGTATTGTTTACAGGAGATATTTGTCATACTCAAATCAAACAGAGTGGCTAGGCACTAGGATTGACAAAAAAGACGCGTCTCCAAGTAATCGATTGACATGAATACTGATGGCTAAGTCGAGTCACCGAGTCGTTGATTGATAGGAAGACAAATGATTCGGTCGCGTCTCCTAGTCGTTGATTGACAATAAGACAGTCGTGTAGCCGTGTCGTTGATTGCTGTGAATACAGATGACTAACTGACGGACTCACATAGTTGATTAACAGATGACTAAGTCGCGCCATCAAGTAGTTAACTGATATAAAGACAGGTGACCCAATCGTGTTATTAAGCCGTTGATTTAAAAAGATGATTCAGTCGCGTCACAAACTCGCCGGTTAACAGGAAGACACACGATTCAGTCGAATCACCGTGTGGTGGATTGTGACGTCACATACGACGGTCAGAGCAGGCAAACGGAGAAGGACGTAACCAAAGTAATACAAACGCACGCACATATATACCACACATATACATACATCAAATATACAAACATATGTACACACATACGTAAATACCTTACATACGTACTTAAGCATGTTCATATGTACATTATATTCGTACGTATATATATATATATATATATATATATATATATATATATATATATATGCGTGTGCACATCTCTTACACACACTCACTCACACACACATACACCACACACACACACACACACACACACACACACACACACACACACACACACACACACACACAGACACAACACTAACACACACACACACACACACACACACACACGCACGCACGCACGCACGCACGCACGCACGCACGCACACACACACGCACGCACGCACGCACGCACGCACGCACGCACGCAGCACACACACAACATACATACATACATACATACATACATACATACATACATACATACATACATACATACATACATACATACATACATACATACATACATACATACATACATACATACATACATACATACATACATACATACATACATACATACATACATACATACATACATACATACATACATACATACATACATACATACATACATTAGTCAAGAGCTATCAGCCAAGTGAGGAGTATGTGGACAATACCTTCAGGTAGCTCATTCCCGTCGAGAAGTTGTCTTTGAAGTTTGTGAACGACGCCATCGTGCTTGTTTCGGTGTCGACTGGGGCAATCCAAATTAGCTCTTAGCGGCTGAAGCAATTATCTACTGATTTGTCGGCGACACTAATGTATTTGTCGGGAGGAAATCATCGCATCTAAAGTCGAACTTGATTACGCAGAGACGTTACACGTGTCGAGACGTTACACGTGACGTTGTCTCCGTCTCCATATCTCTAAACGTTGCTTTCCGGAATAGGTGTATCGACCCGGAGGCTGCAGTGTTGATGGGGCTGTGACGTGTCGTGGGGCTGAGTTGTTTCGAGTCGTCGTGTCGACATCAAGATCACAGTTGGTGTTTCAAGCACCTGACAGACAGCTGAACTCTCTCTACTGGTCCGTGTGTCTGTCTGTGGGGTGTCCACTGTGACGCGTCCTCACCCCGACCTAGGGCAGCGATGACGTCTCGAAGGAGCACGCGACGTCACACAACACGACGTCTGACCCAGAACACGACGTCACACGACACTGCTCCCTCGACGGCAGGTGTAAGTTTAGATCCGACACTCCCTTGTTGACACCGCGCAGGTCTGCAATCAGAGGGCAACGAAGTTGGTTAAATCAATGGCGAATGCAGATGAGTAGAGTCTGCGTGCGATGTAGATTGTCTGGGACGGGTCGATGCCGATACTGCCGCCTCGCACAACGACCATCGCCCGAACTTCGCCGGGCGATCGATTGCCTCGTCACGCGGACAGCCGGCTACCCGCCACCTCGTCCAGACCACTGCGTCAGGGTGACAGGCGGGCTTAGAGACGTAACGGTACGCGCACCCGGTCTGTACGTGACGGTTACTTATGCCCTTGCATGATCGAATGAACGCCATGAAATAGCAACAGCTGTCAGACCACACAAACATCTCTGAAAATACTAGTCCATCCAAACGACTGCATATATTAAATCCCAGGCAAGACCTGTAATATGTCTTATATCGGTGAAACCGGACCCACATTTGGCACGAGACAAGATGAACACAAGAAAGAAGTTGAAACAATAGCAACTACACGTTTTACTAGAGAGAAAAGAAAATACTCGACAATCATAGAACACAAGTCGGCAACAACAGACCATGCAGATATATATAACTGTATGATAGACTCGGAGGGAGCCAGAGTGATGGGCAGAGAGACGGATAGACCTCCCCGTTGGATAGAGAGACGGATAGACCTCCCCGTTGGATAGAAAGACGGATAGACCTCCCCGTTGGATAGAGAGACGGATAGACCTCCCCGTTGGATAGAAGAGACGGATAGACCTCCCCGTTGGATAGAGAGACGGATAGACCTCCCCGTTGGATAGAAAGACGGATAGACCTCCCCGTTGGATAGAGAGACGGGTAGACCTCCCCGTTGGATAGAGAGACGGATAGACCTCCCCGTTGGATAGAAAGACGGATAGACCTCCCCGTTGGATAGAGAGACGGGTAGACCTCCCCGTTGGATAGAGAGACGGGTAGACCTCCCCGTTGGATAGAGAGACGGGTAAACCTCCCAGTTGGATAGAGACACGGATAGACCTCCCCGTTGGATAGAGAGACGGATAGACCTCCCCGTTGGATAGAGAGACGGATAGACCTCCCCGTTGGATAGAAAGACGGATAGACCTCCCCGTTGGATAGAGAGACGGGTAGACCTCCCCGTTGGATAGAGAGACGGGATAGACCTCCCCGTTGGATAGAGAGACGGATAGACCTCCCCGTTGGATAGAGAGACGGGTAGACCTCCCCGTTGGATAGAGAGACGGGTAGACCTCCCCGTTGGATAGAGAGACGGGTAAACCTCCCAGTTGGATAGAGACACGGATAGACCTCCCCGTTGGATAGAGAGACGGGTAGACCTCCCCGTTGGATTAAAGAAGCCATCTGGATAAGGACGATTGCACCAACTATGAACAGAAACGTGACATGTTTATCTGTGTACTGTAAACCTGTTTGTGTGATTGTGTACGGTACGCCAATAGATGCATGTGTGCCTAACGGCATACTTCCTGCAATTCCAAATCATGGAAAGTGTCACGTTATTCATCCAAAATCGTGAATGCCAAATGCACCGTTGGGAGAAAGATGATGACGTCATGTCTAAATCCTATTATTACACTTGCCAGCGCACACAGCAATTGCATATGGATATATACTGTTTATTGCGCGCCCAGAATGCGTAATCGATATGCCTCCACCGACGTGGTGAATAAGACACACGGAATCGCCTGAATCTCTTTTAATCTAGACACAGACGAGACGGTGTGCGCTCTCTGGCAATGGAGACTGACAGTGGGCGAACGAAATTGACGGACACTCGTAGACCTTTTGTCAAAATCATGTTTTATTGAGCACATAGTCTGACCTCAGCGAGCCATCGTTTGACTTTAATGAACATACAGTGTGACATCGGTGAGCCATCGTGTGACGTCAGTGCACACAGTCTGGTCTTGGAGGCCGCCGTACGTTGTCCTGCCCGATTGACCTCATGGTCGTCATTACCAACCGTGCAGCCAAAGTAGCCAGTCTGTAACGACCGAAAAGGAACGAATGGCTGTCGACAAAATGAATGATGAAACATCCTCTAGAGGGAGCCACGATGGTGGTGTGTTTGATTTACCGTGAAACAATTCCACAATTTGGGACAGCAGAAATTAAAATGGTAAGCTTACGGGAAAGAGTCTAATAGTTCATACGATAATGGAACTAACGGTTAGTTTAGGATAGTTGCTCCAATGGTGGGTGTGAGCAGGTAAGATAGAATTGTATTCTGTCTACAACCTTAATATAACACCCCCTCCTCAAAAAGACTAAAATGTATACACTATTGTTTTGCATGTGTTATACTCCAGTAGAAGAAATGACATATGCATCTGGCTGGCAACAGGATGAAGAGATGGACAGTTTGGCGTTTTGTAAACACATCTTACACGGTGCCATTATATACTATGACGTCAACTAGCGCTGGCTTTCGGGGTTCGTCCGAATCCATAATGTTGTCCAAACAAGGTTCATGGTTGTCGGAATCGAGATCGACCACTTCTTTTGGGTAGCACATGGCCTGTTTCTAGTCTTACGTCATGTCAAATAACCCATGGCTACGTGTGATAGCTAGACTAAATTGACTGTAAACAAACAAACACACTAAAGGCGTAATAAAACTTCTAAACTTGGGGTACCACCTCGATCAATTATACTTATCTTTTAGGCCCCTCGTCTGTGTTACATTACTTTTGAATTATATTGTATACCATACGGATAAGCAAATAAATGTACTCACTTACTATGTGTAGTACATAACTCTGTTTTGTGATCCAGAATCTACAGCAATAACTTAGTTATCTGTTTCACCAATAACTACGTAGGTAAAATGGAGCCATGTCGTTGGGAGGAGAGAGGCGCATACTGCTGCCGCAGTAGACATGTCATCTTCCTGTTGAATGCGCCGTACGTCTATTGTTGTTAACGTAATATCCTCCTTAATGTTGCCCAGCAGTCGGTAATGAGGGATGGTTGCTCACAAGGGACCGACATCGGCTTTTCTGATAACAGCTCGAATTGCGTTCGTGCCTTCGGACTTGTTTTGTCGTCTGCATAATGTCAATACGCGATCTATCTGTTTCTTCGCGGAGAGAAATAGGACATCGGTCCGTGGAATCATTCCCTGGTGCGACATACGAGTCAGCTTGTGTCAACGTCACACGCGTCAGCTTCGCCGCTTATGTCAGTCTTCTTCGCTTCGTTATGTGTGTGTGTTGTGTGTGTGTGTGTGTGTGTGTGTGTGTGTGTGTGTGTGTGTGTGTGTGTGTGTGTGTGTGTGTGTGTGTGTGTGTGTGTGTGTGTGTGTGTGTGCGTGTTTGCACACTAACATGCACGTGCTTACTTGTGCGTGCGTGCGGGGGTCGGTGTGCTGAAGCTGATACCGATAGTGCGTCAATCGACATATTGTTTTGTGTCACTCACAGGCACCCCCCT
This sequence comes from Ridgeia piscesae, assembly GCA_025642075.2. Classification (NCBI taxonomy): domain Eukaryota; kingdom Metazoa; phylum Annelida; class Polychaeta; order Sabellida; family Siboglinidae; genus Ridgeia; species Ridgeia piscesae. The sequence goes on along the minus strand of JAODUO010000247.1, from coordinate 340,832 downwards.
ACACACACGCACACACAACCACACATACACACACAGGCACGCGCACACACCCACGCGCGCTCCCACAATCACGCACTACTGTACGCTGTAATGATGACAAGGGAGGGGATTGATAGACGCAACTAGCGGTGACATAACGTGTCCTGGCCGAGGCTGTCTCCGCCATCGAGACTCGACACACATTATTTATTCATGGGTCGCCTTCAAATATAACCTGCTGACATCTTTCCATTTTCCGAAACCTTCGATATCAGTTTACTTTCACGTCATTCCACGCGGGGCCGTCCGATTTCAGACGAGCGAAACGAAGCGACATCAAATGTCAGTCAGAGCCGCGGCTGATGGAAATGTCAGGAAATGTTGATTTATGCTCGTCTTAAACTGCCTCGTCGTACCACTGATGTCGTGGAGGTCTCATTACAGCCTCAAAAAACCAAATACATAATATGAAATGCCTAGTTAAGCGACAGTTATTCATACCGACCTTCACGGAGCGCGCTATTTACGTTATAATAAACACAATCGCAAATCCAGAGCGGATCCGTCGCGACAGCAACAATCGGAACTATCCAGGGGCACGCCAGATAAATTGGTAAATTGGCCGTTGCGACGACAAGAGGCGATGCGACTGTCGTTTATTCTACTTATGCAGGCGTAAGTCGAATTAACGAGAAATCCGACGAGTACAATTTCAATTAAATGCCTGTGTCAATTGTCGAGCGAGCTAGCCGCATCCAGACAGACTGGCCGCTTCATTTGCCACAGGACACACGACCACTGAACATCGCATCCGCTTCCAAGCGTGCCACGATACAGCTGTGTCATCGTGTCGGACAGAAGTCACTCGTCCACGCATAATGCCCATCCATTACCACGGCTTCGTCATACAGCTCAACCGCTTGTAGACCTCATTATGCAATGGACAAAAACTGTGATTCTCGGTGTTGCGAAACCTGGATGTTTCCCTAAATGTTTGGTAACAAATTAAGCTATCGATTTTACATTCAGACTCGTATGTTAGCATAATTGTTGGGTATATGTGTGACAGCTATAACCATTGTTATCTGTTAACGTGGTAGTTATCTTTCAAGAAAAGTCTGCCGGCACATTCGGTCTCCAAACAGCCCAACTAATACAGGAGTTGTCCTTCTCTAGAATTAGTCAGTCCACTACAGGTTACACATTTACTCTTTTACTTCCCCTGACACCAGATAGAAAGGACCACCGGCTTTTTAGTGTCACTTCCGAAAGACACAGGCAATTGTGGGCTGAACGAAATTGCCTACGTTTCGAAACGGCAGCAGGTGGGATTGAACCACCGTCCCCTCGATTGACAGTCCGGCGCGACCACCGCTCCCCATAGCTCTTCCAGGACGAGTTGGCGTGTAGCTACCCCTACACCCCCGTCGTATACTACTACTACTACTACTACTACTACTACTACTACTACTACTACTACTACTACTACTGCTGCTGCTGCTGCTGCTGCTACTACTACTACTACTACTACTACTACTACTACTACTACTACTACTACTACTACTACTACTACTACTACTACTACTACTACTACTACTACTATAATAATAATAATAATAATAATAATAATAATAATAATAACAATAACAAAATACAATATTTTATAGCGCCATAATCACACGGTGCTCTATGGCGCTTTACAGTACAATAATAATAATAATAAATCTACAGAGAAATTAAAACATTACAATATTCAGTTAAATAATTTAAAAGCTAAACAACAAATAGTCGTAAATTGAATTAAACAGTAAAAAATACAATTGTATATATAAGGATAATAACGTAAAAGGTATAGGTGCAATACTAATAATTCATGACAGTATCTAGATGGACTGGGGTCCACGCCGTGACGCTAACATTACGTCGTAATAATACATATTTTATTCGATGGATGTTTATTAATGTGTGTTTGGAATCAGTTGTCCCCGCGGACTACACACAGTGTTCATACGTCCTCCATAGAAAACGTGTCCCTTGGTCTACATGTCACCACTGTGTCACCACTGTGTTGGTGACAAGTCAGCTGTTAGTGTAACGTTGTGCCTACTGCCCGGTGCGCTCGCTGTCGACCGGACGTAGTGGTCAGTGTCCAAACTCTGGCCTATACGTCACAGATCGACACTGGCCTCCTTTCTTGACGCGTCCGTTGGGGTTACTAACATGAAGACATCGCGTTTGGTTTGTCACAGATAGACTGGCATGTTGCGTGGGGTGAACATCGCAAGTGATTGTCCGACAGTTTGGTGATTTGAGCAAGTCTCTGTAACGTTAGTGTTCTTCGTCTATTCCTTGTATTTCAAAGTTTCGTGTCGCATGGCAGACGTTTGGTTTTAGCAAATCTGTGTAACGTTAGTATTCTACGTCTATTCCTATGGTTGGTGACCTGTTAACCATCTAGTAACTTCGGGTCCTTGGCGTGTTCTTGACTTGATGTGTTCCACCTCGTTGATCTTGTCCTGTACTGTTACATCTTGAAACCTTTGAAGGCGTGTTGTGTTGTACCATTGATCGTTTATGTTCAATGTGATTACGTCACGCGACACGCTTATGTTAATATCGAGTGAGTCTGTAGACGAAAGCAGAGTGCGGTGGTCAAATATACTGGAAATTGAGAGGCAATAACCATTGGGGAACGGCTCACTCAAAGAACCGTAAGATCAAAGACGATTATAGGAAATTACAAACTTCGATTACATTGATACTAATTAACAAAGAAACCAGATTTACGTTGTGTTTTCAATTATTATAATATTTATATTTTGTTCTATTTTACAAAACAAAATAATAACAATAACGCACCAATTGTATCGCCGCTGTGAATTTATTGATGTGTTCAGTGTTGTTTGGTGACGGTATTTGTTCTGTCGTCTTATGTCATCGGGTCTCTCCACCCAAGTACACGAACATGCCAGACTCAACCAAGCACAGCATTGCGCGCCTTCTCTTCGTCTTCCAATTGACTAAACAACTCCCATAATTCGGTAGATCAATGTTGGTATTGCACTGGCTTTTTCAAGATCCCAGCTCAGTGAATTCACGGATGTTTTTTTTTCATTTCCTTGCTTGCAATCGCAGCATTATCCCGTAACGTGTTCCATGACTCGCCTATGCCTATAACTATAAGGAAGCAGGAAAGAAGGGGATGACGCTGTCACCATCACGCAAAACAGACGTGAGATGACAGTGATCTACAGGCCTACATAAGCAATGCAGGGAGAGTGAAGACTGGCGATCCTTCCACTGACAAAAACTGCGGAGGGCTCTGTGATCACTGTGATGACAGCGCTGGCAAGTATCGAAGAAACAATTATCGTGTGGCGTGTTTATTTCCAATTAGTCGCCGTAGCACCGACAATAATTAATTGACTAATGTCTTCCCAGTACTGCCTATTTGGCCGCCGCGCGCCACGGTGCGCGGTGACTTACGCGGCGCGACTGCTCCAGTCGGCCCGTGTTGCCTTCCGTAGTCAATGGGTAGCAAATAATGTCAACGATTTGTTGTGGTTTACGGGGGATGTTCTTTTTTAGCCTAACCAATTTGTGTCTAAAGTCAGTGCTGAGCTTCGGTTAGTGCGAAGGTGCAATGTGCAATCGATATTTCCCTAGATACGAAGTGTGCGCTGCGCCATTTAAACCGCAGAGGATCTGAAGGCTCGCTGTATTGGCCTTTGGCAACCAACATAATATCCAGTGCTTGGTTACTATTAAAACAACAAATGGTTTTTGTGTTTTACATCAGAACTTTGTTTTAACACACTGATTCAACAATGACGTATTGCGAAACTGTACAATTGATATGGTCGTCTGAGTAATCTATGTCTACCTAATCTCTTTCTGTCAGTCTGTGTACTTTCAATCAGATCTTGCCGATAAATATATGCCTAATCAGATGGTGTCAATTGGAATACGTCCAATCAAATCCATGCCAATAGATGTATGTAATAATACCATACCAACATATATTTGTCTAATTAGACCATGTCGATATAATTATGTATGTCTAATGAAGAAGACCATGTCAACAAATGTACGTCTAATGAAGCCGGATGTGGATATACGTATTATGAGACATACACTTTAGTCTGTTCAATACAGATAATTTCGAAAATAGTCATTATCTATGAACATTTGTTCAATACATTACAACCATATATATTACAACCTACATAATGCGTGATTTACACGTTCGTTCAATAACAGCGGCATTTTTCTTAACCTACGATATCCAGCGGTGAATGTTAGCAATCACGTTCGCCCGCAGTTCGATATTTAAGTTGACGTTGCGCGGCAGTGGCGTATCGATCTCCTGTTGCATTACGGGGTGCTTTATAAATATTGACGTGAATTAAACATAATCCAATAAGCTGTCCATCTGTCTGCATTGTTCGGGTCGTAGGCAGGCGGTGTTGGCAGTCGCAGTCGGCTACTCGCATGCACGTCGATACTTTGTGACTGCGTCACGCATGAACCAGTCTTCGTCGGAAGTGGAGCGAGACGACAGTCACGTGTCTAACTGGTCACAGGTGTCATAGCAGCTTACTGACACATTACATAAATAATTATTTGCCATTTTAATATTCATAATTATTCTTTTATATGTTAAAATATATTTGTATCCAGTATTGGTTACTATTCAGCATGTCTGTTAATCGTTAGCTTTATCATTCATTCCAATTCTTTAGTTTTAATATATATATATATATATATATATATATATATATATATATATATATATATATACATCATTATATATATATATATATATGTATATATATATATATATATTGTGTATATATATATGTATATTGTATGTATGTATGTATGTATGTATGTATAATATAATATAATATAATATAATATAATATAATATAATATAATATAATATAATATAATATAATATAATATAATATAATATAATACAATACAATACAATACAATTAATATAATATAATCTAATCTAATCTAATCTAATCTAATCTAATCTAATCTAATATAATATAATATAATATAATATAATCTAATCTAATCTAATCTAATCTAAATCTAATCTAATCCAATCTAATCTAATCTAATATAATCTAATCTAAATCTAATAATAATAAACGTCTAATGAAACTTTACCAATATGCTCCCGTCGAATGAAACTTGCCAATAGAGGCACACTTAATGATACCCAGTCAATACTCATGTTCAATGATACCTTGCCAATAGAAGCACACTTAATGATACCTAGCCAATACTCATGTTCAATGAGACCTTTCCAATAGAAGCACACTTAATGATACCTAGCCAATACTCATGTTCAATGAGACCTTGCCAATAGAAGCACACTTAATGATACCTAGCCAATACTCATGTTCAATGACACCTTGCCAATAGAGGCACACTTAATGATACCTAGCCAATACTCATGTTCAATGAGACCTTGCCAATAGAAGCACACTTAATGATACCTAGCCAATACTCATGTTCAATGAGACCTTGCCAATAGAGGCACACTTAATGATACCCAGCCAATACTCATGTTCAATGAAACCTTGCCAATAGGTTCACACTTAATGATACCTAGCCAATACTCATGTTGAATGAAACCTTGCCAATAGAGGCACACTTAATGATACCCAGCCAATGCACATGTTCAATTAAACCTTGTCAATAGAGACACACTTAATGATACCCGTCCAATACACATGTTCAATGAGACCTTGCCAATAGAAGCACACTTAATGATACCTAGCCAATACTCATGTTCAATGAAACCTTGCCAATAGAAGCACATTTAATGATACCCAGCCAATACTCATGTTCAATGAAACCTTGCCAATACACACACGTTTAATGATAACTTGATAATAGATGCAGGTGTAACGATTCCTTGCTAATACTCTCACATTTAATGAGACCTTGTCAATAAATGCAAGTGTGGTGAGACCTTGCTAACAGACTTACGTCGAATGACAACTGGCTAGTAGATGTACGTCTAGTGAGACGTTATATCACCAAACTTTGTACACCAGATGTTTCTTAGTACCTATAGCCCACACTGAACAATTTAAGATTTTTTGGTAAAACCTAATAGTTGACTGAAACCAATTTAACAAGTCATAAGTCCAGGCTGAAACCACTTAATAACATGCACACACATTTCCCGTCGTAGACAACAGCCTTCTTACCACGTACCTCATTCAGATACCTTGTCAATATATGCATGTCTAATTATACCTTGCCAATACACTCACGTCTAATGATACCTTGCCAATACACTCACGTCTAATGAGACGTTGCCAATAGATGCACGTCTAATGAATCATTGCCAACAGATGCACGTCTAATTAGAACTTGGGAATAGATGCGCATCTAATGAGATATTGCCAATAGATGTGCGTCTAATGAAACGTTGTCAATAGATGCACGTCTAATGAAACATTGCCAACAGATGCACGTTTGCCAATAGATTCACGTTTAATGATATCTTGCTAACAGATGCACGTCTAATGAGACCTTGCCAATACTCGCGTTTAATGACACCTTGCCAATACACTCACGTTTAATGAAACCTTGTCAATATATTCACGTTTAATGAGATGCACGTCTATAAAGAGACATTGCTAATAAACGTACATCTAATGACACCATGCCAATACACCCACGTTTAATGGAACCTTGTAAATAAATGCACGTTTAATGAGACATTGCTAATAGAATCACGTTTAACGAAACATTGCCAATAGATGCACGTCTAATCAATGCTCATCTTTGTCTAACCAATGCTCATCTTCGTCTAATCAATGCTCATCTTCGTCTAATCAATGCTCATTTTGTCTAATCAATGCTCATCTTTGTCTAACCAATGCTCATCTTCGTCTAACAATGCTCATCTTCGTCTAATCAATGCTCATCTTCGTCTAATCAATGCTCATCTTCGTCTAACCAATGCTCATCTTTGTCTAACCAATGCTCATCTTCGTCTAACCAAAGCTCATCTTCGTCTAATCAATGCTCATATTTGTCTAACCAATGCTCATCTTCGTCTAATCAATGCTCATCTTCGTCTAACCAATGCTCATCTTCGTCTAATCAATGCTCATCTTCGTCTAATCAATGCTCATCTTTGTCTAACCAATGCTTCATCTTCGTCTAACCAATGCTCATCTTCGTCTAATCAATGCTCATCTTCGTCTAACCAATGCTCATCTTCGTGTAATCAATGCTCATCTTACCCGCAAAGAGGCCGACAAGGTGTCACCGTCATTTTCATTTAGCGAGACAATACAGGTAAGTTGAGGTCGGCTCGTGACCTCTCACAAGAATATTTCCGTCGTCATGGATACAAAAGTGACAGTATCGACAACACTAACATGCAACATGTGAATGACCACTGTCCGCAGTGATAGCTTCAGGTCATTTGTCCACCCAACTTACTAATGGACGACGGGTCTTGACTCTTATGTCGACAACACGTGATCTTCGCAACATATTTATTATCATTATTATTATTGTTACACGTGTTGCTATGTTGTGTATGGTTTAGTTTGAGATGAGGCCGAAGACGAAGCAGACAACGCGAGTCGGTCACATGACTAGGGCAGGAGAGGAGTGACAACTATTGTGGAGTTCCTCTTGCAGATTAGTTTAGCTTACAGCAGCAAGGTATATCTAGTGTTTCGTTTGAACGTACGTGTTTATGCGAGAGTGCGTGCGTGCGTGCGTGCGTGCGTGCGTGCGTGCGTGTGTGCGGTGTGTGCTACGCACTACACTCAAGCATGAAGAGGGTCGGATATGAGATGAATTAGTTCCGTTAATTAGAATCCCGATGAACCGTCACCTCAGAACGCAGGGCAATTTCTCTGATTGAGTTAGTCCATAATAAATACGGGTCGAAATCAATAAGAGAGGTCAGAACATCGGTTTACTCGACACATAGACGAGTGTCTGTTAGGCACACTTGCCGGCGTAGACGACCTGTATCTCTCTTGCTAACAGAGCTTGCGGTAAGGCAGCTGTTTATGTGGCGCGCTGGTGGCACGGAAGTGACGTCAGTATGTACGCACGCTCGCGCGCGCGCGACACACACACACACACACACACACACACACACACACACACACACACACACACACACACACACACACACACACACACACACACACACTCCCACACTCACACACTCACGTGCGTGCGCCCTCTAGTGGGACCGGCAGTTGTCAGAGACCAGCAGTGTCGTCTCGGGTCACGCTTACCTACCGCTATTCATTTGTGCCTCTATGTCCCTGCAGGCAACGTGCGTGACAGC
>JAODUO010000247.1:297500-325000 GCA_025642075.2 Ridgeia piscesae | reverse complement strand
AGCGAAATGTCAGAATTGTAACACATAAATGTATTATGTGCGTGCATATCCACCTAAATGGTCGCTACGTGGCAGATGTAATGATGTTACTGCGTGTGTTTGTGGCTTAGAGCGAACAGGGAGCCCATGATGAGACAGTAATGCCTGCAGTTGCCTAGTGTGTTTACATAAAGATGTATACTATCCATATGCATATCTACATAAGTATATACATAACCGAAAGAAAAATAATTTGAACATATTTTCACCTATTTTCAGCTGTAGGACAAGCCTTCATTTGTATAACTTAAATGTTTTATAATGCATTTAGTTGGGAATTAATATAGTTTGACTCAAGTGAACAGAAAAAGGTCTTGATGGTATGATAAAATTTGCCTACCAACAGTCGCATATATGGTCGGCCACAAGGAGCGCTGTACGTCACCATGGTGTGCTGTACGTCACCACGGTGTGCTGTACGTCACCATGGTGTGTTGTACGTCACCATGGTGTGCTGTACGTCACCACGGTTGCTGTACGTCACCATGGTGTGCTGTACGTCACCATGGAGTGCTGTACGTCACCACGGTGTACTGTACGTCACCATGGTGTGCTGTACGTCACCATGGTGTGCTGTACGTCACCACGGTGTGCTGTACGTCACCATGGTGTGCTGTACGTTACCAATGTGTGCTGTACGTCACCACGGTGTGCTGTACGTCACCATGGTGTGCTGTACGTTACCAATGTGTGCTGTACGTCACCACGGTGTGCTGTACGTCACCATGGTGTGCTGTACGTCACCATGGTGTGCTGTACGTTACCAATGTGTGCTGTACGTCACCATGGTGTGCTGTACGTCACCACGGTGTGCTGTACGTCACCACGGTGTGCTGTACGTCACCATGGTGTGCTGTACGTCACCATGGTGTGCTGTACGTCACCACGGTGTACTGTACGTCACCATGGTGTGCTGTACGTCACCATGGTGTGCTGTACGTCACCACGGTGTGCTGTACGTCACCATGGTGTGCTGTACGTTACCAATGTGTGCTGTACGTCACCACGGTGTGCTGTACGTCACCATGGTGTGCTGTACGTTACCAATGTGTGCTGTACGTCACCACGGTGTGCTGCTCAGTTAACACTGCGGCATGTCATCACCACTATGCATTTGCATAATGTCACGGTAATAATATGCATTCAAGTGCGCAATTTATGCGATTAACCGCCTAAATTTTATATGAAAGGCCTACGACATTCGGTGGTTCCATCGAATAAAATGCTTATAAATGGGAGAGTGCTGCTCAACCTTATACTAATTGTTTACGTTGTAGGCCTATTACACACATACTACACATGTATGTGTAAAACAAATAGTATAATATTAATATATTACATAATACCTAGACGTTTACACTGTATATATATATATATATATATATATATATATAAAATTATATATATATATATATTATATATATATAATATATATATATATATATATATATATATATATATATATATAAGTGTGTGGAACTTATTATTGGTCATATTAACATGCTATTATTACTTTAACAATGTTGTTGCATAACTTGAGAAGAAAGCAAACACAATGTACCATAGAACACTAGACACTTGTCACTTTAACTGCTTAGGAATGATTCTTAAAATTAATTGGCCGGTACCTCCAACATGGACATTCAGGCAATGACAGCAGAAGACAGTATCAAAAGATGGACACGGTTCAGTCACGGTTGAAGAAGAAAACAACCACGCCCTGGCCGCACTCACGTGGCCGCACTCACGTGGCTGCCCGAAGGGAAAGAACTTAAACAACATGGCGAACCCTTGTGGAGACGGAATGATACCAACAGGAATGGACAACAAGAGCGAAACAAAACGAATCCATCTGCAGAAGAAACTGGAATGTAGCCTGTAGGCAGAGGCAGAGCTAGCTAGTATACTAATATTATTTATAATAATATTATAGTGTATCTTTCAGCTAGTTCTGCATGATATAGATGCCTTTTTATCGATGACATATCGATTATAGTTTGTCAGATCGTTGTTTAATTACTATGGGTAATTTTTCTCTTGACATCATCCGATTGTGAAAAATTAAACGATACGATTAGACAACAAGGCCGCAGAGGAAATATAAATGACCCAAGTTGTATATGTATGTAACATATCATAATAACTTACTAACATGAATCATATTTGGGTTCATGTGCCTAACTCTTCGTCTGCAACAAATAGTAACGGCGCCTGGATTTTCGACGTTACAGAATTATGTCATTCGACGTGACAGAATTATGTTTTCAAAATGGCTGCCGAGGTGTGACATCTTTCGATCAAGGGAGCAAATTTACTGTTTTATGACGAATTTGTTTAAAGTAATTTAACCTCATCATGTCTAAACGGAGAGGCGACATCGCTTCGGACACCACAGAAATAGGACCAAAAGATTTGTAGAACTTTTGTCAAACGAAGCAGTTTTCCAGAAGTTACGCCATATGCTCAACCCAAAGGCTCTCACTGATAAACTGGACACATTAACTGAAAAAATATCACAGCTTAACGAACGGTTGGAAAAGAAAGACAAGTATATTGCAGCTCTAGAGGCAAGACTGTCCTCATGTGAGGCTGATCTTGATCAACTAGAACAGTATTCACGGCGAACCAATGAACATCTCGTGATGTCATTAACTCGGAGCCTAATTAGCTTTTCCCTTCTTTTTTGTTATGTTATTTTTATTGAAATCAATGTGATGGTTATCTCTACTTAATTACAAGCTTTCACATATGTTAACACTTTAGTAAGAACTGTAGTGTGCTTGGAAATGTGTAACTCAATGAATTGTATTTCGTATATCTTTCACAATATCTTTATACAAAGACTCGTTTTTTATTACAGTATAATGAAATCATTTAAATTCATCGAAAATGATTTCGGATGAAGCTTTCCTCTCCTATTCAGGAGGTATTCTAAACAACTGCTTAACAAATATATTACATATAAATGAAAATGAAACTGACATAAACGAACAACAAATAATTCGTCGTTCGTCATATTATGATTTCGACCAGTTTAGTAAGTTAGCTATTGAAAACAAAAACTCTTTTAGTATTTTAAGTACAAATATTCAGTCTGTAACTGCCAAGTTTTCTTATCTTGAGGCATTCATAGAAGAACTAAATACTGTAAACTTTAAGTTTAGTATAATATGTCTTCAAGAGACATGGATAGATGAAAGTGAGGATATATCGCCGTTTTTCACTTTTTTATGATATACGAAATACATGGAAAACAATAAATGAATGTCTGTCAAAAAAACATACTAAAAAAGTTTCCCGGTTAATGTTGAAGACAATGGCAATCAAATGTTAGACAAACAAAAAATTGCTGATACATTTAATGACTATTTCACAAATACAGCTCAGACTATTGTAAATGATATCATGTATGAATGAACCAAAGATTTTAGTTATTATCTAAATAGACAAATACACTCAACTTATAAAATAAACAATATAGCTGAAGAGGCAGTAAAGATAATAATACATAATTTACCCACAAAACATAGTTGTGGATTGGATGGTACCTCTTCAAAACTTTTAAAAATAAGTGAACCTGCAATCATAAAATCATTGACTCTGGTAATAAATCAAGTGCTAAAAATTGCCAAAGTAACTCCAATTTTAAAATGGGTGATCCCACATTATTTAAAAATTACAGACTAATCTCTCTATTAACAACGATATCAAAGATACTAGAAAAAATTATCTTTACCCAGTTATCTTCATATTTTAATGAAGCTAAATTATTTTTCTATAACCAATATGGTTTTAGACCAAAACACTGCAGTGAGTATGCTGCGCTTGAATTGGTAGATAGAATTATAAATCACATGGACAAAAATGAGGTGCCAATTAATATATTTCTTGACTTATCAAAGGCTTTTGATACCATTGACTATAACATTTTATTACATAAATTAAGGTTTTATGGACTGGATGGTTCGACTCTACCTTTATTTGAAAGTTATTTAAGCAATCGACGACACTATGTTGAAATTGATGAAATGCAATCAGAAACCTTCCAGTAAAAATCGGAGTTCCTCAAGGATCAATTTTAGGACCTTTATTGTTTACTATTTATATTAATGATTTCCCACAAGTCAGTAATATATTTAACTTCATTGTGTATGCAGATGATACAACACTCTCCAGTACGTTAAACCAATTAACTGATAGCACACAAAATAAAAACAAGAGCGTAGAATCCTTAATAAATTATGAACTCGGGAAAGTTATAGAATGGCTAAATATAAATAAATTGTCCTTAAACAAAGAAAAATCTAAATATATGATTTTTCATGTACCTAGAAAAGAGACGCAAACTCTTACTCTTAAAATAGATAACATAACAAATCGAACAAGTGGATGAATTTAATTTTCTAGGATTAACCCTGGACGCCAATCTTACATGGAAAAAACACGTAAATTAAATCGCAAATAAATGCTCCAAAACTACAGGCCTTTTAAACAAACTAAAGCATGTACTGCCGCCAGACATAAAACACTTCTATACAATTCTCTAATCCTATCACATATTAATTATTGTATTACGGTTTGGGGATACAAAGGTAGTCGAATATTGAGAATTCAAAAAAGGCATCTATGACAAGACATGAATTTGCCAAAAAGTGCCTTAAATACAATTTGCCTCATATTATAAATGATACTCCAGAATTAGTTTTGGAAATAATTGTTACTCACAGTTTACGTGGGTTTGCGTATTACTTAAAAATGTATCTCTTACAAAAATTTCAAAACGTACGTAACAATATCTGATTGTTATATATTTCTTAATACACAAAGTCATGAAAATTTTAATATGCACATATATGGATAGATGCAATGAAATGTTAAATGATTTTTTTTTATTGTTACTTAATTATTTCTACTTACTTATACTACAGAGAAGCATCTACACATGCATCAGAGATAGAATAAACTATTAAGAAAAAACAAATCGTATTGAAGAAACAATTACTATTGAAGTAAAAATTACTATACATACGTACATTGAGAGGTTAACTAAATGTATAATTACTACTGTGGCTCCTGTGATAGCGACTTTTCAGTCTTAACAGGAGTCACTGACCCCCATTTCACTGTTTTAAATTACTGACGTATGACGTTTTGTTTATGTTTCACCTTATGATTATTGAATTCATGTACTTTTTTTGGGGTTCAAAAAATAAACATCTTGTTCTTGTTCTTGATCGTGCAATCACTCCACGGAGGAATACATTTAAAGGATTCGTTGTAAGCTCATTTACATCAGAGATGTACAGAACAAAAAACATGATAATATCCCAATTTCTTTTCTCTGCTGCTTTTGTCGTGCATTAATATACGCATAACTTGGGTGTTACCTGCACAAGCTGATACAGAACTGTGTTTATGCGAAACACTGAGCTTGCTGCCACGTGGGTGATTGCATTTGTAGCCCGATTATAATGAATATCTATGCAATTAACTTTGACTTTAAACACATGTGAACTTGTCGGATATTACCTGTAGCTAGCTACCACCGAAATCTGGCGACCTGGACCCAATATGCATATGACCATTCCTTGTATGGATAGTAATTACAGGCGCAGCCCAAAGTAGAAACCCCGCGGCGTAAGTAATTTTTTTATGTGTTTTCAGGGTTATAAAACACATTTTAGAATCACATTAAAATAATTATGCTAACATGATTAATAAAACATATTTGCACATTCTACATTACAACCAGTTTAAAATGTTCAAGTAATCTCACATGTGCACAACAAATATTGATTTAAGGTTGACATAGACTCTAGGTTGCATACTTACGTGGATGGGTATACAAATCCACTGATTGGTAGAGATAATTATGTCCAAAACCTCTACACCGCAACGATCAGTACTCCCCCGGGTGTTATTCTAACAGTGGTGCCAACGGGTGGATCAGGAAACAAAGACGTATGGGCCCACGTGTTAATCTCGTTTAACCGACTGTCGGTCGGGTGCGGAACTACGCCGAGAGGATAGTCTGATGACTTTGCCGTCTTTTGAATTTTATCCGCGTGATCTATACAATGCTGCCACCTCACGGACACTGGTTAATCCTGCCGTAATTTATATTTTTATAAACAATTGCAAATTTGTATTTCTATTTATTTTGTGTTAATATAAGTTTAATTTTGAATAGTTTTTATAATACAGCATTATTTGATAAAAAGGTATCTTTATTTAATTTGTATGTTATCCGTGAGGGGCTAAACAATGCTGCCACCTCACGGATACTGGTTAATCCTGCCGTAATTCTTATTTTATAAACAACTGTAATTTTTTATTTTTACTTATTTTGTGTTGAATACTTTGCATAGGATATCATTATCTTGTAAAAGTATAAGTTATTTTAATATTTATTTCATAGTGGGCCAACCAGCGTCTCTGCCCTAATCTGGAGGTAAGGCAGCCTTGGCCCAATGCAGAGCATTAGTTTCCCCCAGGCAGTTAAGGGAGTTAAAAGTGCTGCCACCTCGCGGAGCCTGGGTAACCGAGGCTACCCACGTATGGGTATAGTGGCGGCACCTTGTAGCTTTATTCGGATTCACAGAAGTGTCGAAATGGCTGGTCTACTCAAAAAGGTAACATCTCTCAATATACTCTTGTGTGATGCATTTTCGTGATATATTTTTTAGCTTATGACAACAGTTGTGTACGAAGTTTTATTTGCAATGCAATTGGTTTTCGTGTGTTATTTATGATAATTTGCAAAATAGCAATGTTGTGTGGGCGATATTATGGGTTTTTCTATGACAAAAGGTCAAATTTGACAAACACATTTGACTGATATTAAACTATAATTTAGCGAAGCAGGTTTGCGGTGAAGCGAATACGATACACAGTGATCGTTTCCAAGACATATCAGTTAAATATTAATGTCATGCAACTTAGCCTCTTGTGTTAGACTTAGCCTAGGTTGCCGGCAGTCTTTTGGCAGGCTACGGGCCTAAGGCTAAGTCTGCGAGCAGGTTAGGCCAGGGCGCCGGAGATATAATTCTTTTTTCCCATTAGCACTTTGTAATGAGGGGTATGTTGTTTATATTCGTGCATATTTATTTTCTTTGTGCAAAAAATTTTTTTTGTCTAATTTATATTGTGATTTTTTTATTTGTTAATGTTAATCACCTGGTAATCTTCGTTATCTGGCTTAAATTATAATTAGGGCCTTTTCTAAATAGTTTTACCACATTTTGTTGATGTGTATATGTTCGGAATGTCATTCTACATCATTTCTGGTATTTAAAGAAGTCAGAATTTTATTTTAAATTGTGTTGTAGATATATTTAATGCCATTGAGTCGACGTAAATAAACCGATGTCAGATGGCGCGAGCAGTTGGCACATGACAGACGCATCAGAGCCGCAAAGGCGGTGGTGACTTGCGGGTGCATGGTAAACTTGAAAATGAAAAACAGGCCAGTTAACTGGAAGATTACTGATCACCCTTGAAAAGCTTGATCATTTGATAATGTATTATCGTGTAGTAAATTACACCATTGTTTTGTTTCAGACAACTGGCTTAACCGGCCTGGCTGTGCTTCCAAATCCACATAAGGTACACTTGTCTTGTTGTTCTCATGAGATGGTAATAAACTAGTAGTATAGTTAGTAGATCAGATTGGCATGTTAGCACTCTCAAATTCCAGACCAGGCAGGAGTGAGGCATGGTAAATTGGGTGTAAAAACGTGGCACTCAGCATTGTGGACTATCTGTTGGTCCCATGTAAATTTGGCATAGAAAAGTTCTAATGACTGAGGATGACATGCTCCCTGGCAGTACCCACCTTTGTGGTCAGCATAGAAAGATCAGTTTGGCAATTATATTCTGAGTAAAGCTGACTAGTTTTGGATGAGACCTTATAAATAAACAAAGCCTTATCAATGTACATAACCACACTGTTATACAGACTAGTCAGCAGGGCTTTATGCAGCATAACATTATTGCCAGTCACACATGTTTTGGTGGACACATGGATATTAACTGTTATGCCAGTTTCAGACATTTGTATTTGAAAGTATTTAAAACTTTTTAAAAATTTTAGGAATTGAAAGTATTTGTAAGCTAAATTAGCCAATGTGAAAACAGTGACAGACATTACACAGATTAGCACTTATGGGCACCAGCTTGCCAATTCCCTTTGTGTGATAGAGGAAGAAGCCTGGCTTGGTTTAGCAAGCCCTTTGTTCAAACCAGGTATCCCCAATTAAATAAGCCACAGTGGACTTTGTTCAAACATCACCCAGCCCAGTGTGCAGGTCAGCCTGATTGATACAGATGCTAAAGGGAGAACCCAATTCAACTCATATCTTGTTAAGTGATCTCAGTGAATGAATGGAAAGCTTAGCTGTGAGTTCTGGCCACATTGCCATAATTATGTGAAAAGGGTGTGGAGGAATGATTAAAGGGACCATTGCATTCATTTAGCCTATCAGCAGGACTTTGCACTATCCCATATAAGCACTAGCTTCCACTATTCTGGGTGATATAAATGACAATTTTAGAAGTATAAAGGTGGAATATTATTTTACATTATTTAAATATTGAATAACAAACATTAAAGAAAATATATTAAATATATATAGTGTAATTGTGAAGTTAGCCAATACCTGTTTTGTAGAGAAATGATTAATATTACATGTGTAAATATAATGTTATGACTGCAGAACTGTTAATCACTCAGGATAAGTTAAGTTACACAAATTACACAATGGCAATAAACTAGATGTCTCGAACTCTTTGATATATTGTTTTGTTTCTATTATCTATATAGTAATGTATCCTGAAAATGAAAAGTATTTGAAAAAGTATTTGAAATACTTTTCAATGTATTTGTATTTAAATACATTTGCATTTAAAAGTATTTGATATTTAAATGTATTTGACCCCATGTCTGGCCAGTTTACAAACTTTTAAATGTGTCTGAAATGGACTACAAACACACAAATGACACCATTTTCACTCACTTTCAAGGCATAACTAACAATATCTATGGTTTTGGAAGACTTTGCTCCTTCATTTTTTACCCGTCCACCATATTTCTACCCGTCCATATTCGTTTTTACCCATCCAAATGACGGGTGGACGGGTCTCTACATAAAGCTATGCTAGTCAGATAACAGAACACAGCAGACACCAAGACAACTAGAATCTTATGGACGTATATAAAACACTATTCTGTTGTCTTCAGAACCTTATGGTGGTGTATGACAAGATCCTGCGCACCCTGAAGAAGATGCCAGCTGACACGGCCTACAGACGCCACACAGAAGTGATCATCCAGGAGAGGCTGGGGCATGTCAAAGCCGTCAGTATCACACTAACACTGTCCTTATATGTCATCTGCCACTTTATAATGTTATCACAGTAAACAGGGATGATTTGAAATATAACGTTTTGTGTGTCCACAATGAGTTGTTGTAGATGAAACCAATCAAACCACTGCCGATTTAAAATCATTTGTGTCTGGCACATATTACAATATAATAACTGTAAAGAAAAATAGATGATGAGCATTTGTTGACCTGTCACTCCTGGGGGCCTGGAGCCAACAATAATGCCACAAGGGTTGGTCAGCTTTCTTATGCAGGCCAGCAACATGCCACCGCCTCATCATACTTTCTGTAGTGTAGTTACAACCTTTGTTGATGTCTTTTTATGACTGCAGTTCAGTTATATATTGTTCTATATGTAGTTCTATATTGTGACCTGGCCGTGCACTTAGGACTTTCTGTTTTGTGATGTGACAATTGGGGTTTGTTGCAGGAGCCTAATATTGCAAAACTTGAGGCTCGGATACAAGGAGGGCAGATAGAAGAAGTTCTCCTTCAGGTGCGTGTCTTCTTTTTCCCTGTCCTACTTTACACGTGTTTTAATGGGTTCACAAGTTAAAACCCTTTTTTCCATTTTTAAGCAACCCTCCCTTTGTAATAATTAAGAAAAATATGAATTTAAATTTTGTATTGATTAAGTACATTTTATTTTAAAAACCAAATTAAATTTTTGGCCAAACTTGGGGGTTTTAATTTTTTAAAACCCACATTTTCTTCGAAGGGGAGAACATGAATTTAAACAAATTAAATTGTATGAATAAGCGTGGTATATTGTGCTTGTTTTTTTTACTGACTGCCACCATCCACTTCTTCACCAAGTCAGTCATTGTTAACTCAGGGCTCAACATTGGTACTGGCCCGATGGCCTGACACGGGTTTTAAAGCTGTCAGGCCAGTTCGAGCCACAGGTTTTTATATGGGCAAGTGGTTTCAATCCGACTGACCACCATCAATGTTTCCGTAACCTGACCCTTCACAGAAAAATAGTACGACCTTTTACATTAGTGTATTTATTAACGTTCATTTTATTTATAACTTATTACACATCTTATTATCTAAAATGTTGTGCGTACACGAAGACTTCTATGTACTATGGAACTCATATTTTTGTAAACACCCACATTATTAATGAATGGTGAGAATCACTCATTATTCACCCAATCAGCGATCCTGTTACACATTGCCGTTGGCTATGGGTGGTAGACGCAGGGCTTTATGCAGGATAAAATTATTGCCAGTCACATATTTTGGTGGACACATGGATGTTAACTGTTAAGCCAGTTTACAAACTTTTAAATGTGTATGATGACCTGAAATGGACTACAAACACACGTGACACCATTTTAACTCACTTTCAAGGCTAACAATATCTATGATTTTAGAAGATCTTTTTTTTTGCTCCTTCATTTTTTTACCCGTCCACAACCCGTCCACCATATTTCTACCCGTCCATATTCGTTTTTACCCGTCCAAATGACGGGTGGACGGGTCTCTACATAAAGCTATGGGTAGACGATATAATTGTTGCCCGTGAATTATAAAACGCTAATGCACATTCCATAATAAAAAGACATCTATGCAATTTGTTTATACTATCAAACGTTTGACAGTGTTGCAAAAGACCATTCCTGCAGCGGTGGATTTTGTAAAACAATCTTGGAAAAAAAGGACATCTGAGATATTATTTATTTATTAGATCAAAATAATGTTTATTTATCATTCTAAAGTACTTTATGTATATATATATATATATATATATTATATTTATTTGTCATAGTTCATTTTATTATATATAGGCACTACATGACTCTACGCCAGAACACATTCCTATTTAACATGAAATGTACCTGCCTAAATAAAGCTTTATTATTATACATACTTTAGTATTATTCAATATTATGAAACCCAGCCCCCTGTTCTAGTGCACTATTGTGTATGTCCCATTATCTGGTTGTTGCAGGCGGAGAAAGAGTTGTCACTCGCCCGCAAGTTTCTGCAGTGGAAGCCGTGGGAACCGCTGGTGGGAGACGCTCCCCCCAACCAGTGGAAGTGGCCCATTGGCCGGGACATGTAGGACAACCACCAAACCACACACGATCCACGATTGGACGAAACACTAGTGCTATTTGTTTGTCTGAAATTAAGTGACATGACCACGGTGTCGTGTCATCCATGGAACAGCGTTCTGTAGTCAGTGGAGTTGGTTGTGTATCAGTCATCAATGACACGTTCTGTGTCGCATGCACCTGGCATGCTGTAAATAAATATATGTGAACACCATACTTGATTTCTTACTTACTGCCTGTCGCACTGAATGGCGTCTAGGGCAGCGACGAAGTTCCTCCATCCCTTGCCAATGCCTCGATGGTGCCCTTGCTGTGTCCTGATTCCACTGGTCGGCGCCATGTTATGTGAACACCTGAAGGTTTGGGATTGTTTGCATTTGTATAGTTTTGTGAAAGATATAAGTTAAGGTGTGTTCTCATCAGGGTCCAGTCCTTACAACTGCACAAAACAACTTACACTGTACTCCTTGGCAGACCTGTTTAATACAATCGAACACACAAATAAAAAATTTCAGGAAGAAATCAACTGTACTGCAGTTGATACGTGAATAGTATTCATACATAAATATTCATCTCTATTTATCCAGTCTTACCAGCAAGTGTGACTATAGAAGGCACTTTCACGTATTAACATAATGTATCGGTGGCGCCATCATGTGGCATTGGTGGCAGTTGATCCAAAATACGTCTGCAAATGGAGCAGTTGATGCTGATAAGCTAATAAAGCGGCCTACAAGTGATGTAAGAAGTGCACTGACCTATCGCACGCAAAGTAAGCATGTTGACAGTGTCGAAATAAAGATTCAAAGTCACCCCAACAAGAAGATGTGTCGTAAAAAGCCCAAAATGTACCGATAACCCATGGCATATGTCACGATTGTCCTAAAGTCAAATCGACCTACTTAGTGTAATTTGAAATGCACCAGCTGACTGTGGCCGATGTGGCGGTCAAGAACGTCGAGCGGTCAAGAACGTCGAAGGTTAGCGGTTCATGGCAAAGGTCGGCCCGACGGTCTTGTAACGTCGAGCAGTCCAGAACGTCGTTCCACGTATGCACATGCGCGCTGAACTGGCGTAACCTCAGGTGGCCGATCAACTTTGACCCCGTGCTAGAATGTCGAGACTGAGTTCATGACCCCCGCGGCGACTGTGTTACATAATAAATAATTTCTGTGCACTGTAGCGACGACCTATTTTTCGACCCCCTACGTTGCACACTAGTTTCCAGCGCGCACGTGTTCTTGCCATTTATCTGCACAACGAATTACAAATCATGGCTGTACCGAAGCCATAACATACACAACGCTTTGAGACAAGGACATTGACCTTAAGAAAACACTGTTTATAAATAATTACAGGTCACGATGATTGCGCGGTTGTGTTACGTTTATTAATAATAATTACAAGAAAGGAAGCGCATCAATAAATGATTAACATAAACTATAATATGCATAGTTGACTCATAGTTAATTCGGTAGTCATCATGTTTACGCTGGTCACAGTAGACGTTAACCTTTGTCATGCATGTATAAGAAGTCCATAAACAATACTCAAAACGAGGTGGAACGACATCCTGGACCGGATATACATTCCAGACTGGCTAGGTGCGGGCCGTAACGTCGCGCTAACCTTTGCCATGAACCGCTAACCTTTTGACATGAACCGCTAACCTTTGACGTTCTGGACCGCTCGACGTTCTGGACCGCCACACCGGCTCACCGAGACAGGAACGTGTCGATAAGACGACAAGCCGGTGTGACGGTCTGGAACGGAGATCCGGTCTAGGATGTCGTTCCTCGTATACGCATGCGCGCGCGACTGTCGTGATCTCAGGTGGTCGGTCAACTTTGCCCCCCGTGTCAGAATGTCGAGACCGAGTTCATAATCCATACGGCGACTGTGTTACTTAATAATTATTTTTCGCGCGCTGTACGACGACCTACCTTTCTCCTATGTTACAGACTACAGTTTCGTGCGCGCATGTATTCGCGCCATTTCGTTCCATGATGTAGCATGTGCGTGTTATAAACAGCGCTTAAAATTACTGCTGTGGCGAAGCCATAACACGCAAAACGCTCTGAGACAAGGACATTAAGAAAAAAATACGCTAATTATGAGATCTTGTTATGTTTATTAATAGTAATTGCAAGAAAGTAAGCGCATCAATAAATCTTTAACGTAAAGTATAATACGGATGCATAGTTTCAGCAGTCACTGTGGTTAAGCTGGTCAAAATAGACTTTAGCCATTGATATACATGTATGAAGTCAATAAGCAACACTCAAAACGTGGTGAGGCGACATCCTGGACCGGATATACATTCCAGACTGGTAAACTGCGGGCCGAAAGTACGCGCTAACCTTTGACATGTACGTGTCATGCGCATAAACCGATGATAAACGGAAGTAGAACAATGTTCTGGAATGTCACATCGGGATTGTACTGTAGTCGACAGCAGCTCGCGACGGAGAGCAACAGTGCAAAGTTTAAAGAACTTAACCCTCTATCGAACTAAAATATTTCAACGATACATACCTTTTACTAAGTAAATTAGCAACTTATGCGTCTAACAAGTCATCGGGAAGTAGTTAATCAACCAGATAATTTTCCAGCAAAGTTAAATCAAAAAGGACTAGTGAAAACAGTACGAACAAAATTCCACACAGGAAGATATAAGAATATAAGAAATATTTAACAAATGCATACTTGAATAACACCGAAGAACAAAACGACTGCACTATGCTGGAACGCAGGGCAAATGTGCTTCTTTGAACGAAAAACATAGAAAATGGGTCAAAAGAAACATTTATCAAAATAAGCCAATTACACAATTAAGTACAAACAAATATGACACAACTTTTATTAGCAACTCAGCTGAGTTGGATTTACATTATACAATAAAATATAATGTGAATCCAACAAAGACCATAAAAAGACCACACGGTGGGTGTTCTTGTTAAACATAACTTGTTATATCCCTCTCAAAATAGGTTTCTATAATCGAGCTGACGCATTATTAGTTTGATTTTGGAATATATCACTAACCGGGTAGACGAGGGATCACCAGTATAGATAAAACTAACTTTTTCAAAACGTTTTCAACAAAGTTCCACGTCGTAGTTTACTGCTAAAAACGAAAGTGCAGTATCCAATCCTCAGAATTGCTCGAAGCCCTTGACCTTAATAGAATAGAGCATTTTTAGCAATCCTAGAATTTTTTTTTCATTCGAATACCTTCGAATGTTCTTGCATTTCATGGACACGGTAACACGATTCAGTAGATAGTGCACGTGAATTTGTAGCAAAAATGATCGCTAGCTATGGCCACTCGGTCACGTGAGCCAATCAGGCTAGCTCTATTGTAGCATCACGGACTTATATGCATATAAGTCCGTGGTATCATGTCTTGGCCATTCGCTAGACAGATGCGATCTTTCTCACCATGTATGGCTGCTTACCCGCTACCATCTGTAGTGTTGATTTTTATTTCGTTTCCGTCACAGTATTTACTTCATAGTTGACATAATCCCCAAACTGCGTCTTAATGGTGACTGCAACTTTAAATATACGTTAATTAACTACGTATATTTAATACAATTTTATATAATTCAAGTTGCAGGTGCCTACAATGGTTATAACATATGGGTCTGGAAAGATCGCCGCGACATGCAAAAATGTACTGTTCTGCGCGAAACAATCTTAAAAAAACC
This sequence comes from Ridgeia piscesae, assembly GCA_025642075.2. Classification (NCBI taxonomy): domain Eukaryota; kingdom Metazoa; phylum Annelida; class Polychaeta; order Sabellida; family Siboglinidae; genus Ridgeia; species Ridgeia piscesae. The sequence goes on along the minus strand of JAODUO010000247.1, from coordinate 309,805 downwards.
TAATATGTCACATACATCATGATGGTCGTGCCCTTGCCTGCATTCTCATAAATCGTCCTCACGTTCACTGACATTGCAATCCAAGCATAATTCCAAGCACAATACTCGAGAGAGGCTATGTCATTTTGGAAAGCGAATGAAGGAATGAATCTCCGGCTGTTTGCAAAGTAAGACGTACGGTAAATATTAAGTTTTTATCTGTGATGTGGTGTTTCAATATATCTACACCATAAAAGTAATATGTTTGAAATGGTATGCCAAAGTTGAAGTTGTATCACAATAAAGCAGTCAGAAAATACACCAGGTTGACCACAGACAATGGTGTCTTAATTTTTTGCATGACCCCTTTCTTCCCCAGTTGGACGCCCGCGTGCAAATGTTCCTCGAATTTGTAACATAGATGTTTCATGAATCTTTTTGAATTAGTTTGATTTGTTGGTATACTGAATCAAACGCTTTAATGAAGTCTATAGATAGGGTATACCTATGTCTTATTGTCCACAGATTCAGAAATTACATTAAATTAATTAGTTAGATTGTTACTGTGCTTATGTACTTCACAAATCCATGTTGTCTGTCCCAAATTGTTTCATGTTCATGTGCATACAACGAGTCATATACTACTTTTTAATCGTTTTGCTAAATACGGTAAAAGAGACATATGTCTGTAATTGCAGATATTTCGTTTATCTCCCTATTTGTACACAGGAAAGGCATTTGCTCTTTTGAAGCAAGTTGGGAAAACTCCACAGTTTAACGACTTATTAATGTCATCAACACAATTTCTAAGTTACTGTAAAATTAGCATATATATATATATATATATATATATATATATATATATATATATATATATATATATATATATATATATATATCTTACTCCTGATAGGAAACCTTCGACCATTGTGTTCTGGCTTACTTCTCGTTCCTGGAGTCAATACTAACATTATAACTAGGGTTGTTTCCGCTGTTGTTGCATTCTTTGGAATATGTTCCCTTCTGGTGTTAGAACAATTGAAAATATTACCGTATTCCTTTTTTAAAAGCAGTCCAGTTTTTAATATGCATTCCTTTAAAAAAAATTACTTCTACAACCATAGCTTCTTGTCCACCCAACTGTCCGCACTTTGAATATCGCTTATCCATCTACAGATTGACCGATCGTTTTGTATTAATGATTTTGAGTTTGAGCATTGACTTTCTTCTCCAATGATTCTTGACGAGAACACATTAATTTTGATCTGATATATAATCTACATTGATCCTTCACTAACATAATTTTTTTTTCTGAGAACAAAATTATACCAATATTGTTATGACCATTTAATAACTGAAATACGTTCCGTAGACATGGACATTTTGTTACTAAGGTTGTAAAACCCTAATATAAAACAAATTAGACCTGTCGAAATGGCACTCCACCTTTATACTAATGCTGCCCACTGGGATGGATATATCGGCGCATGCGTGTGGAATGATTACGTGGTTATTACAGTAATCCACATCGATGGATTTCCTTGTCATATAATACCAATTATATAGCACAGTAAACTAATCAAAAACTGTCCCATGCTGCAAAATTATATTATTTTGATACAACATAATGTAATGTGTAATAAATAATAAAAGTCATATATGATCGTTACGTAGTCTTTTCAATTATTATTGACCGTAGGCTTCCGGGCACCGATATGTTATTGCGCAATTATCCGCTGCAGCGCTGAAGGCCATGACAGAATGCACTAGGAACATAATGCACTAGGAAACATAACGCCCCACGCCCTGTTTACCACACATACAGCTCGTACGGCGCACGTGCACTCGCGCAGCATGCATGTTCACTGTGTGCACGCGGCGACTAATTACACTCGCCCACACACCTGTGCTCAACCGTGCACCGAACTACCTGTATGCCACTGCCCGCGCCATCTGGCGGCTTCCTGTGCAGCAGAGGTCGGCGGCTGAGGGCGCTGCATCGACTGCGGCGCCGGAGTAGGTGATGAATATTTGATGGGAGCCGTAGACGCTTTCTGGTCCGTCGTGGCCACATAGTCTGGCGACACCCGTCTACACCAGCCAGTCGGTCCTAGCGATAGATTTAGGTCGCATACTTAGACGTGAATTTGTACGTTGCGAAAGTGCCGTGTTATAAAGATTATACGTGAATTGGTATGTGGTGTTGTAAAGTGTTCACGTTTTTCAAAGTAGGACTATATGGCTGACTTGTTATTTGTCCTTAACAGTTTGAATGTATATGTTTGCACCCCGTGTTGTTTGCTGAACGATGAGCGTCGGTCTTTGTTCACTTGAGAACACGTTGCTCGCTTAGATAAGTTGTCCATAGAAGAAGATACGCATTCAACGAAGGCTATGATGTCTGTGTTTGTGTGTGATGTGTGGTAGTGTGTGATGTGTGGTTGTGTGTAATCTGTGGTAGTGTATGATGTGTGGTGGTGTGTGATATGTTTGGTAGTGTGTGATGTGTGGTAGTGTGTGATATGTGGTAGTGTGTGATATATGGTAGTGTGTGGTAGTGTGTGATATGTGGTAGTGTGTGATATGTGGTAGTGTGTGATGTGTGGTAGTGTGTGATATGTGGTAGTGTGTGATATGTGGTAGTGTGATATGTGGTAGTGGTGATATGTGGTAGTGTGATATGTGGTAGTGTGTGATGTGTGGTAGTGTGTGATGTGTGGTAGTTGTGATATGTGGTAGTGTGTGATATGTGGTAGTGTGTGATATGTGGTAGTGTGTGATGGTAGTGTGTGATGTGTGGTAGTGTGTGATATGTGGTAGTGTGTGATGTGTGGTAGTGTGTGATGTGTGGTAGTGTGTGATATTTGGTAGTGTGTGATGTGTGGTAGTGTGTGATATGTGGTAGTGTGTGATGTGTGGTAGTGTGTGATGTGTGGTAGTGTGTGATATGTGGTAGTGTGTGATATGTGGTAGTGGGTGATATATGGTAGTGTGTGATGTGTGGTAGTGTGTGATATGTGGTAGTGTGTGATGTGTGGTAGTGTGTGATATGTGGTAGTGTGTGATATGTGGTAGTGTGTGATGTGTGGTAGTGTGTGATGTGGTAGTGTGTGATGTGTGGTAGTGTGTGATATGTGGTAGTGTGTGATATGTGGTAGTGTGTGATATGTGGTAGTGTGTGATATGTGGTAGTGTGTGATATTTAGTAGTTGTGATGTGTAGGAGAGTGAGAAGTTGAGATTAGATATTTAGTAGTTTGAATGGAAAACGTGAGGGAGAGCCGAAGAAGTTGAGAACGACACGTTCTTCTGTTTGAGAAAGACGTGTTTAGAGATGTTGGTATGAACAAATGAGTTTAACATTGCTGCATAAAAGTGGCATAGTTAACGTTTAAAAGAAGAATTGTCTACATCTAAACGATATCCAGCTAGATTTGTCAGTGAGAGTAGAAAGTAAGTCTGAATTAAAATGGGTAAAGATGTAGCCTAAATCAAGAGAAGTGTTCTAGGCTTTTACATACCTCGAAAAACAGTCTTTTGTATTACATTTGGTGCAGAAACACATATTAATAGACGTCGTTTCTGTTTCGTTCCGTGTCTTCGTCTACGTGACCAATATACGACATCGGTAAGACGTCAAAGAGATGGCGTATGTCCACTTGGCCGTAGTGCAATGTCCGGCACTGCACTGCATCTTACATTTTGTATCACGTGACAGTAAATTGACGCGCATGGACGGAGAGTCGACTGCGACGCCCTCTGGCGGTGACGTATGGCGTCTGTGAGTATTTTATCGAAGGCGACGAATCTGTACGACTCTCTTTCACCAATTACACTGCCGACAGTCGGCTGGCACAACAACATTGATTTTCTCTTAGCGCCGTTTCATTGCGTCAACCTCCCCTCGCCTCCATCCTGCGAGTATTTGATTAGAGCACTACAGCGGCATTCGGCGACGGTTCTCGCTGCCATTCGGTCGTTCGGTCGTTCGGCTCGCCTTGATTACACATTATGATAATATGTTGACACACCCGTATGACAGCCAACTGACCTCCCTCGTCGGGTCGACTCGTCCACAGTAGGCTGCCCACGGATCGAAGCGGAAGAGACGTGTCCGCGGTGGCGAGACGATACGAGACGTTGCGGAGACCATCCAGTGCTTCACAGATTTGGATCAATTCCGTTTTGCGTGACGACCGCACGCAGTTGGCTGTGTATGATTAATGGAAGGCACGGCGTGCTGACGGCTTTAAAAGCGACGTATTTTCTCACACGCAGTCGCCGAGTGTGCGTCTTATAAGGAGTGAGTGTCAGCGTCCATCGCGTCATCGAAGACCGAGGACAGGACCAGTGGTCATTTCCAGTCCACCCAGCTATCGCCGGCAGTGACCACTGATATACCACGATGGAGTCGTTGTGTGGTCACACATACGTATAGTAATCAGTCGACGAGATTAGCGACTATAGTTTCTGTGTGGTAGAGACATCGCCGAGACACCATGTTGCTGCCCAGTCTCGCTCGATTCACGCACGCCGTCAACAGTCTCCAGTTGCTGTGTTTATTCGCTTCCGTTGGACGACTCAACTCGGAGCTGAATCTGCCCATCAAAGGGTAAGTGTCTACCCGTAAATACGCTTCTGTGTGTCTGTGTGATTCTATCTAGCGTGGCGGCCATGTTGTTTGCGAGTACGGCAGCGAGTCTTCCATTGTATAACTAATCATAATGTATGGCGCGGTCTGTGAGTGAGAGCGTATATCGGCAGCGAGTGACGCATTGGTCAGTCTCGGCCAGGAACAGTGGCTTAATTAGGATGCTGGAGAAGATGCAGTGAGGTCAAGCCTAGTCACTCATTGACTGGTCTTGCTACCTGCACACGCACATGAATACGCACGCACACACGCATTCATTCACACACACCACGCACGCACGCAACACACACACACACACACACACACACACACACACACACACCACACACACCTGGAACTGTTCCATGACTAGTGGTTTTTCCAAGAACACGACCACAAATATATTGCATGATGTTGCATCGACGAAGACTCCCTTGAGTACGAAACACCGATATCCTACTCACGGGATCATTCCTTCAGCTTTACACCGAAGGTACAATACAAAACTGGGCCCAGGTGAATACGTTGCAAAATGTAATGTTCTAATGCGTCGTTCCACGTGACTCGGTCATAAGGGCGTCTTATTATTAGATCAGTTGAACGTATCACGGTATTCGTGTAAAAACATTTAACTTTCTTACCTTACGTATTTACCATAGCATAACCCATGCGTCTGTTGACAACTTTAATACTACTTATATCGTTTTTGTGATTGAATAAACGTTTTGTATTGATGACATTGACCTAGTTTTCCAATTATTATAGATGATAATACATTACGTTTCATGTCTAATATACATTGTTCATTCATTAGTTATGTTGTTCTGTATTCTTATTTGAGAAAAAATGGCATCGACATGTCCATGACCATTTAGTAACCGAAATACTTTTATCTGATCTCGTGGTAGTGATCCCTAAAACAACATCGTAGGCGAGGCGACACACACACACACACACACACACACACACACACACACACACACACACACACACACACACACACACACACACACACACACACACACACACACACACACACACAACACACACACACACAGACGACACACGACACACACACACACAACACACACACACACACACAACATGAACATACATCATTACGTGTAAATGGACACACGCAGCTGCGAGCGCACGTCAGCACCAGCACGCACGGCACACACCACACACTCACTCCACTACTACTTACACACAAATACATACAATTATTCACACACACACACACAAACAAACAAACACAATAACAAAAAGACGACATACGACACATCCTCTCAAAACCTGACACGACAACCAGCTATGAATGGAACATGAATTATTTAATGGCGTATGAAATGGAAACTGCAGTGGTTGTGTAGTGCGATGTTCATGTAATGACGGTCACGTGTGCACACACCTACACACTCACTCGCCTACGTGCTGTACGCGGAAAATAGGATTAAGGATTATGTCACAAAGTGTAGGCGCTAGGTACAACATTCGTCGTTAAAGATATGGGTCCCTTGGAACACGTATCGTCCGTTGAACCATCGATATATGCATTTCTTTTCAGTGGTAATAGTTTACCCCAATACCTTTGTAACTACTTATCCCAAACTTAATTTTGATAATTGATGAACGATCATGACATCTAGACTATCAGTTAAAGTATTAACAATATTATAATGTGTGTGTGTGTGTGTGTGTGTGTGTGTGTGTGTGTGTGTGTGTGTGTGTGTGTGTGTGTGTGTGTGTGTGTGTGTGTGTGTGTGTGTGTTGTGTGTGTGTGTGTGTGTGTGTGTGTGTGTGTGTGTGTGTGTGTGTGTGTGTGTGTGTGTGTGTGTGTGTGTGTGTGTGTGTGTGTGTGTGTGTGTGTGTGTATATGTGTGTGTGTGTGTGTGTGTGTGTGTATATTTATATATATGTATATATATAATTTTAAATATTTATTATTTTATATATTATTATTATTGTATATATATATTATATTATTATATATATATATATATATTATATATATATATATATATATATCACGAATTTGGAAGAGTATATCGGTTGGTGGGCTCCCAACAAATACTGTCGAATGTGAATCCATACGTGTCTTATAATTTGTAAAACGACCCTGTAACGTTATGTTAGATTCCCGTCTCCGCTACTCCATTAATTACCCATAATTTGATTGTTTTGTGTGTGTGTGTATTTATTACCTTGTCTGGTCACAATTTCTATTAAACTAATAATTATTATAATGCGTAAGAGAACACTTCTCGTGGTCGTATTGCCTCATAAAGCCGCAGCAGTCCTTCAGTGCGCCTCTGGCCGGACAGTGCCCACGGACGTCTCCTACTTGGCCCTCTGCTACCCGGATGTTACGACGTCCCAACTGAAACACTGGGCCGCATTCAGCGCTCCTGTGCCACTGACTGCCCTGTGCCTATTCTGTATGTTGGTAGTTGTAACATTGTGTGATGTCTGACGCCAGGTTTCTGTTGCAGCATCGAGCAGTGGGCGGTGAACTTTGGAAATGCAGTCTTCAAGATGAGCGAGAGCGCCACGGCACTGCAGGAGCTGCAGATGGTGAGTGGAGCCACTATAGTCACGCCTGTCTCCTGTCTATTGTCTATTGTCTAGTGTTTAGTATCTCTTGTCTCCTGTCTCCTGTCTCCTGTCTACTGTCTCCTGTCTCCTGTCTCCTGTCTCCTGTCTCCTGTCTCCTGTCTACTGTCTCCTGTCTCCTGTCTCCTGTCTCCTGTCTACTGTCTACTGTCTATTACATATATATATATATATATATATATATATATATATATATATATATATATATATATATATATATATATGTTTACGATTTAAGCAATGCGGTAGGGTCCACATTTCACCAGAAATCGGTCACATGATATGAATAAATCGTGGTTCATTAACACATGTTTGAGCAAGTACCTGTAAGTGCACTATCGATTGACCTGTCTACAGCCATTTTTATGATTATCACAACTGATACTGCACCAGCCTCTAGAACCTTCCTTGACCGATGCTGTAGCACTTGGCAGTGAATTGCCTTGACCAGATGATACGAAAGTCGCCTGTTGCTCACGTGACTAATGGCGCATGCCTGAAACAGACGCTTCAACAGGCGACTAGTTCGTTGACCTAACTAATTTGAAGAGCACTGTAATGTGTGTTATCATGCGAGATGTCGTGAGAATACCGTTTGACCGCGCTTAAGAAAATCAACATTGAAATGACATCAATAATAGGCCCTATGTCTCCGTTTCTTCATCCAGCAATACACGGGTGTGGACCCCCATGGGTTGTTACGTGACGTTATGACAACGTCACTTTTGGTCACTCTCCAGAACGTTACGTGTTAGTGTGCTGTAATGCACCGCAGTACGTTATATATCAATTGCCCAGTGAACTGCGCATACACTGTGCTGTAGTGTGTTTCTAAACTTGTCCAGTAGACCACATAGCAGCCACCAGCCACGGCTGTCTGCTGTCTAGACCACGATACAGTTGCCATTTTCAAAGCGTCATAACACTGGGACAGTTGCATGCAACAGGCGTGTTTTAGGAGAGAGGGCGTTACTCGACTTGAAAACTCATTACGTTTATCAGAGACCCGTACCCCCCGTCATTAGGACGGATAAAAACCGTTGTGGACAGGTAGAAATATGGGTGGACGGGTAAAAAAGAAGGAGCAAAAAAGATGTTCCAAAAAAAAGATATTATCAGTTATGCCTTAGAAGTGAGTGTAAATAGTGTCACATGTGTTTGTAGTCCATTTCACGTCATCAGACACATTTTAAAGTTTGTAAACTGGCTTAACAGTTAACATCCATGTGTCCACCAAAACATGTGTGACTGGCAATAATTTGGTCCTGCACAAAGCACTGTCGTACAGTAAGACTTATCAACTCGCTGGTAACACGACAATCACCCGTGTCGTTGTGGTAACACTTCCAATCGTCCGTGGGGAATTCCGCTGTCATCTAACGGCTTTATTGTTGTTGGTGAATCTTGTGCTTCGTTTTAACACAAGCGATGGCGTCTGTTTCATTATACATGTGAACCTCATGCGTTCGTCACTGTGGCTCGGTCTGTTTTACCCAGCCAACGTTCGACTAACTTTTGCGAATTGAACGGAACTGAAATCCCCCAGTGAACAAAGAGAGTTACGTCACATGATATCATTGTTACCATGACGGTGGCACGTTCAGTGTACCTCACTGAGTGTTGGTCATTACGTCACGTGTCACGTTACTTCGTGTTGATCATAGATGTGTCGTATGACGTGGCATTACATTATATTGATCACAACCTTGCCGCACGATTTGGTATGACGTCATATTAATTATATCCGTGTTTATGACGTTCTATTAAGTCATGGTGGTCGTATTCGTGTCGTTTGAGGGACACATTTCTCTAATAAACTACGTGCATGCGAGACGCCCAGGATATCCTATTGGTCTTGTGTAACGGCGCGTTAGGTCAATAGCTCATGCGTGTTGAATAATGGACCATTACGTTCATTGGCTCTGGTTTTTTCGAGTTGCATGTCAGGACATTTTGTACACGGTGCTCATATTACGACAGCACAACGAGGCATTACGTGCAAAGGATCATATTCGTCCCGTGTGACGGCGCGTTATGCTCCGTGAGGGTTCGAGTTCTTCCGCAACTGCCGGAAGCGACAACGACCGCCACTGGTTGTCGACGTAAGGTCAAGTAGAGACGGTCATGCATTATTAGTGCGGTTGGTCGAGCGCGGGCAGGCCGGCGCCCTCAAAGGGCCGCCACTTCGCGGAACCAAGTAGGCCCACGCAGCGCAACAATTGCACTCGTCACAAACAAACGTATTAATTAAATATTGATGCAGTGAAGCTTAACATTGGGAGCATTGACATATATTTGCGGAGTTCGAGTTAACATTACCTGTTACAGGTGCATTCTTATGTCATCACGACAGGTCCTAGCAGTCTACACTGCATCTCGAGTAGGTCGGAGCATTACAGCACCATCGTAAATCATCTTGAAAGCATTCAACCACGTTCCAATTACTACGAGAACACTATCCGTTTATACGTGTCCAGTTGTCCATGCACATTTATACAATTTGTTATTAACAAAGTAGTGGCTTAGTGTCCAGACCTTCGGACTCTCGACTTGTTGAACCCGGATTCGAATCATGTGCTGTCGTGTCGAACTTTGGGCAATTTCGTTCACTCTACATTGCTCCAGTTCACTCAGCTGACTCAATAAGTACTTGGTTATAAACAATGATCGATATTTGTGGTCGAATAGTCTTCGCGCATTTATTGCAGCGTGGCTGGGTCCTTCCCGGAGAAGTCGTGAGGGTGATCAATTAAACAGGTCTGTCAGGGAGTAGTAAAGTATAAAGGTCCGTGATCAGTCTTAAACACTTTTACAGTTTAATGTGAAATGGACAAAAACGTCCCACATTCAACATAGCATGAAGGTTATTCCCACTCCCAAATCCTCTCTTGATTGAAAATACATAATGCTGTATCACCATACTAGTGTGTTACCAAGGTATGCGCTAGTAATATTGAGACATATCCACATCAATACACGAAGGAATACCTACCACAGACGTATGTTTAGCAATACAACAATACATTCGAATGTAGGCTCAACAATTGCGACGTCTAAAATAGCCAACACGCACCATAATGGCCTGTAAACAAGGACTGTTTAGATGACACCAGATAATCTGAAGCGACATCAATAATTAACACGACGCATATTAATGCCGGGACACAATTAACTCGCCGCCAAAAGCTCTTTATTTCGCATGCGATGGGGTACGCGCCATTCCGTCGTTATGAAACGATGTCACATGATGTACGCCAGTCTCTGACGTGAGCGTCATGTCCACAAAACAGGAGATGACAATACCGCAGTGGAAGGACACCTCGTGATGTATATATAGGTCCTATAGAGGACACACGCCAGGTGTCCGCCTACTGCTTGCTCCATCCTACGCTGCGGTTGTGTTGTCATAAAACTGCGTCGAGGGAACGTATTCTTGTTAATGCAATGCACAAATAGCTGACATTTCGCAATACAATGACCTTAGGAGAACAAAGACAGCCCAAAAGGCACACGTATGTTATGTAATTTTAATAGTTATGAGGTCTGATAACGGCATACGGGAACTGATGTTAAATAACTAGCATTTGCATAACCCGTAAAGTCACCCGCTACTTCAACACCTTTACGTGTTACACTTCAACACCTTTACGTGTTACACTTCAACATCTTTAAGTGTTTACACTTTAACACCTTTACGTGCTTACACTTCAACACCTTTAAGTGTTACACTTCAACACCTTTACGTGTTAAAATTTAATGCCTTTACATGTTACACTTCAACACCTTTACGTGGTACATTTCAACACCTTTACATTTTACACTTCAACATCTTTACGTGTTACATGTACTAGCCAAGTGAAGCCATTGGGTGATTGTTATGAACACGTGCGTGCGCCGCTGGTGTCTGTCTAAGAACCGAGATCAGGCCAACACCTGGTAACATGCCGTAGCCTTTGACTGTATCACACTAGTCTTTTAATCAAAGTAGACCCATCGTTGCCAACTTATGCCATGTTATCTGGCACCAGATATGGTCCATGACAAAACAGTCTGAAAATGGAAGATCAGCACAAGTGGTTCACGAAGGAAACAACCATTAATCGTTCAGTTAAAATATCAAAAACATTTGATTTTACCAGAAGGCGAACTTGTTCAACCGCTTTGCTTCTTGTTGTACATGAGTGAGATTTAGGGTTTTGCTGTTCTATTTTTGTACAGCTATTTCCCTTCTTGCCTTCCACTAATTTACAACCATACTTTCCTGTGCTTCTTCCCTAAATCGGTATGTTTGGGGAATCGATTAACGATGTGAGATGAAACCACATCACGAAAACAAAATGGAGAGGGTTAAGTCATGCAGCTAGCGTGCAAGAACACTGGACGACTTTCAAAACAGAATGGAAGCCAGGCGTGCCAAGCAACAAGACGACCATCAGAACACGCGAATGGTAACTCCGAGTATACAAGACAGCAAAGATCACCAGAATCAGTGAAATGTAACCAAGACAAAGGACATGAGCAGGAGAGAGCCAGACAGGCAGACAGACGAGACGATGATGCGACGACACAATGAATTATGCAGGTGCACTTTCGTCAAGAAATGCCGAGCTAAAGTAAGGTGGAAATGCCTAGCGGAAGTCTACATCCTGCAGTTGATGGACAATGCCCATGCGAAAGGTGAAAGGTGAAAGTTAACCTCGACAATGTTCTCCACCTGTTTTGCCATAAGTGTCCAACTGCAAGGTGTCAGCCATGCACGTCTCCAGTGTCATACGTTGCTGACCGCGACGCCCCCACCCTTTCTATGTTCCCTTTAATTACAATGATTGTCTGTGCCAATCTCAATTCTCAAAAAAATTCCTGTTCATGATTGCTTCTCAGTACGAGTAATTCCGCAGATTGTCGTTCACGTGACACGCTCCAGTGAGACAGTCAACAAGATATTCAGCGTCAACTATACTTAGCGGAGAGCTGTTCTTTATTCTGTCTCTTCATTTTCTCTGCTGCGATCATATATATAGTCGCATTCATGTGTGAAGCGAAACATGTCCAGCTGTGACGGTACAGCTGCTTCTTCAACTGAA
>JAODUO010000247.1:285000-292500 GCA_025642075.2 Ridgeia piscesae | reverse complement strand
CACCGACGTGTTGTGTAACCTACAGTTGCATGCTGGGATAAACCACCAAGGAAAGTGTAATGCATGCACAATGTCAGGATTTTGTTATTACCTATTCTTTGACCTTATATATACTTACCGTACCTGTAACACAAGAGAACGGGCCACCTTCCTGCACTGCCCGTTTATGTTTCTTCGGCATTTCAAATGTCATTCGATAAATTCTGCTTTTACAAAGTTACCGGTCTGACCAGCGGAAAATTAAACGCGTGGTACGCCATTGTAACACCCGGTGATATCTCAACATTGCATATTACCTGAACAAAAGTTAATAATTTATGGAATTGATGAAAGTAATATACCATGTTATATGAGCCTTGTTATTTCATTTGAGATTTGTATTTCAAAGATGAACAATCGCAGAATGTAACTGTAACATTCCAGAATCACTCGACCGTGACTGTTCGACTAGGCTCAGATATGGTCGCCGGTATTCGGACGGACGACGGACAGTACTGCTGTACGTTCTAGTTTGATATCTGCGTGGGTGACCCACCAGTCCATCGGCATTCTATATGGCACGACATGACATTTACGTATTCCATGAAGACAGTCCCACGTCTTGGCGATGGGTAGCAATAATCGCCGTAACGCGGAGAATGTGAAATGTGATTGAATTTCCGCCTGACAAAGGCTAAGTAGGTTTATTTTCGCCGACCAACTAGAATCTGGGATATTGCTACCCACCACTCGGCAAACACAATAACGTGAGCCCGTCCGTTCTCATTAGATACCTTGACAAACACAAAAAAACGTTGTTTTTCTGAAATAATTCTGACTTCAGTGGTGGTTATAGCTGAATGTCACGGAGTATTGATCTATCGGGAAGTATTGTTTTTATAACAGTAATCCGTGTCATGGAAGACTGTTATCCAATCACTATTAAAATAATCATCGCGAAGGGTAGGCGTTTGTATCTATGGACACATATTTGAGTACAACATGGTTGCAGCACTCACGAGGGAGCAGACAAGGTTAAGGTTGGCAGGATTTCCAGCCAAATTATTAACTGATTTAATTAACCTGCAGTCATGTTATTCTAAATTGGATTATTTAACAGGTAGCTACATTATTCTTCACACTGATATACAGTTTAACTTACAAAAAAATGGGGTTTCACATTCGAATATGTATAATTATTACAATATATTATGGCCGAACAAGGTCACACATTTGATAATTTATCAAAACAACTAGCCGTGTCAAACAAGTAGATATTATTCCCAAACGACTTCCGTTACTGGCTGGTTGGCAAAAATAATATATTTTGTAATATTTCGGTGACTGCATACAGCTTAGATGTGTTGGATCATAGGTTAGGGTGGTTGTATATAACCACTAAACACGCTCTGAAGTCACCACAACCCTCAAAGAACACACCACACTTTATACATGCAGATTCGATATACAGTTGGCATCAACAATTAGTCAATTACAGAGCATAACATGCGCAAAATTCAGGCGCGTTATGTACATTGACTATTGATGTGACGAGCGGGTCAAATTAGATTTCGTTTCCATTGCTGAAGGTGTTAGTAGCTCACTGAATAACGACGTAACCACATTACAAAAGTCGTGATTGCCATCGGCAATGCACGCTTTAACTAACTGTGATCGAGCCGCAGCCATGACGGCCATACCAACGAGTCAGTTTCAGAAAACAATCTCAATTCGATATGTAGTTAATTGTATATACAAATTTGACAAACATACATTTGTTATGTGTTCGGTTTAAGGTAATACTATGTAAATGCTTTATATTCCGCAAATATCTAGAAAGCAATACGTGGATAATGAGCTGTCGACGTCTTCACACATTTGCACCTGACCTTTCTGACCTTTAAAGAAGATCCTTACTTACAGCAGGCAGACCTGCCGTTTCAGCCACATTTATTTCCATCTAAACCGTGCGCGTGTGGGCTTGCAACTAATATCAGTTTGCGGCTGTCTTCTGTGATAAAATGGGAACTGGGAATTGTTTCTTTCACATAGCAACGATAGATTTTGATTTCCATCTTATTTTGGTATGCTTGAAACTGTTGCTGTGTCGTAACATTCGGAGATTAAACGCCTTCATTAAGGAGCATTTGCTGTTCTGTTCATTTGGCAGTCTTCGCGTAGACTCATAAGTGGCCACTTCGACTTTCTACCGCGGCCAGAGAGGCAGCCGTTCAATTAATCATATGCTTACGGACCCAACGGCGGACGGCTTGGCGGCACAGGCTAGAACCACCCTCCCTCCGGAGCGAGTTTTTGTTTTATAAACCTATCACGTTCGTTATAATGTGTCAAAAGACCTCACGGGAATATCCGTCAGATCCTCATTGTAGAAACATTCCTATCAAATAATAATAGACACGAACGCGTGATATCAGAGTACAACGCAAATGCGAAGCCGTATGTCGGAGTCATTTAGCTATCATAGGTCGATCATTTGTCAACGTATTATGGTCGGTCTTGACTGGCTACGCTGCATGCGCTCGTGCTGTGAACACCGTGGCAGGGAAACAGTGGAGTCTGTTGCCGTGGCGAGCTCGACTTGGCGAACAGCGCCGTGCCGTCCGCGCTAAACGACTACCGTAAGGTGACTCGGCCGACGGCGCGGGCAATATCGATTCGGTCTCGTTTCAGGCGGCCTGAACTGCCGTGTCACTGCATGACCAGCTGCTGTCCCAGCCCACGTCATCCGCGTCACTGGCTGTTTACCTCTCTGACACTGTGTGCTGTCTCTGTGTCGCTGCCATTGTGTCCTAGTGTATGTTTGTCTGTCGGTCCGTCGGTCCGTCGGTTCGTCGGTCCGCCGGTCCGTCGGTCCGTCGGTCCGTCGGTCCGTCGCTCCGTCGGTCCGTCGGTCCGTCGGTCCGCCGGTCCGCCGGTCCGCCGGTCCGCCGGTCCGCCGGTCCGCCGGTCCGCCGGTCCGCCGGTCCGCCGGTCCGCCGGTCCGCCGGTCCGCCGGTCCGTCGGTCCGTCGGTCCGTCGGTCCGCCGGTCCGTCGGTCCGTCGGTCCGTCGGTCCGTCGGTCCGTCGGTCCGTCGGTCCGTCGGTCCGTCGGTCCGTCGGTCCGTCGGTCCGTCGGACCGTCGGTCCGTCGGTCCGTCGGTCGTCCGTCGGTCCGTCGGTCCGTCGGTCCGTCGGTCCGTCGGTCCGTCGGTCGCGGTCCGTCGGTCCGTCGGTCCGGTCCGGTCGGTCGGTCGGTCGGTCGGTCGGTCGGTCGGTCGGTCGGTCGGTCGGTCGGTCGGTCCGTCGGTCGGTCGGTCGGTCGGTCGGTCGGTCGGTCGGTCGGTCGGTCGGTCGGTCGGTCGGTCGGTCGGTCCGTCGGTCCGTCGTCCGTCCGTCCGTCCGTCCGTCCGTCCGTCCGTCCGTCCGTCCGTCCGCCGCCGCCGCCGCCGCGCCCGCCCGCCGCCGCCGCCGCCGCCCGCCGCCGCCGCCCGCCCGCCCGCCGCCCGCTCCGCCGCCGCCCGCCGTCCGTCCGTCCGTCCGTCCGTCCGTCCGTCCGCCCGCCCGTCCGTCCGTCCGCCCGCCCGCCCGCCGCCCGCCCCCCCGCCCGCCCCCCCGCCCGCCCGCCCGCCCGCCCGCCCGCCCGCCGCCCGCCCGCCGCCCGCCCGCCCGCCCGCCCGCCCGCCCGCCCGCCGCCCGCCCGCCCGCCCGCCCGCCCGCCCGCCCGTCCGTCCGTCCGTCCGTCCGCCCGCCCGCCCGCCCGCCCGTCCGCATTTCATTCCTCATGTAGACCATCGTACAAAACAATTAAAACAATAAATATGCATCCATCTCATTTTATTACCGATAGAGGAGTGTAACCTCCTGTTGTATTTGTTTGTCTGGTGAAAGTTGTGATGGTCCAACATCGTTAGAGAGTGTAGGGGTTGAATGTATTCTAGCGCCTTGACTAGCCAATCACGCTCTGACGTCTCCGCTGCAGGTGGACGTGTGCTACTTGTTTTCATGGTTTGACTTACTTAAAAGGGGTCTCTATCGCAACGACATAACTGATCAATGTCATGGTTTAGACTGTGCCAGAGCAGTAGGGATTTCGTTATGTTCACAACTGGGAGACTTAAATGCATACAATTAAAAGAAAATACCTACCAACCTCTCAACCAGTGTCGTAGCCACTGGCCACCAACACGCCCGTCCACCAAGCCACCTTCCTCCATCTAGTTCTTGTATCATGACTTGTATATATTCTCCATGTGTTGTCTTCTTGCACCAGGTGTGAGTTCTGATCCCGTGCAATGTGTTTATGTAGAAGTGACATTTGATTGATGGTGTTTCAGACTCTCGTGAAAGTGGCAGAAGAGGCCTATGCCAGTCATATCCCAGAAAAATACGTTGATGTAAGTATGCATAGGCATCCTTCCCTTGGAATGCATTTTTGTCTCTCACGCTGGTCGAATAATTCACACTATTTCTCTGCGCCCGTGCATAGTATTTGCTCGAAAACATGATTTAATGCACCGCAACTAACCATTACGATTCATTATACATAACACTTACTGCGAAGCACTTTTAAGCACTTGGTAACAATTTGTTCGAAAGACATATTGGGTTGAATTTTAAATATGTTCTTTACAACACCTTCATATATTAGCACTACATCACTCTCCCAGAAGAGCAAGCGTGAAAGGTGCCCAATATCGCTCGACACTGTCGTCCTGTCGCGCACACAAGAGAGGCACGCGACTGTAGCTAGATGTTGATGTCGCCAGGTCGGTGTCTGTCGCCGTCGGTCTGTCCTGCCACGAACTGGGCGGGTGTGAGTTATGCCCGAGTCACACTGTAGGTTAAGTGATTACCAGAGCCCAACATTCCCTTTTGCTTCAGCACGAAGGATACAAGATTCTCGCGTCAAACTTCTCTGAAGACTCGGAGGATTTCGTTACAACTTACAAAGTATGTGGTTGTTGAATACATTGATAATAACCTTAATTATAGTAGTAGTAGTAGTAGTAGTAGTAGTAGTAGTAGTAGTAGTAGTAGTAGTAGTAGTAGTAGTAGTAGTAGTAGTAGTAGTAGTAGTAGTAGTAGTAGTAGTAGTAGTAGTAGTAGAAATAGTGGTAGTAGTAATAGTAGATAGTAGTAGTAGTAGTAGTAGTAGTAGTAGTAGTAGTAGTAGTAGTAGTAGTAGTAGTAGTAGTAGTAGTAGTAGTAGAATGCAAAGACTTGTCGCTGGGTTCATATAATATTGCCAGATTATCCCCGTGTTATCAACACACATGTAATGTTTCTACATTGTTTTATCGCAAATGTTAAGTTTGTGCATGTTGCATTACCTTTAGATTGTTTACAATTATTACCTTTTTGTAATAGTCTACGCTTTTGAGATGAGCACTCAGTTTTCAGCATGATACGTTCTTTGCTGTACCACTGCGACACCATGAAATCAACAATTTGTATATATGTCATTAAATGCCTAATGGGATTTCGCATCAACTTGTGTTTTACAAATGCTTAATTAATGTTTGTGCCGAGGTACCTATTGGCAATAATAATTGCGTATACCCTCACAAAAGTTAAATATGCGCCACAGCCCCTGATCGAAGTTCCTGTACACTTCTGACCGCGGTCACTGCTCATTGTCTGGTGTCCGGTGTTGGGAGCGAGTTGGTCGTAATGTACCCCTGTGCGGCTGGGTGTGACGCGGACAGTTCGTGGCGCGTGACAACACAAACACCCGTATTGTAGATCGACTACCCGAAGGCGAAGAAACTGAACAAGAGCGAGTTTCCACTGGAGGAGAACGCACACTTCGGCTCCATCCCCGTCAACCTGTTCCGGAGCACGGTACACGTCCCCACTAACGTGTACGACGAGTGTAAGTGGGCCATGTTGTCACTCGATGTGTAGACGTCTATGTCACATGATACTGGTTTGACATCTACTAGTTTAACCCTTCGTTTTGGCTAAGCCATAACCAGTAATATATGCAGTTTCAATAATTCCGAAGCTCCAAGATAAGTAAATATATTAAGTTGGTACGTTACATGGGTTTTTGCTTATCTGGGTTTAGTGTTAATATATGATGTTTTACGTAACTGTGGGTTGTGTCACTGTTTTACCGTTCATCAAACTACTATGATAATGTAACGCTTTACGTTACTGCGAATAATGTGAATATGTAACGTTCAATCAATCAATTTTTTTCTCATAACAACAATAAGAATACATTATACATGTACACGAGCAATCAAAACAAAAAAGTATTGTTACGTGGTGGTCACATGGCACATAATGTGCCTTCTTCCTGTGACCCCAAAAGATAAACTTATAAAGTACAGATGCATATATACTTATACACGTAGAATCACGAAATCGCTGTTCTCAATATAATTTATTTGACAATATAATTTATTTGACAACGGACTGGGGGAATGTTTGAAAAAATGATAATCTTTTGTAAATCCAAACAGTTTGTCTTTTTAAATAAACGATTTTAGTTACACTCTACACATCTGGGATTTAGGCAATACACATGGTTAACACGTTTACTATACTGTGGATCGTGTGAGTATGTGTACCGCTTTATCTTACTGCTGATCATGTGAGTATGTAACGCTTTACCTAACTATGGACAGTGTGAGTTCGACAGGTCGTCCAGTGCAGCAGCTAATTATGATAATGTGACGCGATAATGCACTGCAGCAACGACTGCAGTCTTAGCTGCTGCATTATTCATATGCAATGAGCTTATTTGTTGCATGAACGCAGTGAATAATTTACACCACACAATACTCGCAGACAGTGTGGCTTTGTCATAGTTTACGATCTTCTTCAGTCAACACGACAGCAGCTAGCCCCACGTGTTTATTATTCACGTCGTAATTGGCTAACCACAGGATGAGTGTGCGTGCATCAGTTGGCAGTCACGTGGTGTAGAGCTGGCAGCGCCGATGATGGACGTGATGAGGAGAAGTCACACTGACGAGTCCTTTTTGAACTTATCTTCCACAGAGTGCATCAAGTAATATCAACTACTAAAATATCCAATGATATTATTTTCATGACAACGTAAAATATTTTTACGCAGACCCGTATGATTGTACCCTGTCGAATAAGGTTCGGTCAGTACATCATACCAACTTACTCAAAACGGGGCAAAATCATTAAATGACAACAAACTAAAAACGATAAATAAGAGTAATATGATATGAATTAGGAGAAAGGACAAATTGTCTAAATAAAGGCTACTAACACATTGCCACTTAGTGTAGCTAACTGAATATGAAATTTACTAGAGCTAATACAAATATCATACATGCACAATGCTAATAACAATGAGATATGCAAAGGGATAATAACAGTATGACGCTCACGTAAGGTAATGATGACACGGCGAGAAAGGTGAATTGTTGCGTAATAACGTACGACACGCGCCATTGGTGACAATGTGCCTGGCATTGCAGGTGCAAACAAGTTACACGAAATATGCTTAATAACTTAATAACGAAATGCTACTTTACAATG
>JAODUO010000247.1:255000-282500 GCA_025642075.2 Ridgeia piscesae | reverse complement strand
GTAAACTAGTAATAGGGTCAATAAAAACGAAGACACCAATCTAATACCTTTATTTGAGTTTTGACCAACATGAATCAGGCGTTTCGACTTATAAAATGCAAACTAGACATCAACAAACAATTAATCAGCTCGTATAAAATGTAGTTAAGTTTGTATAGTGTTGAGGAAATGCTCATTGCATTTGACTTTCCTGAAACCGTTACTGTCGTGTTGTGTGACACATTTAGTTGGCTGCCTCTTTTCAGTTCTCTGACACTTCTGAATACGTCGACCACTGTTTCAATGGTACACTGGTACAAGCGAATGCGGACAATAAAAAGGTAATACAGGATATTATTATTATAAATTATTATTATTACTAGTAGTAGTTTTAGTAGTATTAGTATTATTAGTATTGTTAGTATTGTTAGTATTATTATATTATTAGTATTATTAGTATTATTAGTATTATTAGTATTATTAGTATTATTAGTATTATTAGTATTATTAGTATTATTAGTTTATTAGTTATTAGTGTTATTATTAGTATTAGTATTAGTATTAGTATTAGTATTAGTAGTAGTAGTAGTATTAGTAGTAATATTAGTATATTAGTATTATTAGTATATTAGTATTAGTATTATTAGTGTTATTATTAGTTATTATTATTATTATTATATTACTAGTAGTATTAGTATTATTAGTATTATTAGTATTATTAGTATTATTAGTATTATTAGTATTATTAGCATTATTAGCATTATTAAGCATTATTAGCATTATTAGCATTATTAGCATTATTAGCATTATTAGCATTATTAGTATTATTAATATTATAAATAGCAGTGATGACTTGCTGCAATATCCGTTTTTTGCGATTATTACAGAAAACGAAACAGTATTGTCACAAGACTGTTCATATTGCATTAATAAAGAATTTGATTGATTCTGTTAAAGTTTAATGTTACACGAGCAGTGCATTTCTTTAGATTTTTAAAATATAAACATTGCTTTGAAAACTGCGACTTCTTTTCCTTCTTCCAGAGAATCATGGCGTCACTCGACAACATCATAACACGTAACATGGCGAAATTCGAAGGCGCGCTCACAGAAGCTTTTGAAGTTCTCAACGCTGTAAGTACACAACAACCTAACTTCATAGGTCTGCGACTGTCGATTACAATTGTCATACATGTCTTGTGTTATGCCGTGTGTTGTGTCTGTGTGGTGGTCATGTCGTCGTCGTCTGTCGTCAGATGAACGAGACTGGTCAGTGTTCCCAGTGTAACCGCGCCATCATGCTCATCACCGACGGAGCCCCCGAGACCCATGAAGACATCTTCAAGACCTACAACTGGCCGGAGAAAAATGTGAGTAACGAACCTAACGTTGACTCTTAAAGGGAGCAGTCTATGAATAGACTTATAATAATCGAAGTTTGACTTGTATATAGATGGCAGCACAAACGCTTTGTACTAAATGTCGATCGGTTTGTTTTGTTTGTTCCGCAGATACGAATGTTCACGTTTGTGATTGGTCGAGAAGTCGGGGAGTCAAAGGCTGCGCAGTGGATGGCGTGTGCCAATAAAGGTGCGATACACAGCATTACCATATATTAAGATTACGGAAATTAAAATATATCCAAACATATGTCATATGCCACGAATGAACAGCCAGATTGTTGATGAGGACCGGGATGTTGTTCAGGAATCCATAACACGATGGATTGATTTAGAAATGTGACTCTGAGTTGCAAATAAACAGTGTGTGTGTGTGTGTGTGTGTGTGTGTGTGTGTGTGTGTGTGTGTGTGTGTGTGTGTGTGCGTGCGTGCGTGCGTGCGTGCGCGTGCGCGCGTGTGCGTGTGCGTGTGCGTGTGCGTGCGCGTGCGCGTGCGCGTGCGCGTGCGTGTGCGTGTGCATGTTTGTTTGCATGATTGTGTGTTCATGTGTATGTAAGTGTGTATATATGTGTGTGTGCGTGCGTGTGCGTGTGTGTGCGCGTGTGTGTATGTGCGTGTGTGTTATTTAAGACATTTGATCTGATCAACAGTAGCTGCCGATGTATGTCCTCTAACAAGATGAGATAACAAAGCAGTGTGTTTCAGTGATGTGAGTAAATACACTTCTAACGCAGCGTGTGTGTTGCAGGTTACTACTCACACATCTCGACACTGGCGGATGTCCACGAACACGTGCAGGTGAGACACAGATCAGGAGCTGCCATGACACAGCAATTATAATACAATCCACTCGTGTCCATTGCAAAAAAGTCAATTTGACTATATGGAATGCATGAATTCTGTATATGACTATACTTCGAGAACTGTCAGTCATTAGCGTACAATTTCTAATAGCTACATCGTATTTGTTTGTATTTATGTATATACAACGCAGAACTTTCGTAATTACGTGGAACATTTAGGGTCGTCCATAGCATTTATAAATGTATTTACTATAATGTTCTGTGGAAGCCACAATATGTATATCATATGTACAATAATTGAATGTATATTATATATACAGGTGATATCGCTGCATACATATTATGTATCCAGCGATATCACCTGTATAATTCGATTTGTTAGATAATACTGTTCCAATATTGCCTACGTATCGAAGGCGAACAATATGCAAGTCTATTTCACATAAATTCTCAACATCACATTCAACTTAATTTGATGAGATGCTAAATGTGACGTTCTTGTGTTTGGTTGTGAATGTATTGACGACTACGGGCTAAGATCATCGACACATGTGTACCTGACATCATAGTGATAGGTGATAACAGAGAGTGAGATTACGAACGTGGACATTAAAGTAGTCGAAAGGGTTGGTCAATTAGTATTCTTGATTCCAGTGGTGGAACAATTTACCCTGGATGTTAAGTAAGACAGCGTTATTAGATGAGTAGATTACACATGTAGAAATGCCGCAGATTAACGGTAATGTAGGCACGTTGTGTACGATAGACGCTACGGTATGTGTCAGAACTCCCCCGGGAAACGTTCAGTGGTAGGCTGTCAGAAGCACCCATGTGTAGCAGCCGTGGTAGACGGTCTGATCCACCCGTGGTAGCTGGTGATGTAGGCTTTCAGAACTACCCCCAAATAGCTGCTGCTGTAGACTGTCGGAACCACCTGATATAGCCACTGTCACATCCACCCCAGATGGCCACGATAGATGCATCCTCTAGAGGGGTATGTGCGATGTCTCTGTATGACCCCAATTGTTTGTGTCTGATCCCACTACCCTACACGTAGCTAGCGTTCACACGTAGCTTGTCTTCCAGGACTACATTCATGTTTTAAGTCGACCCATGGTGATAGAACGTGTCGATCACACGATATGGACTAACGTGTATGTTGACAAAGCGGTAGGTAGAGTTCCTTCCTAGTCTTGACACTGCCTTTTGTGCAACCTTTGGCATGGCGTCGTCTGCTGCGCTAACAGCGACATGTGTTGGTGTTGTTCGCTTCCTGTTGTCTTCGTCAACAGGTCTGTTTCTCGCGCCGCGCCGCCCCGCACCACACGCTGTGCGTTGTTTCGCATTCGGGGGTACGACTTCCTGTAATTGGAGAAAAGATCACTGGTTAAGCAAAGTAACTGCAAATACTTAGAACGTGAAATGAGTTTGTTCTTTCGTCTTGTGTGTGTGTGTGTGTGTGTGTGTGTGTGTGTGTGTGTGTGTGTGTGTGTGTGTGTGTGTGTGTGTGTGTGTGTGTGTGTGTGTGTGTGTGTGTGTGTGTGTGTGTGTGTGTGTGTGTGTGTGTGTGTGTGTGTGTGTGTGTGTGTGTGTGTGTGTGTGTGTGTGTGTGTGTGTGTGTGTGTGTGTGTGTGTGTGTGTGTGTGTGTGTGTGTGTGTGTGTGTGTGTGTGTGTGTGTGTGTGTGTGTGTGTGTGTGTGTGTGTGTGTGTGTGTGTGTGTGTGTGTGTGTGTGTGTGTGTGTGTGTGTGTGTGTGTGTGTGTGTGTGTGTGTTTGTGGTGCATGCGTGTGTTCGTGCGTTAATGCAAGCCATGCTCGCACGTGCATGCCCACGTGTGTCTGCGCTGTTTTAGTAGCACTTTCTTTAAGCATAAATTTAACATGACGCCGCGATACAGAAATGACAACAGACTAATCTATGGACTGCATGACGTTACGTATCTTTGGTAATTGCAACCTTCAGTGTCGTCAGCATGTTTTTGTTATCAGCATGTGTCCTTGATATATGCATGCTGCACTTGTGTCGTCGTGCCTAGTGGCAATACGTGAATAACGTTCGTGCCAAACAGACTTTTCAGTGGTCTTAATTCACTGCTTCTATTGGCCAGCTACGAGTTTTAGAGCGTAATGCTGATTTCTTTCATCGATTATTGCGACAACGTCTGGCTTACCGCACCTGGCAGCATCTTCTTTTGATCGCTTTATGTTTACGTTCGTTACTTTGCACGATATTGCAGATTTATCTTGAAACCTTCAGCCGGCCAATCGGCTTATGGCACGAGTACCGCGCGTCTTGGAGCGAGCTGTTCATGGCCGACTCCTTCATTCAGGTTTGTAGTGGGCTGGGCACGGACACCCTAGGACGCGGTGGGGAGAAGGGCACAAGGACCGCGCGTCAGTAGCAGACTGTCTCCTAGCCATAGGCACGAGTCATAGATCGGTCCCAGTTACACGCACATAAACGTCACTTCCGGTGTGTCCTATATATATAGTATTATATATATATATAAGCAGATGCACACGTAGACAATAGTTATGTACGTATTTATGGTGTCAGTGGTGTCAAGTGAATGGTGTAGATCACAGTCGTGGTGTTGTTCTGCTAGATACGGGGTTCTCACGCAGTGCAGACCTGTGACTGCGGTTGGCATATGAAAGTAGCGGCCATAGCTGTTTTAGCGGCTGATCGTTTCTGCCGATCCTTGTTATGGAGTATGTTTGTAAAACAGTCGCTCAAAGTAAACGACAAGTTTCGCATGATGTGTGTCACAGTTCCTTAGAGCCACGGTAACTGTCTGTCGCTTGCCAGTTGTCACTGTTCTGTTCAGTCACGCGATGGGTGTGCTGGGCTGTGCTACAAACGGAAGGTTCTATCGCAACTGCATGTAGCAGGTAGACTGTCAGTGCATGCGAGTGTTGCTGTTTGGAGCGGCCTGAAAGGTGGACAGTTTTAGACAATGGTCAGCCGTTAGAATAACACCAATAATAACTGCTTATTAGTACCCAGTGTTCGTCAGTGCAGATTCGAACCAATAGTTGTTGCTTGAAGCTTCAGGTGAACAGGAATTGGTCCTAAATTTTGTTTTATGGGTTTCTCATCTTGCACCTGACTAATAACCAGCTAATACCAGGGTTATCCAGTTTAGATCATATTGTGATAAAGAAATGCAACGCCCGGATAAGATGGCAACGTTTACGCATAAGAAAAATGCCAGCAAATTTGGCCAGCATATTTCAAGGGATTATTGATATGTTAAAACGCTTCATTCATTTCTAACGAGACGAAGATATAATCATGTTTACTCAGGTCTGTGGCGTTCGTTGTGCGAGTTAGACACGGGGTATTTTATGAGAATTCGAACAATTCACCTAGCACTATGTGTATATGTAGGAAATGAGCGACACGTGAGCACTGTATACGTACGTGGAAAACATATCAAACGTCCCGACAAAAACAAACGTTGTCCTATGGCCTCCACTGGGACGGCCTCGAGTCAAACATGATCTTGGTTTTCTAGGACGTATTCTTTTGTCAGACGCGGTGTGTGCTTCTAGATCATGCTACTTATTTGCATATGTTATTTATTTGCTTTACTTTGCACGATTATCAATCATACCCTCTTCATGTGGATTAGATCTTTCTGCATGTATGTAATATACTGCTGCATGTCAGTCATACATTGTTGCATGTCAGTCGCATGGGGACTAGTTGCCTACCTTCAGTCGGTCGCGTTATGTCGCATGCAATCATAAATTGCAGCAAATAAATCGTAAATGACTACGTTGACACGCAGCATGTTACATTCATATTTCTTCATCAAGTTCGTGGCGATACATATAGTTTGTTGCGTGTCAGACATAATATATTATATGCGATAAAAGTTTCACATTTCATTACTTTATCTAGACCAGGTATAATACACTGATATTTGTAACAATCGGAAATGTTTATTAATTCACCGTTGTAGAGATGTAAAAATTTGTTTGCATAGACGAAATAGAAATGTTAATAGGCTGTTTTTACCATACAGAAGATAATATACAGTAACTATTTTATATATTTTGTCTACTCCATTGAACGCCGCTTTTAAAAACATTCTGTCAGGGAGATGTTTGAAAGTACCACTATAAATACAACAACTTGTTAAGAAATCGTTAATTCCCTCTGCTATTTAATCATAAATGCTGACATGTTCTGTTTCTTCCAGCAGATAATGCATGAAGTACAGCGTCATGAGTATTTTGTAAACCAATTTTAGTGCATATCATATGGATTATCAACGTTGTATGCGTTACAATTCATTTTACCTTTTAATGTGTAACTAAGGAACATTTCCGTTGTTAATTAATGTTTTAAGCGAGCAATAAAGTTTCTGATATTGAACATCGACCAATTAACCTAAGTGAAATTTAGTTTGTATTGACCGAACAATTGCATACAAACTGTATGATTTTGTATATAACTCATGGACTGCTTCATTTACAATGCATCTGCTACCGTCAACTCCGAACTGCCGTCTTCACACAGCACTCAGTACAAGTATGTTTGTATTTATCTGTATTACCTACTGCGTGTTTCTGACTAAACCAGCCAATTACATAATTTGTTTCACTATATGTACTCTATGTATAACTATGTATAACTACGTAATTATTAATTAGTACGGTGTATTATTATATATGCCACAAATTAATTAGTATTGTGTTTGCATATATATATATATATATATATATATATATATATATATATATATATATATATATATATATAAAATATATAAATATATATATATATATATAATATATATATACTAAGGTGCATATATATATATATATATAATATATATAAAATATATATATATATATATAATATGCATATACAAATAATGCGTACACGTACACGTATATATATATATATATATATATATAATTATCACACATACACACACAACACACACACACACAAACACACACACACACACACACACACACACACACACACACACACACACACACACACACACACACACACACACACACACACACACACACACACACACACACACACACACACACACACACACACACACACACACACACACACACACACACACACACACACACACACACACACACACACACACACACACACACACACACACACACACACACACACACACACACACACACACACACACACACACACACACACACACACACACACACACACACACACACACACACACACACACACACACACACACACACACACACACACACACACACACACACACACACACACACACACACACACACACAACACACACACACACACACACACACACACACACACACACACACACACACACACACACACACACACACACACACACACACACACACACACACACACACACACACACACACACACACACACACACACACACACACACACACACACACACAGAGAGAGAGAGAGAGAGAGAGAGAGAGAGAGAGAGAGAGAGAGAGAGAGAGAGAGAGAGAGAGAGAGAGAGAGAGAGAGAGAGAGAGAGAGAGAGAGACGTCCTTATGTTCACCACCTGTCGGTCTGTGTCTGTCCAGGACGTGCCCCAACTGGTGATGTCGGTGGCTCAGCCCGTCTTCGACATCCGCAACACCACAGTGAGTGTTTCTAGCGACCATTTATTTTAATCTCAGCTCTTCACTTTGTATGTCATTTGAACTATTTAAATATAAGAAAGTATGTTTTATCAATGACGATGTGTGTGGTACGTTTTGTACTGTAATCAACTGAACCAGATCTCTCCATTCGGTGTCGATCAAGTTTAAGTTACGTCGAATAATTTTCATTTGCAGTTGTACAAGGGCATTCTACTAGGCATTGTTGGCACAGACGTGCCTCTCTCACAACTGACCAAGTTGGCTCCTCAATACAAGGTGTGGTTATATGTATGTTCATCCTTGTACTAAATGTGTTTGTAGTAACAGGTAGCCTGTTAACAAAATTCTAAACCATGATACCATTTATGATGTTCTCATCCCAGCGGGCACACGACGCCGATTATTCCGTCGCGACGTCGTACACCGTGTAGATGTTTTTACAACGTCGATGACTGCGTTGTAATGACGTCAAAGCTTAACGTTGTCACGACGTTGAAATCACGTCGCAACAACTGACTTTGTAATGACGTTGAAATCACGTCGACAACCTTTACAACGTCGGGTCACCGACGGTGAGTTTGAGCCCCTGACATTAGTTTTAATTTGTGATATTATTACTTATTATTTAACATGTTCTGTCATGAAATATGACGGTTGTTTAACATGCAATAGTTGCCGACACATACAACGACCTTGCTTTGTTGTAGGTTGGAGTTAATGGTTACGTATTCGCCATCACCAATAACGGCTACGTCATATTTCATCCCGACTTCAGACCAATGGTGAGCCACCTTTCGCAATCACGTGATCAAACACATAAATTACTGTTTCCTGTTGTAAATGTGCACCCTAAGACTTCTAAGGCGTGTTAACTGGTAGTTCTATACGATATATGTTACAGCAAGACGACAAGATGAAACCGAACTACAACAGCGTTGACCTGGCGGAAGTTGAACTCGCCGACAACATCGACGCTGTGAGTAGGCAACCAGTTGCATGATTACCTTAATCAATCTTAAAATGCTTACATTTATCTCTTCCACAGTCACTACTGTACATTGTGAATAGGAATGTGGCTTCAAACAATCTAACTGTGTTGGTTAGTAACGGCACCTCGATGTAATAGCAATATTAAAATACACATTGTATGGTGTTATATGTTGTTATTTTGTGTTGACACTACTTTGTTTCGCCTGCGCAGCTGCGGAAGCTGATGGTAGACAGAGCGACAAAGGGACCCATAACCATGAAGGTGAAGATCCACT
Organism: Ridgeia piscesae; assembly: GCA_025642075.2. Classification (NCBI taxonomy): domain Eukaryota; kingdom Metazoa; phylum Annelida; class Polychaeta; order Sabellida; family Siboglinidae; genus Ridgeia; species Ridgeia piscesae. The sequence continues at coordinate 273,388 of JAODUO010000247.1, read as the reverse complement.
ACGACGATATGGTAAGTGTTCTATCTCGCTAGACGTTGTCCCATCCTCTTGTGTTAGGGCAGATCATAAGGATACTTTTATAAAGGGCAGATCATAAGGACACTTTTATAAAGGGCAGATCATAAGGATACTTTTATAAAGGGCAGATCATAAGGATACTTTTATAAAGAGCAGATCAAAAGGATATTTTTTATAAAGGGCAGATCATCAGGATACTTTTATAATGGGCAGATGATAAGGATACTTTTATAAAGGGCAGATCATAAGGATATTTTTATAAAGGGCAGATCATAAGGATACTTTTATAAAGGGCAGATAATAAGGATACTTTTTTATAAATTCCAACAGCAACGTAATGCATGACAAAAAACACACTCAGTATGATATTGTAATTCGTAAACTATGTGGTTACTGTTTCTTTGTCGTATGACGTTTTAATAATGAGTAAGTAGTGACTTTCTGTTATTGGTATTAATTAATTAATTAATTAATAATATATGTGATGGTTTATATGGTCATCTGTAATAATAATATGACAATTTACCTTCAGTTAATTAAACAATTAATGTTAACAATTAGGTTTTATTAACCTATGAATAGAATGTGGAATTATTATTATTATTAATATTACTATTATTGATTGTCATGTGCCATGTTGCGTTGGACGTGTCAACTAATGTACGATGTTGTTCTGTTTGAAGAAGCGCGTAGCGATCCGAGAACAGAACTACTTCGTCACCGACATCGCAGATACCCCCTTTAGGTAGGTCATCGTGTAGTTGATACAATGCATAACCTGTCCTATTAATGCAGTCTAAACGTAAGACGTGTTTTGTAAATGGTTGCTTGGTGTTCTCCGTGTTAAAGGCTATCACACAATGTTAAGTGCACATTCAGAAGAGTTGTACACTGAACGAATTTATATGTGTGAAACAACCAATCATCTCCACTGTGGGACGTGTCGTTTCTGTTCGCAGTTTGGGTATCGCTCTGCCCGCTGGCTACGGTATGAATCGACTCAAAGGACTCTTAAAGGTGCAAGACGCAGGTAACTATTTCGAAGCTCGGTCTGTTCTCGACCGGTGTTGTATCAACTATCTTGTATTAAATCCACCTGCACGATGTGTACATTAAATACACTGTGTGCAGATTATATCTTCAGATTGGCAATACTGTTGTTTCCGTCGTTTATGCGTCTATCGTAACATGTTTGTTTTGTTCAACATACTGCGCAACACCTTTAGTACTGAGCAACTGTGACTTTTCAGACCTGGACGCATTGAGAGCCAGCCAAGTGAAGATAGCTCCTTGGTAAGTCTACGTCGTTATCCTTGCTTAGTTAGAATATACATCCGACGTAAGTTAATTAGTACATTGTTATTAATCATTAATAAACATCCAAAATATTAGACGATACAATCAACCATATCCTAAGCCAAATTGCGCTAAAATACATGTTGCCGTTATTTTGTTGTTGGATTATAAGTTGTTTGCGTAACAAAGAAATTTGGTACAGGAACTATTGCGAGCTGTCGGCAAACGAAAGCAAACATGACCCGCTGGAGGCGATCTTAGTCTACCTCAAGTACGGCCAGCAGAAGAAGAGCATCTACAAAGAGAAATGTGAGAATGATATTCCGTATATAATCATCACTGATATACACTTGAAATTATCCACATTAATCGTAGTTGACCGGGGTGAAACTTCAAATAAGTAATAACGATTAACATAGTGTGTGAACAATAACAATTAATATATATATATATATATATATATATATATATATATATATATATATATATATATATATATATATATATATATATAATATGTGTGTGTATATATATATATATAATATATATATATATATATATATTTGTCGTTACATATATATATATATATATGTTATAATATTGATTGGTTTTACCTTTATTGTATAACAACTCGTTTGCACGAGTAAACTAGCATCACGTAATGTAAGAGTGTCACGTGAATCCAGGTGACGACCAGCTCATCCAAGGACTTCTGTATGACGCGAAGGCGACGAGGGGCGCCCTCGCCAACTGGATGAAGGTGAACGCCGATGGCACATTGAACGACAGTATGTCGCGCAGGTATGTCCTGTTCCCATTGTTCGTCGGTCACGCTTCAGTTTGCAGTGTCGCACAGGAACTATCTACGCATGTAATGGCATGTCATTGCAGCAAAAAGACACAGTTGTTTGTGTATGCTAACTCGAGTTGTACTGCAGACAACAATGTCCCTCTGCATTGGCCTCGACCGCTTCAGATTCTCTCGCAGTTTCATTAAGTTAATATATACTTTTTGTCTGGTTTTTAGCGTGGAAATAGTCTATCTTACTATATGTCTTGTTTGCTTCCTTCTCAGCTAAAATCTGGTATATTTATAATCTGGTGTCTATTTTCTCTTACTTTCAAAATGCTATAGACGCGAATCTCAACAGATAGGATTTGTGAGAAAAAACTACAAACAAAATTAAAACATATAGACTTTCTGTTGTCTTTTGCTAGTTGGACACGCGCGGCTGCATTTTGTTAGTCGGTCACACGCCGCTGCATTTTGCGTATTGGAAATGCGCTGGTGCATTTTAATAGTCGGAAAGTTGCCGCTGTAATTTGCAAGTAGGATATACGCCGCTGCAGTTTACTAGTCAGATCCGTGTTTTTAAAATGTCGAGGAGTTGTGCCTAGACTAATACGCATGCATGCGTTGTTGCTCAGGTAACCTACCATAGTGTTGTACGATTTGAGTTATGATGTGAACTCATGAACATTGGACACTTTTATGTTTTGTAGTTGTGTTCCTTATATGAGATGTGGTGATGTATTCGAACACAAAGAAAGAATTAAGAATGCAATAAATCAATTTCAGATAGACTTCAGTGCTCCATGAGACAAACAGTTATATTGAAACTTAACCCCATACCAGAGAGAAGATAGATATATAGAGAGGTAGAGAGATAGAGAGATAGAGAAACCTCACATACGTACGCACAATTAGATGAGATAATAGAGAAAATACTTCACATACACCACACACACACACACACACACACACACACACACAAACACACACACACACACACACACACACACACACACACACACACTTTTTATATGTGCAATCACGCACGCTCACGCACGGCGTATAGGTAGACGGACGGACGGACGGACGGACGGACGGACGGACGGACGGACGGACGGACGGACGGACGGACGGACGGACGGACGGACGGACGGACGGACGGACGGACGGACGGACGGACGGACGGACGGACGGACGGACGGACGGACGGACGGACGGACGGACGGACGGACGGACGGACGGACGGACGGACGGACGGACGGACGGACGGACGGACGGACGGACGGACGGACGGACGGACGGACGGACGGACGGACGGACGGACGGACGGACGGACGGACGGACGGACGGACGGACGGACGGACGGACGGACGGACGGACGGACGGACGGACGGACGGACGACAGACAGGACGGACGACGACGGACGGACGGACGGACGGACGAGGGACGGACGAGGGACGGACGGACGGACGGACGGACGGACGGACGGACGGACGGACGGACGGACGGACGGACGGACGGACGGACGGACGGACGGACGGACGGACGGACGGACGGACGGACGGACGGACGGACGGAGAGACAGACTGTTAGTTGTTAGTTGTCCCATCACTGGCTATTCTGCCAGAAGCACGAGTTTGACGTCATCACTAATCTTAGCGTTTGTTGTGCCGCACTGCAGTAACTGTTCACACCGCACATGCGCAGAAGAGCGGCCGTCGCCAAGGTAATCTCGCGCTGCCCTTGGCGATCAGCATGTTTTCTAACCGTTCCACGTTGTTGTCATGATTTGGAGAGTTGCTAAATCGTTCTTACTTTCAAACATCTTTTGCATTCTTATGGACGTTGAGCGACAATTCGCGTGTTCATTGTTACGTGCACTGTTGGCTCGATGTACGTTTCTACAGACCTATTAGGATCGCATATGATATCACATGGTTATTGTGTGTTTTCCACTATAACCAGTATTCTGTTAATATGAAATGCAGTTATTTCACAGTATTGTATCCGCGGTACACTTGATCAATGACCACCTCCGGTTAAATACTACCAGAAATGTTTGATTTTACTTGGTCCTCTCGCCGGTGCTTTTTCTCTTTACGCCATATTTGTTAGTGGGTAGTTACCGTCTGTATTGTGTCGTTTTTGCATGGTTTCATGTACACATGTCGCCTATGTCAAAGACATGTTCTGCTTCGTTTACGTCAGGTCACGTGGCATGTTGTTGAATCCGGTTAGCATGTCTGAAAGAATTATAAATTACCTCACAATTATAGTCACAATGCATTAATAATAACATTGATCATATCTTAAATCAAATCGCTACTCTGCATATGAGACGTTAGCTTTTATGCTATGTGTAATAATATATTATATATATATATATATATATATATATATATATATATATATATATATATATTTAAGTTGTGTTCATCTCTCCAGCTAGTACGTTAAACTCCTTGTGTTATGACATTACACATTCCTCCAGCTGTTGTACGTGACTCCAGCTGTTGTACGTGACTGCATTTGTACGTGATGGGCTTGATGTAAAGTGTTGCATGACTGCGCAACGACCCTCCCTAGCGCGCACCTCGCATGACGCCGCACGTTCGTCCGCATATTTGATTTGACTTGGGTCGGGTACTCGGACAACGGGCCGCGTCGTCCACACACTCGCGTGGTTCGGTTGTTAACCTTGACAGCAGTGGTCATTATTGTTAACGAGGAATGCTTTGTTATATTCAGCACTGCATAGTTTTAGAAGGAGTCTGACATCGATATTCTTGCTATTTGTTAGACGTTGATACATAACGTGTTGTAGTTAACAGTATGCGTTGTGACGCTTCTAATCTATAAATATGTCCTCAGACGTATTGCGCTGTTGAAGTTTCGACACAATAGAACAATAGACGTTCGTTATGATCAGTACAATGGTTGTTAATGTGTTAGTTTCACGACAGAATAGAACAACAGACGTGCATTCTGATCAGTGCAATGGCTGTTAATGTGTTAGTTTCACTCTTCACATAATCAGCATAGTTGATTGTCTTCATTTGTATGGAGTCACCAAACACCGTTATAACTTTCGTGGATTTCTGCTTCGCAAGCAGTTGGTGACTAGAATAAGGATCTTCACAATAAAAGTAACGTATATAACACGACAGCGGTCTTCCAGTGTGTGACTCCTTACAGCTTCATTGTTGGGTATATTTTTCTTACTCCATTCTGAACCAAGATGGATGTGGATTGTTTTGATTCGTATTCCGCAACTTTCATACTGTTCAGGCAGATAAGTCCAAAGCTCGCAAACACGTTCGTGGTATTGTAATGGAGACGGTGGCATTGCCAACGGGACAGACGGGATTAAACCATTAAATAGTTTGGTTGTTACAGCGGCATCCATGGTCTGATATGTATATAGTAACAAGGAGCGCCCTTGTTCACGGTATGCAGCATTACAAAACCACCTTCCCTGGTACAACAGCAAAACAGTTGTATGACGATGACGTGATCACTGCACGACGAACAAGGTGTACTCTATGCACAGGTGTGTTACTTGTAGGTCTGGTTACCTGCAAACTATTAAAAATAACACCTGAAATGGATGGTTCTTTATTTTGCAGGAAAGGTATTGAGGTGGTATTTCTGGGAACGAAGAGCGGTCTGACCAGATACTACACACTGGTCGAGAACGTCACGGACAGGTGAGAGTTGGCCGGCAAACTAGTATAGGATGCAACCGCACTGATATTAGTTCTACTGACAGTACATCGTGTCTGTATTTCGTCTTCTTAATATATATATATATATAAATATATATATATATATATATATATATATATATATATATATATATAATTATATATATATATATATATATATATATATATATATATATATATATATCATATACATTACTGTTTACAGGAATTTTGTGTACAACGTGAACGGTACTATTGAAGAGCTCTACTACAAACAGGCAGTAGAGAACGGGGAAGGAATCTTCACGTTCTCCGTCCCATTCAACGCAGGTAAGTTCCGCCATAAGAACTATTCACACACACTCTATAATGTACTGCTTGCCTAACAAGCTAACGCAAACGTATTATCACTACAAACAAGTTATTGAATTGATTACTAAATGACGATAACACAGTTTTCGTAATAATATTCGTTACTGTTCTACTAGTATGTTAATTTAACTGATATATTTAGTTATCGCTTGCGTCGCCCAAACAAATGGAAGTCTTAATACGTGATGAATTAATACCATCACGCCAACATCAGCCGTTGTTCGGCAGAGGTACGTAATGTGCTGCGGAGGTTACATCAAGTGCTGCGGAACTTTGTCGGCATTCAGAAAGGCACTAATAACGCACATTTTCAAAGCATATTACTCCTGACTTTTTAAATATTCAATGACATTTTAGACAATTTGTTTAACAGATGTCATCTTATCTTATTTGTTCACAAATGTATTGACTGTATCCTTTTATATATGCCATCGTTTAGTATGTGTTTCGCATGTAAATAGAGTAATAATTAGTTTTATTGATTTATTGATTTATTTACTTTACTCATTACGTTAATTATATATATATATATATATATATATATATATATATATATATATATATATATATAATATATATATATATATATATATATATATATTGTATTTAATTAACAGTTTTAATGTGAATAATTTAACGTTTCTACATTTTTATCTGAAAGTTAATTTTACAGTTGTATTTATTATTAATAATATTAGTTTTAACACATCATAAATAGCTTTATATTTTATTGTACAACGCTTTGAGCATATTTGGATATTGCGCTTTATAAATAATAAATATTAGCATTGTTGTTATTATTACGTGCGTCTGATAAGCCGAACAGTACGTAGCTGTGTGCCGTTGGGTCGACAGGCGCCCACGACTGGTGGAACGAGACCGTGCTGACGGCGAGTACACCGATAATCGTGTCCGAGGACGGACGCGAGGCGGTCGCTGCCGTCGTCGGTCTGCAGATGTCCTACCCGCACTTCTACGAGATGTTCATCAACATGTCTAAGACGTGTGACGACCCAACGACGAGGGACTGCAACCTGACGTGTGAGAGCGCGGTGAGTGACAGCTGTCAATCACACCGTCGCGTAATTGTACTTATGTAACGTTATTTCTCGAGTATGTCCTTTCAGTGCGTATTCTGGCTAAATTGGATCATTTTGATACGTTAACATTTGTGAGTGAAGGCAGAAAATTACAGTTTTTTTATTGTATATACCAAATTACTATTAGCAATTTGTTGTATAATTTATAGGCAATGATTTATGTGTTCCTTAACAGTGTGTGAATCATTGGTCTAATGGGATATCTGACAGGCTGGTATACATGTCATACAATATGCAGACTCTTCAGGCTTTTCTTCTTTCCGTGAGAAATGTGGTTACTGGTCGTGTTTTCATCAAATTGCGGACATTCTTTGGGTCATTAGAAATACGTTTTTGTCTCAAAAGGAAGGTGTCTTTTTTCTGGATGGGTAAACATACGACGAGTTGTTTTGTTGCCATGGCAATTTGCTTGCAGCTACGGAAAAGACTTAATGCATTATTGAGCGGTAAAAATAACTTCAAGTAGCTTATTGCATGTCACTGAAATGATCACTTTCTCATGGGATACGTTTCACTACGTTGGATATTAATAAAGTCATTGGAAATGCAATATTTTACAACATTGGTCATTAAATAGGTCACTGGATAAGCAAGAAGACCGTGACTTTATAAAGGTGGGCGCGGCCATATCTGCAGATGTATGTGGAGACGCAGAGTTGTACGTGTTAGGGAGATTCACGAGTGCTGGTTGTGTTGTCAGGAGCTGGACTGTTACTTGCTGGACAACAACGGCTTCGTGGTGCTGTCTGAGAACCAGGGCGAGGTGAGAGCAGAACGCGACACCTGCAGCTCAAACAACGCCTGACACGTAGCGTACGCCATCACTGGTGGTCCACGTCGTCCTAAACCATTACATTTGAGATAACTGATAAACCGACTTGGCATGGATTCTCACTGGGAATCCCTAAACTGTCATTAAGGAAATATTTATAAAGGAAGCAAATATTGGATTGTATATTGGAAGCATCTACGCGTGACGGTCTCAAGGCCGGACGTACGAAATAAATTGATTGTCAAACATGTGTGTGTGTATGTGTGTGAATGCGAGTACGTGTGCGTGCGTGTACGTGCGTGCGTGTGCTTTGGAGTGCGTGTGTGTGCGTGCATGTCAGGGTGCTTGAGCGAGTGCATGCATATGTCTATGCGTGTCTATGTGCTTGTGTATGTATGTATGTATGTATGTATGTATGTATGTATGTATGTATGTATGTATGTATGTATGTATGTATGTATGTACATGTGTGTATGTATGTATGTATGTATGTATGTATGTATGTATGTATGTATGTATGTATGTATGTGTGTATGTATGTATGTATGTATGTATGTATGTATGTATGTATGTATGTATGTATGTATGTATGTATGTATGTATGTATGTATGATTGTGTCTGTTGGCGCGTGTGTACGTGTGTGTGTGAGTGTGTGTGCGCGCGTGCGTGCGTGCGTGCGTGCGTGTGTGTGTGTCGGTATGTGTACGCATGTGTGTTCGTATGTGTGAGTGTGTGTGTCGGTATGTGTACGGATGTGTGTGTGCGTGCATGTATGTGTGTGTGTGTGCGTGTGTGCATGCACGTGTGTACGTGCGTGCGTGCGCGAGAGACTCTAATAGTCGACGAACAGTGGCAACAAAAGGTATCGTCTGAGACTCGCGTGATCATTTCAGATCGGCAAGTTCTTCGGCGAGCTTGATGCGACGTTGATGAAGGCTCTCATTATTGATGACGACGACGGGACCTCGACTCCTGGGCGCGGCGTCTTTGAACGGTGATTATTTACACCTGTCCACGGACGCGTGATCAACTATATTTATCTAATTCCCTTCTTATTTGTGTTTACGCAATTTATTTCAATCTTTTTATATTATAAATAGCATTATTTTTATGATTGATGTTTGTTGAAATGTATTTATAAGCGTTGCTTCTACAACTGGTTCAGCCAAGCGTAATTGAGGTTCGTTAATGTTTAAATGTGTGTGTGCGAGCGTGTGTGTTAAACTAATAATTTGCGCAGGATGCTAAATAAAAGTATAATATGAAAAATAGTATTCTGATCACTTATCGAATAAATTATATAAACGTGAAAATATAACGTAACAATAGAGTATAATGTAGCGACCGCCTGCATGTATAGCCATTATAATTTGATCGTGTTAAATGTAAATATCAGTTTGCAAATGTCCTAGCATATTAGAATTCAAAATAGAAAACGAGTGAAAACTCGAATTTCTAGGCACCTAATAGCAAATAGGTCACAGTCGCAGTCATAATGTAATTAATGACGTATGTATCCAAGAAGGGACGAACGTGTTTGTTTGTGCATACGTTTAAGCCGCCAAGTGTTGATGCCAATTTTATGCACAATCAAATGAAACCAGTATTGCTGAGTGTTTTCTTGTTCCGCGTCACGTTGTGTCTGACGGTGCCACGCTGGGTCTGATCGTGTCACGATGTGTCTGACCGTGTTACGTTGTGTCTGACCGTGTCATGTTGTGTCTGACCGTGCCACGCTGGGTCTGACCGTGTCATGTTGTGTCTGACCGTGTCACGTTGTGTCTGACCGTGTCATGTTGTGTCTGACCGTGTCACGATGTGTTTGACCGTGTTACGTTGTGTCTGACCGTGTCGCGCTGTTGCTTATATGACCGTGTGACGCTGTTGCTTGTATGACCGTGTCACGTTGTTGCTTGTATGACCGTGTCACGCTGTTGCTTGTATGACCGTGTCACGTTGTTGCTTGTATGACCGTGTCACGTTGTTGCTTGTATGACCGTGTCACGTTGTTGCTTGTATGACCGTGTCACGTTGTTGCTTGTATGACCGTGTCACGCTGTTGCTTGTATGACCGTGTCACGTTGTTGCTTGTATTACCGTGTCACGCTGTTGCTTGTATGACCGTGTCACGTTGTTGCTTGTATGACCGTGTCACGTTGTTGCTTGTATGACCGTGTCACGTTGTTGCTTGTATGACCGTGTCACGTTGTTGCTTGTATGACCGTGTCACGTTGTTGCTTGTATGACCGTGTCACGTTGTTGCTTGTATGACCGTGTCACGTTTTTGCTTGTATGATCGTGTCACGTTGTTACTTGTATGACCGTGTCACGTTGTTGCTTGTATGACCGTCTCACGTTGTTGCTTGTATGACCGTGTCACGCTGTTGCTTGTATGACCGTGTCACGTTGTTGCTTGTATGACGGTGTCACGTTGTTGCTTGTATGACGGTGTCACGTTGTTGCTTGTATGACCGTGTCACGTTGTTGCTTGTATGACCGTGTCACGTTGTTGCTTGTATGACCGTGTCACGTTGTTGCTTGTATGACCGTGTCACGTTGTTGCTTGTATGACCGTGTCACGTTGTTACTTGTATGACCGTGTCACGTTGTTGCTTGTATGACCGTGTCATGCTGTGTGTGACTGTGTCACGCTATGTCTGATCGTGTCACGCTGTGTGTGGCCGTGTCACGCTATGTCTGACAGTTGAGGCCCGCGTGTTGTAGGGTGGAGGTTGTTGACTACCAGGCTCTCTGTGCCATCTGGAAGCGTGGAAGTTCCGCCGCCAGCTCGCTTGTCTACGACGTGAGTATTATATACAAACGTCACTTAAAGTAATAACTAATAAATACAGAGGTCCTTTAAAAAAATTACGCAAAATGTATATTTATTGAACATTAAAATAAGCTTAATATCTTATGGTATAAAGATTACAAAGAATATAATATTGTGTCAAAAAGGTATAACACCAACTTAACATTCCTCGTCGCTAGACATTGATATGGCTTAAATAATAAATACAACGACAGGATCAGGAATAGGCCGTAAGCAGACTGCAAGAGAATGCAGAAGCTTATCTGATGCATTGTGCTGGCTAAGTGTTTGTTTGTGGTTTGTATTTCAGCCTCTTCGCTGGATCTTTGGAACTATCTTCTCCGCTGTACACGAAATTGCAATGTGAGTAACGCCTTATCAGTCGAACCTCATATCCACTCTGTGTGCATGCCTGTGTGTGTGTGCGTACATAGGTGCCTGCGTGCGTGCGTGTGCGCGTGTGTGTTTCATGTGTTTGTGTTTGCGTGTGCTTGTACGTGTGCGGGTGGAGTGTTTGTGTTTATGTTTCTGTTCTACCGACTGCCAGCAACTAATTGCTAAGGCATCAATTCTCTAAACACCGAATGTGTCTATGTGACTGTGATTGACAGACATTTAGCAGATTCCCAATCTTATACCGGATGTGTATTGTTGTAATTAATGTCTTTCAGATTCCTTATACAATATAGCGTCTACAGCTTATGGAGTGGCGGACCAACGACAGTCAACGGTACGTTGTTATTACGTCACTTCCTGTTGCTCTTCTACTGTGACAGTTTACGTGGAACAAGTATCGATACATGTAATTGTTATATATTAGCATAATTTACAAATTAACATACATCGAGCGAATGTCGTGAAAACTAATATCATAAGTATGTTGACCTGCCCACATGTCTGTGTAAAACAATATGTATACTTATAATGTACGATTGCCGATAACATTTTAATGGGTTGTTTTTCTGTCACAATTGAATATAAATAACATATTTCACATTTCCGCTCTCGATATTTATAAGCTAAATGTATACACAAGCCACGCTATGTGTCCGTAGGTAGTCTCCGGTTCATTTGACAGTATTCTAGGTTCATCTGACAGTATTCTATCTATCGATGTTGCTTCCTGTTGTTATTGCTTGTTTTATTTTACACTGTGTCTTCATTCTGTATTTCTGTTTGCACATTCAGAGAGGTGATATTCGTTAGACTCGAGTCTCTAGGTTAGGTGCGAAACGACTGTTACGTTACACAAACACAGCTTCCACCGAGGTGAACCTCGTTGGGCTAGGTCTGTACTTCCGTCTGATGGCCGGCGTGGTCGGACACAGTCCAAACAACAATGGTCATTGTTGTGGGTGTTTTCTGACTTGACCCCACCCCGCGGTGTATCCCTATTATTGTATTTTGCTTGCTTCTTTCGAGTACGAACCTCGGTCGAGCACCAATATTATCACTGGGTCCTGTCAACCTGGACTGGGACTCCGCATCGTGCTTATAGATGTATTTCATGTGCTCTTGTATATAATCCTGTCAACCGTTCGAAAGTCTTGCCCGAGTCGTTAGATCACATGCCAACAAATATGTTTGATATTTTATCCATAGCCTAGGCTCCGATAGATGACAGACTACGTGCACATGTCGGTGACGTGACTGGGCAATTGTGAAATTGTGAGGATGTCACCAGAGTAGTGTCACCTGTAATACACATGACTTTTAACATTCTTATTTCCTTCACGAAGCATCACGCTTGACATTGGTACATCGACAGTAGTGTCGTTAACGTTGTCGCCAACAGACACTCGTAAAGATGACCTTCAATTATTGGGTGCAGCGCCTTAAAAGATCCCCGCAACAGACTTTGTCTACGGCATCAGACATGTTGGTTGTACATCGTCTGATCACTGTGCAATCACCCGAGTCTGTCGTTTCTCCCTGGCTTATTACAGCTAAAGTGGCGGTGGCCGTAGCCGTGTCCAAATACGTGTACAACAGTTCGTCTTCGTTGCACACTCTGCAATCTCGAACCCCCACAGTTCTTACAGCGCCATACATGAGATTTCTTCCAGTTTGTCAAACACAATAGCGTAGTTTTGACTTGTGCCGTTATGGCAGTATTCATCACATACATTTCAACCACTCCATTGTTCGCGTTCCCAAGTTCCACCCAGTTGAACCCGTCATTGGACTTAACTGACACCGTTTGGAGTGTCTCAGTGTCACTCGTTATGTTTTGAGTGATGACAAACTCGGGTTGCCGCAGTCGACCCTCGCTACGGGTTGAATAGTAGCCGATGTCTGGTAAACCTGACGAGTGTCTGTCGTATCAGGGCTTAACAACACGGCGGGGGCAGCACCCGTGGCGTATGACACCGACGCCGAGCCGACGAGCGAGGAAGAGTACTACATGCCTGACTTTGACTCTCTCTACGAGTTCGCCACCACGGAGCAGATCTACAAGTGGGTGAGCAAGTGGCGCCACCTGCGCGTTCGGAACGAACCGAACGAGTTGATCCAGGAATGGTTTGAGAACCTGAAGCGGCTGCACGGACCACGAGTGCTGGGCCACCGCCGGTGCACGCAGACCCACCAGGCGGTGCTGGCCGGCTGGCGCACCTTGCCCCACGCCGGCACAGTCCCCGGCAGTCGCATCCTGGGGGACCCGAGCACCGAGTGTCTGAAGTGAGTACGGTTGTTAAGGCGTGAGTGCGCGAGTGAATGTGTGTTTTACTGACAGAATCAGGGGAACTCTTGACACTGCAACGCCATTGCGGGATCGTCCGGAGGTGTTAGGAAACTGGGCAAATGTCATGTCGACAGTTTTATTTCGTTTGAGTGAACATTAAAAAAATCGAAATTGTTAAACAGAAGTTTGTAGATTTCCTACAAAATACTCAGCGCAACTTCTGGTTGTGGTTATTCTACAATTGTAAGTCTCTCAGACAACAAGGACAATTTGTCAAATCCGGTTACCGGGTAGTGCACTGCGACAACGTACTGGAGTTTGTCCGTCAACTTGAACTTAATGATGTTCAACGAAGCCAAGGATTATGAACAATATACACCAGCCGACGTTGAAGAATGACAGCGACATTTCAACACAAGACAAATCGACGCAAGCTGTGAACACCAGATGACTACAACACTACATATATGATCCACCAATAAACATCAGGCGCTGACTACGCACTGCTGCTGGTTGCACGGATACTTGCATATGTTTGCCTTATAAGTCACGTACACACACACAACACACGCACGCACGCACGCACGCACGCACGCACACACCACACACACACACACACACACACACACACACACACACACACACACAACACCAACAACACACACGATCACACATGAACGCACACGAACACACACAAAACACACACTAGAACACCAAAAACACACACAAAACACACACACACACACACACACACACACACACACACACACACACACACACACACACACACACACACACACACACACACACACACACACAAACAACACACACGATCACACACGATCACACATGAACGCACACGAACACACACAAACACGAACACACACAAAAGCATACACGTAGACACAAGCACACACAACACACACACGCACGCACGCGCCGCCCACTATTTATTGGTAAGCATGTATTTGCGGCATGTTGCACACGCAGGAGTTTGCATCTAACGCTTTCATCCGCCAGAGCAAAGACAGTCACTTTTCTGAGCACAGTCATTACGTTCTTTGTGCAATTTTTGGAAGTTATTTTAAGCGTGTTTGTAAGTGTGAGTGTTCGCTTTCTTGTGGTCCGCTGGTCATCCATTTTGTGAAGCCTTTTGCGGATTCGACCCACTTCGTCTTTCCGTCTTTCTGAGAGCGCACGTCGCTTTGCCCGGACTGGAGTTGATCACGTTTTGCACTATTTTGGGACATGCTGGGCACTTTGTTGATCTTTTCGTGGTCGCTGGTATTTTGCAACTTTGTCCGCAAAATCAAGTGCCATTTTTGTATCGGCAGCCGGCGATCCGTCAATTTGTTTGTGGATTTTGATCAGGTTTTGGTTGTTGTTTTGTGACCTGACCTATTGAGTAGGTTCAGGTAGTTGTGACCGGAGCCATCTGATCCACTAGGTCGATTCATTGTGACCACGTTTGTTGCACCGGCCCACGACTGTGTGTGTCGGTGAGTTTTGAGATGGATTGATTCAGTGGTCAACTTTTGAAACTGTTTTTGTTGCATTTCGTTTTGTATACGTGCATGTCGTGAACCCTGGTAACTCACTTCCCCATACGCTGTCATTGTAAATAAATATATAAAGACAGTATGCAGTATCTAATCTAAACTATTACTTAATCAACATGCTACACCGAGCGGCATCATTATACAATTTGGCAGATGTAGAAAACAGAGTTTGTCCCCCAATACAAAGGAGAGGAATGAAGTAACCTCTTATCCACAGAACTGTGAATGTACCATGCACAAAAGTCACGCAGCTGTACAATGAATATCACAAATAACTAATTTGACATTATCTCTAATTATAAAATGTTGCAAACACGTTTTGACAACACATCCACTTAGAAGAGATAAATAAATAGCGGCAGATAAATAAAGACAACAAATGCCTTCCACTCTTTGTGATGTTTTGGGAACCAACCTATTTTGTGACAGTTTTGTTTCACATGTCAACTTTCCTTTGTTACGCAGCATGTGCTGGTTTGTGACTATATTTTGTGCACGCCGAGTGACGTCACTGTGTCGTCTGCAAGTCTTGTGCACGAGTCTTTCTTCCTAATCCCCGAACAAACAAAAATTTCGACAACGACCAATATAAATCACTCATTTTACAGATACCTATGCACTTTTGATAAGGCAAATGTGTCTACGTGAGTAATTCGCTGACGACGTCTGCAATCTTCCAACCTACCACCGGATTAACATGAACATCTGGGCTAACATGCGCGTTCCTTTCAAATTCACAATTCTGTCTTGCTCTAACTGCAAACTTGTGTTTCCATTCTGCCCACCGGCCGAACTGTGTTGACCAGTGTCCGGTTGTAGTTGTGGACGGTTGCACTCGTCATTTAGCGGCCAGCCCCAGTGCGCTAGTCAGACCGCACAGTTCGGAGGCCGCGTCACTGACCCGTTCCCGAGCTGTCACATGAAATGTGTGCCTTGTGAAATTCAGCTGCGGACGGCGACGCTGAAAAGAGCGAGGATTTTCATTCGGCATATCTAAACCGTCTGATGGAGTTCAGTTCGGAGGACCAGGTGCAGCAGTGGGGCCAGGAGCTCGTGAAGGGTCCCATCGACTACACGAACCGGCAGGAGGTGCGGGAATGGTACGAGGATAAGGTCCGCAAGTTCGGGCCGCACCTCGTCCGTCTGGAGGCGTGCGTGAAGCGGACCGACTTGTACCGGCTGCGGACAGGCGCACTGCCTGAGTCGGGCACGCTCACCAAGTGTGGCTGGTGCAAAAGGTCTGTACCGAGCGCTGTAGTTGGGCCGTGAGAGGCCGTAGGTTGTCCCATCAAGACTTCCACTTCGTCGATGCCCCGTATCGCGCCAACGGTTTCGTTATTGGTACTGTGTTGACATGTGTTGGTATTGCTGTGCTTGTGTGATGTAAGTTAGAGTAAGCGCAGGTTAATGTCTACCTTGTCAAGATGATATATGCGGTAAGTGCTAATTACCTCTGTTAGGTGATTAACTCATTTGTTCCTGTGCGAGCATGTATGTTATGTGTGTGCGTGTGCGTGTGCGTGTGCGTGTGCGTGTGCGTGTGCGTGTGCGTGTGCGTGTGCGTGTGCGTTGTCTGCGTGTGCGTGGCGTGTGCGCGCGTGTGCGTATCTGTGTGTTATGCGTGTGCTGTGGCGTGTGCGTGCGTGCGTGCGTGCGTGCGTGTGTGTGTGTGATTATATAGCGATATAAATATTATGTAGGTATAAAAAAATATGTCATCGTGGTTTGTTTCTGTTTACACATTACCAACTGTTAGCGGAACTGTCAGACATACTACCGTGTAAAGAGGTGTTAAAAATAAAATAACAAAATACGTCACAAGGTTACACACAGAGTAGACTTTTGCTATAAGAAACACGTGTGACTTTGTCAAACCGTTGCCTATGCGATGGTCGCGATGCCCGTGTGCGAGTAGCGCTGTGGTCTACGCCCTACCTACGACCTCCTTGCCGTGCCGTGCCGTGTGACGAGACGTGTTCCTCCTCAGGTCGTACACCGTGCACCGAGTGCCGCGCACCAACCTCATGCTCCTCGCAGTCGACTCGCAGTGCTACTGCATCGTCGACGAACCAGTGACGGTGGAACCCAGGGAGGTGACACATATCCTTTCATGACGTGTCTCAGTTCAAAATAATACTGTGTCATTAGTTGGTTTTTAGAGTTCCGAACTCACGACACCAGTCAGACTTCGGCCACATTCAGTTGACAGTTGCCATCGACTGTTCTTGTCCACTCTCTGTAACGGGTTGTTACACGTTAATGTACATTTGATTAAAATTAAAAATAGATTAAAAATAAACACAAAATACTTATGCTTTCCATAAAATGCTTATATTTCATTCGATATCAATAATAGTTGAGTTAAAATATAACAAATGAATAATGCATGTTACATATAGTTGTCTATGTTCTTACAACGTAAGAACACAGCGTATAATACACAACTAACAACAAGTAGTGCAGGCGACCACACATACTAGCAGATCACATCAACATTCGATATTAAACTTGTTCCTTGACTTACGCCACTCAACGACACGCTGCTGTGTGAGAAGTTGAAGAAAGAAGCGTACAGGAAAAGACCCGCGGAATGCTACGCCTACCACCCGAAGGTACGTACAACTATGTTTACCACCCGAAGGTACGTACAACTATGCCTAACACCTGAAGGTACATACAACTATGCCTACCACCCGAAGGTACGTACAGCTATGTCTACCACCCGAAGGTACGTACAACTATGTCTACCACCCGAAGGTACGTACAACTATGCCTACCACCCGAAGGTACGTACAACTATGCCTACCACCCGAAGGTACGTACAGCTATGCCTACCACCCGAAGGTACGTACAACTATGTCTACCACCCGAAGGTACGTACAACTATGTCTACCACCCGAAGGTACGTACAACTATGTCTACCACCCGAAGGTACGTACAACTATGTCTACCACCCGAAGGTACGTACCCACACCCGAGGTAGTACAACTATGCTACCACCCGAAGGTACGTACAACTATGTCTACCACCCGAAGGTACGTACAACTATGCCTACCACCCGAAGGTACGTACAACTATGTCTACCACCCGAAGGTACGTACAACTATGCCTACCACCCGAAGGTACGTACAACTATGCCTACCACCCGAAGGTACGTACAACTATGTCTACCACCCGAAGGTACGTACAACTATGCCTACCACCCGAAGGTACGTACATCTATGCCTACCACCCGAAGGTACGTACATCTATGCCTACCACCCGAAGGTACGTACAA